>CM032383.1:54870-654870 GCA_019049475.1 Eueides isabella
TCTGATGTATGAGACAGGGCATTCTTCATAGTCAGGCGACTTCTTGCTATTTTGAGCCACACTCTTCGCCAGCTCATCCACTCTCTCGTTTCCTGGGATACCAGCATGCGCTCTCACCCAAAAGAGTCTTATGCTCCTCTTGAGTTTCGCTGCTCTCTTTAAGTTCGCTTTAATAAAAAAGACGATTGGGTGAGATGCATCCTGGTCTCCCAGCAATTCGAGAGCCGATCTTGAGTCGCTCAGGATGCAGGTCGATGGCTCCGAGGATCCTAGCGCAATCTTGGTGGCTTGGTAGAGCGCGTAGAGTTCGGCCTGAAACACTGTACAGAAGGACGCTAATGCGTACTTTCTGGCCAGCGTTTCAGCCTCCCCCTTCCAGCACGTAAGTGCCGCTCCAACCCCGCCACCAATCTTGCTTCCGTCCGTGTAGATGATCAGTCCCCTTAGGTTGTGAGCATCCACAGTTTCCGGTTCCAGGTCCTCGAGGCACTCGAACCGCACCTCAAGTTCGTCTGATGGGTGGGATGTCTGGTCGAAGGCTATTCTTTTCTCCATCTTCCTTCCGCGGAGAAAGACTTGGGGTTTCCCGCGTTTAGCCTCGTACAGCTCAGCTACCTCCCGCACTCTTAGGTCCAGCGGGATCAGGCCGCTTAGGGCCAGGGCCGCGTTCAGAGATACCGTCCTATAAGATTTAATAATCTTCTGGGCGAAGCCTCTCTGAACGGTGCCCAGGCTCCCACGCGTCATAATCTTGCTGGCCTCCCGTGCCCAGACGCTTGCAGCATATAGTATGATAGGCTCTATCACGGCGACATAAATCGTTCTGATGATCTCAGGGTTCAGTCCCCAATTTAATTTCGCGGATCTAGAAATAATTTTGTACAAATTTATCGCTTTTTTACATGTTTTATTAATGTGTTTATTAAAGGTTAGCTTGTTGTCAATTATTAGGCCTAAAATTTTAATTTCATTAACCAAATTTATTGGCACACCCCCCATGTGTACGAATGGGGAATCATACTTTAGTTTTTTTGTAATAAGCATCGCGTAGGTTTTATTAGGCGCGAACCTTAGCTTATTTTCAATTCCCCATTCGTACACACGTGATAGTGTTTGGTTAGCCGTCCGAGAAATTTGGGATCCTGAATCTGCCGAGATCACCAGAACGATATCGTCCGCAAAAGCCTGGCAGTAAACCCCCATTTCCTCCACCTCATTCAGCAGAGGGTCCAGAAGCAGGTTCCAGAAAGTGGGACCGCTTATGGAACCCTGGATGCATCCCTTTGTTGTAATCTTTGTATGCTGGTGGTCCGCATATCTCACCGTTACTTTCCTTCCTTCCAAGTAGTTGTCGACTAGCTTACCTAAGTTTATTGGGCAACACTTTTTGGCGAGTTGACATTTTATGGCGGGCCACCACGCTGCATTGAAAGCGCCCTCTATGTCCAAGGAAATCACCAGGGTTAATAGCTTTTTCTTTAAGCCGTCCCTTATGTGATTTACCAGGTCATAAAGGGCGTCCTCGGTGCTGTGTTGAGGAACGAATCCGTACTGCCTCCTATTCGCCTTAGGAAGCACATGCTACCTTATGCGGCGAATCATCATTCTTTCCAGAATCTTACCGAGAACCGACAGCAGGCCTATTGGCCTGTACGATTTCGGTAGAGTGTAATCGTCTTTCCCGGGCTTCCGGAGAACGACTACCACCGCCTCCTTCCAAGGTTCTGGAAAGCATGATAATTCTAAGCATTTGTTCAGAAGGGAAAGGAACAGTTCCGGATCCGCTCCCACTGCCCGTCCGACAATGTCAGCGGTGAACCCGTCGCCTCCTGGTGCCTTCTTAGGGTTCGATCTTGCGAGTGCATGGTTAAGCTCTGCATGCGTGAAGGGGGGGTCATTGGAGACGTTTGTCGTGGAGTGGTTATATAAGGACTCTGCTGTTTGTCGTGTTTCCTTGTGGTGTTGTGAGTCATCGGCTATTTTGTCGTCAGGGAAGAAGGTTTCCCGCCAGGAGCTCAACCGACTCCTGTGGGGTAAGGACTGCATTGTTGCTTACCAGGGGCAGATCTTCATGCCTCTCCTGGGAGTGCCTTATCACTCTGTAAATTCCATCCCACAGGGTCTCCCGGTCTTGAGCCTGGCAGTACTTCTTCCAACTGATGGTTTGAGAGGCTGTAGCCTCTGTTGTGTATCTCTCTTTTGCTACTAGGTACTCGTGGACTACATAGGCTCTTCTTGACGGGGCTGCGTTAGATACCCTTCTCTTCTTAGTTTTCATTTCCTTCTTTAGTTTCTCCAGTTCTTCACTCCACCATGGTATGTTCACTGTAGTTCTGAAGGTTTTCTTGGGAATTGCCTCTACGCACGCCTGTTCTATTATTTTACTGTAAGTTTTAATTTTTGTTTCTAATGAATCTCTGTCCGTTACTGTTTAATTCCGTCTGTTTTTAGGTGTTTTCTTCTATTCTCTGTTTAATATTTTCTACGAATAATTGCCAATTTGGCCTTTTTGGTATTGTATAACCTGGTCGTTTTGGTTATTCTTGTGGTTTTAGAATCCTTCAGAACTACATTGAACATAATCGCATTATGGTCTGACCTGGTATTCCTTCCTCTACTCTCCATTCCCGTACCAATCCTAACAGTCCCGCTGAGCACACTGTGATGTCCACAACGCTTTTCCTCTCTCCCCTTTCGTTGACGACGTAAAGGTTGGTTTGTTACCCACATTCAAAATCTCCCACCCCATCTCTCCCAGAGCCCCCGCTAGAGCCTCCCCTCGATGGTCTTCGCGCTCGCTTCCCCCACCATGTGCTCCAGGCGTGACATCTCCCCCCATGATAATTTTTGGGCATCTGATTTCGTTTTTTATTTTCTTAGATGTTCTATATATGGTTCTATTTCCTGGGAACCTTCAAAATACACCGAGATCACTACGATCTCCCATACGTCGGTCCTGAGGGTTGCTACCACAATGTTCTCGGTGGTGAGTATTGGACATTCAATAACTTTAATATTGCTGTCGAATATCACCACCGCACTTTTAACTGGTTTTGTTCCAGGTGTTAGTTTTTGGATAATTCTGTATCCAGCCTTTGGTTTTACGTAGCCCTCAGCACCGACATATGGTTCTTGTACCAAGCCCACGGAAATTTTCCTTTTAGCTGCCTCCAGCATAAACTCCTGCAGAGCCAGCTTACTCCGTTGGAGGTTTGCCTGCAGGACTCTATGTGTTTTATTCATTGGAGGGAGAGGAGTATTCGTTATCACCCTGTTAGCTGCCTGGTCGCCCGGGGTGCCCTTAGCAATATGCTATAGTGGACCTAGCCAACCTATCCCATCTTTTTTTTATAGGGCAGCTGTCATCAAAGCTATTGTGATTTGTCTTCTCTAGCTTGGCCGCTGTAAAGGTTTGGCATGTCGGGTCGCCACCCGCCAGCCTTGCTGGACAATTTACTCTCATTTGTTGTACTGTACAGTGGCTACACTTGTCCAAGGTATCGGTGCATAGCTTTTTACCATGACCGTACCCCAGGCATCTGGAGCACTGGATGAGGGGAGTCTGATCCTTAACTAGAACCCTTTGTAGGTCTATATGGATCCTCCCCGCTTCCGTTAGTGCCTTCCATATGAGGGGAGACACCTGGAGTACTACATGGCTCTCCAACTGGTTCCGAGCTCGCCTCCGATACCTTATACTCACCCTGTAGTCACTTTCGGCTATGTGTCCAACGATGTGCGAGTTTTGCACTTTAATAGACTTTAGAATATCTTCGTCAGTATTGTAGTTTAGCACATCTTTTATGATTACCAATGGGTCTTTATTTTCTTATTCTCCAAGATTAGACCTGGTTGCCCTTCTTTAATTTTATCCCTTACCTTCTCTAGCTCTTCCTTATTTGCGCAGCCTATAACCACCTTCTGGTCCTTGGCTTTTCTTACCCGGTCCACTCTGATGCCAGTCGACTTGGCCTCGACGGCGATGCGGATCTTGCTGATCACGTCCTCGCTCGTGTCCTTGGCATTAGTCGATGACACCACTATGGAGTGGATCGGGGGGTCGGCCATAGTCCCAGCTGGTGAAGGCTTGCCGCTCAGCGCGGCCACTCGGCATAGGTAGGGTTCTCCCTTGCCTGGCATTTTTTCCTTTCCTCCTCGATTGTTCCCATTTCTTTCCTCATGTTCTTTATCTCCTCTAGAGTCTCCTTTATTATCTCCTTTTGATCCCTTATTTCCTCAGCTAGTTGTTTAGACAACCCTCCTTCAACCTTTGTTTTGAGTAGGTTAATTCTACTCGTGAGGGTGTCCCGGTCTTCGCTGAGTTTTAGTATAATTTCGTACATTCTGCCGAGGTTCTCGATGACCGTCTCCTTTATTGTAGTTTTTAAATTGCCCGATTGTTCGAGATGCAATTTTGCCTCTTGAAACAGTCGGTTTGCTACCACCTTAAGGGTCTCAGGCTCTTCTTGGGTTTCCTTAGAGGTTGCTGCTTTTGGGACAATTTTCCTTTTTCCTTCCATTTCTAACGCTAGTAATTCTCCTTTTTTTACAGGTCCTGCCGTGCTGGTCGTCTTGGAGCTACTTTTGGTCGACATATGTATATGGTAAGTATTTATTAATTTATTTATTTTAAATCTGTAGTTTATAATAATTTATAGTAGTTAGTTCAATTTAGAAATTATTTAAAGTATTCAGAGTAAGATTTTATATAGAATAGTCTGTTAGTTAGTAAAATTTTTATATATAATTTATATATTTGTCTAGTCTTGATTGTAAAGTGTTATAAATATATTACTATATTTGTCTTTAATTATTGTAAATAATTTAGTCTAAACTTATAATAATTGGTAGTACTACCTAGTCTTAAAATCCTAGTAAGTGGTGTAAAAGGCCACTGACAGTCCATGTATAATTTGTTGATATTCTGTGATATAGGGCATATACCAGGCGGCGGTCAAAAACGAGGGTCCCTGAGGGTCCCCAAAAGGTTTCCAAAAGGTTCCCGCAAGGTTCCCAGAAGAGGTTCCCCAAGGTTCCCAGGGTTCCCAGTGGCTCCCGAAGGTCCCTAAGCGTTCCTGAACGCCACCGATACTGATCCTATGGTCGCAGGAAGGTCCGTGGGATAAAATTCCCGAAAAGCCCTTATGAGCAGCGCTATAAGGTCTTATTTTCTAAGTCTTATACTTTAATTAAAATTATTATGTGGTGTAAAAGCCACTTATTGTCTATATCTATAATTATAACTCACCGGAACTAACGTAAGTAGGCCGAGTATGTAGAGACGACCGGAAAACGCGAAGGTTCCCGAAGGTTCCCTGAGGTTCCCGAAGGTTCCCAATTAGGTTCCCTAAGGTTCCCTTAGGTTCCCCAAGGTTCCCAATTAGGTTCCCAAAGGTTCCCAAAGGTTCCCGAGGGTTCCCTGATTCTCCTGAGGGTTCCCAAAGGCTCCTGAAGGGTCCCCGAGCGCCCCGGAGCGTTCCACTAGACACTAGACCTATACTTGTCAATTTATTTTTTGGAAACGAATCCCGACCACACCCTATATGCACTGCACTATAGGGGTCTAAAATTTTATAAACTTCCCAAATAATCGAATTTTACTTTAACAATATTTTTTTTTTTTTTTTTTTTTTTTTTTTTTTTTTTTTTTTTTTTTTTTTTTTTTTTTTTTTTTTTTTTTTTTTGCTAAATTTGAACCCCCTGACCACACTAATTCACCACTGATCTATATGGCCTTTTGCCAAATTAATAAAATATACTAAATTGTAATAAAAAATTTTTTTTTTCAAAATTTTGAAACCCCTGACCTATGTTTTTCGTCCACTGCACTATGTGGTACTACAAAATTACTCTAAATTGCTTTGAATTTTTACTTATTACTTTAAATTACTCGAACGTACTTATTGAATTTTTCTACTAGTTATCTGCCTTAGTGGTTTTACTATGGCTTTGCCTTGTGGCTTATATTTAATTAATTCTATTATTTTACTTTTTTTACACTTTTATTTTCTACTTAATTTAATTCACCAAGTTTGGTTATGGTATGTATAACTATATTTATTTTCTGTTTTTAAAATTATTTACATATAAATCTATACTTATTTCTATTATTTCTATATTTACAAAACGGACAAAATCCGCAGACGTCCAACCTTTTTTTAAATATATTGTATGAAGTTTGTAACTTGTATCTAAATGTGTTTACGTAATGTGATTTTTAAAATTACTTTTTTGTTTTAGGTCGGATTTGGGATGCGGATTTTTTCTATTTGTTCTATTGTCTAAAAAATTAGTCTCTCTGAATTCAGCTACCTCAGTCTTCTGGAAGATAGGTCTTCTTAATTTTTCTAACCTGAATTTCCGCGTTGTAAGCACGTGGCGAGCACGTGGCGCAGCACCGAGGTTTGGTAAACCGCCGTATCTCTCTGTTTACTGACGGATTTTGTCGAAATTTTTCAGGGTCTTCTTTATGAGTTCCTTAACAGATTTAAACACTAAAACACTTAGGTCGTCACTGTAGATTTTCACTAAACTAATTTAAAACTTGCAGTTTGTGAAGTGTCACTAATAACTAGGTTTGTTCCGAATAACTTTCTTTTTTGTCAATAGGTTTTTTATTTTAATTCACTTTCCTTATTGGTTTTCTTGTTCCGCTTCTTTTGTTTTGTGTCCGAGCTCTCTGTGGCTCTCCGTTTAGAAGTTAGCAAAATTGTCAATTTTCAGAAAAATCGAATTTCTCCAAACTACTTATCCAAAAATCTCAAATTTTGTATATGGGTGGAGGGTAACTAGTTCCTTTGTTTGACACCAAAAAATTTGGGGGTCATCGATCCCAAATTGGAGCCGCACGCAGAAAACCGTATAAAAGTCGCAGATTTTTGCTGTTTGTTAGGAAAACGTCTGGTTTTCACTAATGGTTGGAGAGTTTTAATCCGATTTTTACTGGTCCATTTCTAGGCACTTTCACTCTTAAAAGTATATCAAAATTTTTGAATTTTATTTAGTCTTTTATTTTTATTGTATTTAAAAACTGGCAGTCGGGTTTTTTGTGAGAAAGTTCAGTTTTTTTAGGATAACTCCTTTAATATCACTCCGATTTTCCCAAAATTTTTCACTACTGCACAGCACTCGCGATCGCGCTTCTTTTAAGGTATGGCGCAAATTTTTGGATCACTTTTTCCAACAACAAAATTTATTTGAGTTTGAAAGAACACACGATACGCACGCAGGACGCGGTTGCCACAGACGGCGTCTCAGCGGAACTGGTTTTAGTTAGGTTAGGTTAGGTTATGTAGGTAGGTTGTTATTTAGGTTCGGTTAGTTAGGTTGGTTAGGTTAGTTTAGGTTAGGTTAGTTAGTTGGTTAGGTTTAGGTTAGGTTAGGTTAGGTTTTTAGGATTTAGGTTAGGTTAGGTTATGTTAGGTTAGGTTAGGTTTTGGTTAGGTTTAGGTTTTAGTTGAGTTTAGGTAGGTTGGTTTATTGGTTTCGTTAGGGTTAGGTTAGGTTAGGTTAGGTTTGTTAGGTTGGTAGGTAGATTGGTTTGGTTAGGTAGTTTAGGTTAGGTAGTTAGGTATGGTAGGTTAGTTTAGGTTTAGTTTAGTTAGGTTAGGTTAGGTTTAGGTTTAGTTTAGGTTTTTAGTTGGTTATTTTGTTAGTTAGGTTTAGGTTAGTTCGGTTTAGGTTAGGTTAGGTTAGGTTAACCTCTAACCTAACTAACCTAACCTAACCTACCTAACCTACCTAACCCTAACCTAACCCTACCTAACCTAACCTACCCTAACCTAAGCCTAACCTACCTAACCTAACCTAACCTAACCGAACCTAACCTAACCTAACCTAACCTACCCAACCTAACCTACCTAACCTAACCTAACCTAACCTAACCTAACCTAACCTAACCAACCTAACTAACCTACCTAACCTACCCGTAACCTACCCCTACCCTAACCTACCTAACCTAACCTAACCTACCTAACCTAACATAACCTAACCTAAACCTAACCTAGACCTAACCTAAACTCCCTAACCCTACCTAACCTACCAACCTAACCTACCTACACCTTAACCTAACCTAACCTAACCTAACCAACCTAACCTACCTAACCTAACCGAACCTAACCTAACCTAACCTAACCCATTTCCGCTAGACCGCCGTCGGTCAACCACGCGTCCTGCGTGGCGTCTCGTGTGTTCTTTCAAACTCAATAAATTTTGTTGTTGGAAAAAGTGATCCAAAAATTTCGCGCCATACCTTAAAAGGAGCGCGCTCGCGAGTGCTGTGCAGTAGTGAAAAAATTTTGGAAATCGGAGTGATATTAAAGGAGTTATCCTCAAAAAACTGAACTTTTCTCACAAAAACCCGACTGCCAGTTTTTAAAATACAATTAAAAATAGAAAGACTAAATAAAAATTCAAAATTTTGATATACTTTTAAGAGTGAAAGTGCCTAGAACAGTGACCAGTAAAAATCGGATTAAAACTCTCCACCATTAGTGAAAACCAGACGTTTTTCCTAACAAACAGCAAAAATCTGCGACTTTTATACGGTTTTCTGCGTGCGGCTCCAATTTGGGATCGATGACCCCCAAATTTTTTGGTGTCAAACAAAGGAACTAGTTACCCTCCACCCATATACAAAATTTGAGATTTTTTGGATAAGTAGTTTTGGAGAAATTCGATTTTTTCTGAAAATTGACAATTTTGCTAACTTCTAAACGGAGAGCCACAGAGAGCTCGGACACAAAACAAAAGAAGCGGAACAAGAAAAACAATAAGGAAAGTGAATTAAAATAAAAAACTATTGACAAAAAAGAAAGTTATTCGGAAAAACCTAGTTATTAGTGACATTTCACAAACTGCAAGTTTTAAAATTAAGTTTAGTGAAAATCTACAGTGACGACCTAAGTGTTTTAGTGTTTAAATCTGTTAAGGAACTCATAAAGAAGACCCTGAAAAAATTTCGACAAAATCCGTCAGTAAACAAGAGAGATACGGCGGTTTTACCAAACCTCGTTGCTGCGCCACGTGCTCGCCACGTGCTTACAACGCGGAAATTCAGGTTAGAAAATTAAGAAGACCTACTTCCAGAAGACTGAGGTAGCTGAAATTCAGAGAGACTAATTTTTTAGACAAATAGAACAAATAGAAAAAATCCGCATCCAAATCCGACCTAAAACAAAAAAGTAATTTTAAAAATCACATTACGTAAACACAATTTAGATATAAGTTACAAACTTCATACATATATATTTAAAAAAAAGGTTGGACGTCTTGCGGATTTTGTCCGTTTGTAAATATAGAAATTAATAGAAATAAGTATAGATTTATATGTAAAATAATTTTAAAAAACAGAAAATAAATATAGTTATACATACCATAAACCAAACTTGGTGGAATTAAAATTAAGTAGAAATAAAAAGTGTAAAAAAGTAAAATAATAGAATTAATTAAATATAAGCCACAAGCAAAGCCATAGTAAAACCACTAAGCAGATAACTAGTAGAAAAATTCAATAAGTAACGTTCGAGTAATTTAAAGTAATAAGTAAAAATTCAAAGCAATTTAGAGTAATTTTGTAGTACCACATAGTGCAGTGGACGAAAAACATAGGTCAGGGGTTCAAATTTTGAAAAAAAAATTTTTTTATTATTACAATTTAGTATATTTTTATTAATTTGGCAAAAGGCCATATAGATCAGTGGTGAATTAGTGTGGTCAGGGGTTCAAATTTAGCAAAAAAAAAAAAAAAAAAAATTTGAAAAAAAAAAAAAAAATATTGTTAAAGTAAAATTCGATTATTTGGGAAGTTTATAAAATTTTAGACCCCTATAGTGCAGTGCATATAGGGTGTGGTCGGGATTCGTTTCCAAAAAATAAATTGACAAGTATAGGTCTAGTGTCGAGTGGAACGCTCCGGGGCGCTCGGGGACCCTTCAGGAGCCTCTGGGAACCCTCAGGAGACTCAGGGAACCCTCGGGAACCTTTGGGAACCTTGGGGAACCTAATTGGGAACCTTGGGGAACCTAAGGGAACCTTAGGGAACCTAATTGGGAACCTTCGGGAACCTCAGGGAACCTTCGGGAACCTTCGCGTTTTCCGGTCGTCTCTACATACTCGGCCTACTTACGTTAGTTCCGGCGAGTTATAATCATAGATATAGACAATAAGTGGCTTTTACACCACATAATAATTTTAATTAAAATATAAGACTAGGAAAATAAGACCTTATAGCGCTGTACACAAAGGTTTTTTCGGGGATTTTATCCTACGGACCTTTCTGCGACCATAGGAACAATATCGGTGGTGCTCCGGAACGCGTAGGGACCTTCGGGAGCCACTGGGAACCCTGGGAACCTTGGGGAACCTTTTTTGGGAACCTTCCGGGAACCTATTGGGAACCTTTTGGGGACCCTCAGGGACCCTCGTTTTTGACCGCCGCCTGGTATATGCCCTATATCACAGAATATCAACAAATTATGCATAGACTGTCAGTGGCCTTTTACACCACTTACTAGGATTTTAAGACTAGGTAGTACTACCAATTATTATAAGTTTAGACTAAATTATTTACAATAATTAAAGACAAATATAGTAATATATTTATAACACTTTACAATCAAGACTAGACAAATATATAAATTATATATAAAAATTTTACTAACTAACAGACTATTCTATATAAAATCTTACTCTGAATACTTTAAATAATTTCTAAATTGAACTAACTACTATAAATTATTATAAACTACAGATTTAAAATAAATAAATTAATAAATACTTACCATATACATATGTCGACCAAAAGTAGCTCCAAGACGACCAGCACGGCAGGACCTGTAAAAAAAGGAGAATTACTAGCGTTAGAAATGGAAGGAAAAAGGAAAATTGTCCCAAAAGCAGCAACCTCTAAGGAAACCCAAGAAGAGCCTGAGACCTTTAAGGTGGTAGCAAACCGACTGTTTCAAGAGGCAAAATTGCATCTCGAACAGTCGGGCAATTTAAAAACTACAATAAAGGAGACGGTCATCGAGAACCTCGGCAGAATGTACGAAATTATACTAAAACTCAGCGAAGACCGGGACACCCTCACGAGTAGAATTAACCTACTCAAAACAAAGGTTGAAGGAGGGTTGTCCAAACAACTAGCTGAGGAAATAAGGGATCAAAAGGAGATAATAAAGGAGACTCTAGAGGAGGTAAAGAACATGAGGAAAGAAATGGGAACAATCGAGGAGGAAAGGAAAAAATGCCAGGCAAGGGAGAACCCTACCTATGCCGAAGTGGCCGCGCTGAGCGGCAAGCCTTCACCAGCTGGGACTATGGCCGACCCCCCGATCCACTCCATAGTGGTGTCATCGACTAATGCCAAGGACACGAGCGAGGACGTGATCAGCAAGATCCGCATCGCCGTCGAGGCCAAGTCGACTGGCATCAGAGTGGACCGGGTAAGAAAAGCCAAGGACCAGAAGGTGGTTATAGGCTGCGCAAATAAGGAAGAGCTAGAGAAGGTAAGGGATAAAATTAAAGAAGGGCAACCAGGTCTAATCTTGGAGAATAAGAAAAATAAAGACCCATTGGTAATCATAAAAGATGTGCTAAACTACAATACTGACGAAGATATTCTAAAGTCTATTAAAGTGCAAAACTCGCACATCGTTGGACACATAGCCGAAAGTGACTACAGGGTGAGTATAAGGTATCGGAGGCGAGCTCGGAACCAGTTGGAGAGCCATGTAGTACTCCAGGTGTCTCCCCTCATATGGAAGGCACTAACGGAAGCGGGGAGGATCCATATAGACCTACAAAGGGTTCTAGTTAAGGATCAGACTCCCCTCATCCAGTGCTCCAGATGCCTGGGGTACGGTCATGGTAAAAAGCTATGCACCGATACCTTGGACAAGTGTAGCCACTGTACAGGACAACACATGAGAGTAAATTGTCCAGCAAGGCTGGCGGGTGACGAGCCGACATGCCAAAACTGTACAGCGGCCAAGCTAGAGAAGACAAATCACAATAGCTTTGATGACAGCTGCCCTATAAAAAAAAGATGGGATAGGTTGGCTAGGTCCACTATAGCATATTGCTAAGGGCACCCCGGGCGACCAGGCAGCTAACAGGGTGATAACGAATACTCCTCTCCCTCCAATGAATAAAACACATAGAGTCCTGCAGGCAAACCTCCAACGGAGTAAGCTGGCTCTGCAGGAGTTTATGCTGGAGGCAGCTAAAAGGAAAATTTCCGTGGGCTTGGTACAAGAACCATATGTCGGTGCTGAGGGCTACGTAAAACCAAAGGCTGGATACAGAATTATCCAAAAACTAACACCTGGAACAAAACCAGTTAAAAGTGCGGTGGTGATATTCGACAGCAATATTAAAGTTATTGAATGTCCAATACTCACCACCGAGAACATTGTGGTAGCAACCCTCAGGACCGACGTATGGGAGATCGTAGTGATCTCGGTGTATTTTGAAGGTTCCCAGGAAATAGAACCATATATAGAACATCTAAAGAAAATAAAAAACGAAATCAGATGCCCAAAAATTATCATGGGGGGAGATGTCAACGCCTGGAGCACATGGTGGGGAAGCGAGCGCGAAGACCATCGAGGGGAGGCTCTAGCGGGGGCTCTGGGAGAGATGGGGTGGGAGATTTTGAATGTGGGTAACAAACCAACCTTTTACGTCGTCAACGAAAGGGGAGAGAGGAAAAGCGTTGTGGACATCACAGTGTGCTCAGCGGGACTGTTAGGATTGGTACGGGAATGGAGAGTAGAGGAAGGAATAACCAGTTCAGACCATAATGCGATTATGTTCAATGTAGTTCTGAAGGATTCTAAAACCACAAGAATAACCAAAACGACCAGGTTATACAATACCAAAAAGGCCAAATGGCAATTATTCGTAGAAAATATTAAACAGAGAATAGAAGAAAACAACCTAAAAACAGACGGAATTAAAACAGTAACGGACAGAGATTCATTAGAAACAAAAATTAAAACTTACAGTAAAATAATAGAACAGGCGTGCGTAGAGGCAATTCCCAAGAAAACCTTCAGAACTACAGTGAACATACCATGGTGGAGTGAAGAACTGGAGAAACTAAAGAAGGAAATGAAAACTAAGAAGAGAAGGGTATCTAACGCAGCCCCGTCAAGAAGAGCCTATGTAGTCCACGAGTACCTAGTAGCAAAAGAGAGATACACAACAGAGGCTACAGCCTCTCAAACCATCAGTTGGAAGAAGTACTGCCAGGCTCAAGACCGGGAGACCCTGTGGGATGGAATTTACAGAGTGATAAGGCACTCCCAGGAGAGGCATGAAGATCTGCCCCTGGTAAGCAACAATGCAGTCCTTACCCCACAGGAGTCGGTTGAGCTCCTGGCGGAAACCTTCTTCCCTGACGACAAAATAGCCGATGACTCACAACACCACAAGGAAACACGACAAACAGCAGAGTCCTTATATAACCACTCCACGACAAACGTCTCCAATGACCCCCCCTTCACGCATGCAGAGCTTAACCATGCACTCGCAAGATCGAACCCTAAGAAGGCACCAGGAGGCGACGGGTTCACCGCTGACATTGTCGGACGGGCAGTGGGAGCGGATCCGGAACTGTTCCTTTCCCTTCTGAACAAATGCTTAGAATTATCATGCTTTCCAGAACCTTGGAAGGAGGCAGTGGTCGTCGTTCTCCGGAAGCCCGGGAAAGACGACTACACTCTACCGAAATCGTACAGGCCAATAGGGCTGCTGTCGGTTCTCGGGAAGGTTCTGGAAAGAATGATGATTCGCCGCATAAGGTGGCATGTGCTTCCGAAGGCGAATAGGAGGCAGTACGGATTCGTTCCTCAACGCAGCACCGAGGACGCCCTTTATGACCTGGTAAATCACATAAGGGACGGCTTAAAGAACAAGCTATTAAACCTGGTGATTTCCCGGGACATAGGGGGCGCTTTCGATGCAGCGTGGTGGCCCGCCATAAAATGTCAACTCGCCAAAAAGTGTTGCCCAATAAACTTAGGTAAGCTAGTCGACAACTACTTGGAAGGAAGGAAAGTAACGGTGAGATATGCGGACCACCAGCATACAAAGATTACAACAAAGGGATGCATCCAGGGTTCCATAAGCGGTCCCACTTTCTGGAACCTGCTTCTGGACCCTCTGCTGAATGAGGTGGAGGAAATGGGGGTTTACTGCCAGGCTTTTGCGGACGATATCGTTCTGGTGATCTCGGCAGATTCAGGATCCCAAATTTCTCGGACGGCTAACCAAACACTATCACGTGTGTACGAATGGGGAATTGAAAATAAGCTAAGGTTTGCGCCTAATAAAACCTACGCGATGCTTATTACAAAAAAACTAAAGTATGATTCCCCATTCGTACACATGGGGGGTGTGCCAATAAATTTGGTTAATGAAATTAAAATTTTAGGCCTAATAATTGACAACAAGCTAACCTTTAATAAACACATTAATAAAACATGTAAAAAAGCGATAAATTTGTACAAAATTATTTCTAGATCCGCGAAATTAAATTGGGGACTGAACCCTGAGATCATCAGAACGATTTATGTCGCCGTGATAGAGCCTATCATATTATATGCTGCAAGCGTCTGGGCACGGGAGGCCAGCAAGATTATGACGCGTGGGAGCCTGGGCACCGTTCAGAGAGGCTTCGCCCAGAAGATTATTAAATCTTATAGGACGGTATCTCTGAACGCGGCCCTGGCCCTAAGCGGCCTGATCCCGCTGGACCTAAGAGTGCGGGAGGTAGCTGAGCTGTACGAGGCAAAACGCGGGAAACCCCAAGTCTTTTTCCGTGAAAGGAAGGTGGAGAAAAGAATAGCCTTCCACCAGACATCCCACCCATCAGACGAACTTGAGGTGCGGTTCGAGTGCCTCGAGGACCTGGAACCGGAAACTGTGGATGCTCACAACCTAAGGGGACTGATCATCTACACGGACGGAAGCAAGATTGGTGGCGGGGTTGGAGCGGCACTTACGTGCTGGAAGGGGGAGGCTGAAACGCTGGCCAGAAAGTACGCATTAGCGTCCTTCTGTACAGTGTTTCAGGCCGAACTCTACGCGCTCTACCAAGCCACCAAGATTGCGTTAGGGTCTTCGGAGCCATCGACCTGCATCTTGAGCGACTCAAGATCGGCCCTCGAATTGCTGGGAGACCAGGATGCGTCTCACCCAATCGTCTTTTTTATTAAAGCGAACTTAAAGAGAGCAGCGAAACTCGAGAGGAGCATAAGACTCTTTTGGGTGAGAGCGCATGCTGGTGTCCCAGGGAACGAGAGAGCGGATGAGCTGGCGAAGAGTGCGGCTCAAAATAGCAAGAAGTCGCCTGACTATGAAGAATGCCCTGTCTCATACATCAGAGGTAATATCAGGGAGGCCACAATACGCGAATGGAACAAACGTTATAAAGAGTCCAATAAAGGCAAAATAACAAAGATCTTTCTACCGGACGTCTACTCCGCATTCAGATTTATAAAATATAATACACTGTCGTCAACACTGACACAAGCACTCACAGGACACGGGGGTTTTGGAGAGTATTTGGCCAAATACAAAGTAAAAGATCGTTCTAGTTGTAGATGTGACCCTACACAGAATGAATCGGTACTACATCTTCTACTGGAATGCCCAATACTTTCCAAAGCCCGCCGTGAGGCCGAACTCTATATAGAGGACAAAATTACGACTGAAACTGTCTCTGTAATTATAAGAAATAAGCAAAAATGTACATATCTTCTAGAGTTTTGCAAGCATGTCACAATGTATAGCTTAAAAATTAACGGAAGTACCAGTGTATAAATAAAATAAAATAAAATTAAAAAAAAAAAAAAAAAAAAAAAAAAAAAAAAAAAAAAAAAAAAAAAAAAAAAAAAAAAAAACACTTGTACTCCGCATTTTGTAATTAAAATTAGCAAGTAAGAAATCGTATATAACGATCTATAATATAAGATTATAGTCAATTATATCATATTACCATAATAAGTAAGATGCCAAAACCCTACAACCTAAACAACTAGAAATAAGAAATTAGTCGTAATGTAAAATAGAATATCAATGTAATATTGCTTAAAAGAAAAAAAAAAAAAAAAAAAAAAAAAGGACAATAAAGAAAAGAAAACATCAATTGTGTCATAGTTGTAAGTAACAAATGTATGAAAGCAAGAAGTCCATGCAAACCGAAACAAAGGCCACTGACAATGCATGTATGAATAAATTGTAAAACACTATAAGTAACCAGGACCTACATACCTATGTACAACTAGTTTATATAATAAGATAAGAAATATCATAATGTCAAGTAAGCCATAGGCTATAAGAAATTTGTATTGTAACCACAAATAAAGAAAACCCTGAGTTGAATCAATATGAGTTAAGAAGTAGTATTAGCAAAAAAGAAAAAATAATAATAATAATAATAAATAAATATTAATAATTTGTAAATTAAATAACAAAACAAAAAATGTCTTTGGTTATGCCAAAGGACCAGTGGGTCTCTTTAAAAAAAAAAAAAAAAAAAAAAAAAAAAACCTAACCTAACCTAACCTAACCTAACCTAACCTAACCTAACCTAACCTAACCTAACCTAACCTAACCTAACCTAACCTAACCTAACCTAACCTAACCTAACCTAACCTAACCTAACCTAACCTAACCTAACCTAACCTAACCTAACCTAACCTAACCTAACCTAACCTAACCTAACCTAACCTAACTAACCTAACCTAACCTAACCTAACCTAACCTAACCTAACCTAACCTAACCTAACCTAACCTAACCTAACCTAACCTAACCTAACCTAACCTAACCTAACCTAACCTAACCTAACCTAACCTAACCTAACCTAACCTAACCTAACCTAACCTAACCTAACCTAACCTAACCTAACCTAACCTAACCTAACCTAACCTAACCTAACCTAACCTAACCTAACCTAACCTAACCTAACCTAACCTAACCTAACCTAACCTAACCTAACCTAACCTAACCTAACCTAACCTAACCTAACCTAACCTAACCTAACCTAACCTAACCTAACCTAACCTAACCTAACCTAACCTAACCTAACCTAACCTAACCTAACCTAACCTAACCTAACCTAACCTAACCTAACCTAACCTAACCTAACCTAACCTAACCTAACCTAACCTAACCTAACCTAACCTAACCTAACCTAACCTAACCTAACCTAACCTAACCTAACCTAACCTAACCTAACCTAACCTAACCTAACCTAACCTAACCTAACCTAACCTAACCTAACCTAACCTAACCTAACCTAACCTAACCTAACCTAACCTAACCTAACCTAACCTAACCTAACCTAACCGAACCTAACCTAACCTAACCATACAAATTGAATTTTTCAAAACATCTTATATCAGGCTGAAACTTTTTTACATAATAAATTCGACTATAACATTTTAAAAATTTTTTGAACTGACTTACCTCACTTTGATTGAGGAGTTATTGGTATCGTTGCGTAGGTCCCTCCGCGCCGTACCTATCCAAATTTTTTCCAAATTTTTTGACATATTTTCGCGCCTTTTACACGCGAAAATCACTGAAAAATTCAATTTTTTCTAAATTTTTATACTCACCCCCTCCCCCTCAGTCTTCAATTCTTCACAGTTTCGTAGGCATCGCGAAGCCCGATCGTTTGACACCGATTTCGTGCAAATCGGAGCACGAGAAACTGAAAAAAAGGCCCCCCCACCACACCCTATACTCGCCAGGCAGGTAAAGGTGGTCTGACCTTGGCGAAATTCTTGACATTTATAGCTCTATTTTAATAAATTTATCTAGCTTTAGGCCTAGAAACGACAGAAAAAATATTTAGATAAATACACAAAGACTGTCAGTGGCTTTTTACACCACTGATTCTTTCAGATCGACAGTTGGTATCTTTACCAAACAAAAAATATTTATATTTTAAATTTTACTGTAATTGCAATTGACCTTTATTTTTAACGCTGTATTTATTAGTATTTTAATCTCGTATTTGTTAATAAATTTTATTGATATTTATTTGAATTGGATTTAATATAATTTTAATTTTATTTTAACTTCAACTATTTTAAAAATAATTCAAATTGAAATTTTAATTTTAACCTAGTATTTATTCATATCTGAACTTGATATTTATTTTAAATTGGATTTTAACATAGTTTTATTGTAGCGGTGATTATTCAAAAAAAAAAAAAAAAAATTTAAAGTTTCTTCACTCAATTTACCTAGTTCGATTAATTACAATATATTTACTGGAGTAAAAATCTATCTTTATATATATTTCTATTTAAATATATCTATACTCATTTTAACCTTCTTGACACGGTAGGCTTGGAGGGGAAATTCAGATTTTCGGTAGAAAATCTTTTAGTTCCCCTCACTCTATATATCTTTTCTTCTTCTTTCCCATTTACTCTGGTTTATTCCAATCCGACAGTAGTGGCTCTTTACACCACTGACTGCCAAGAGTACGACTAGGTACCATACACAACTTACGGGCACTTTACACCCAATTTTACGTTTTAACGCGCACCTCCACATAATGTTTAGGACCCCATCAGTCAAGCCTGCTGCCCACCAAATTGACCTCACCCTCGTCAGGGGGACCAGGCTGGAGTTCAGCCCCGAGGGTGAGGAAGAAACCAAGAGGACATACAAGGATAGAACGTCGGAAGCGAAGGCCTGCCTTATGAGCGCCAAACTTCTTCTAAATAACTCCCGCAATCTCAAATCAGATATAAAAGCCGGTGTTATAAAGGCCCTAGAGCGCTTATACGCACTAGTAAAAGAGCTAGAGGGTGAGCCTAGCGCTAATAACGAAGCCCAAAAAGAACAGCCCGAGTGCAAAGAGCAGGGAGACCTCTCGAGAAAGATCGAGGAGCACTCGCGGCTGTTGGCCGATAACACCGAGCAAATGCGGGAGCTAAGATTGGCGCTCGACAAAAAGGCCACCTCTTCGCCCACAAATCCTCCCTCATCCTACGCTACTGTCACCGCAAACGCGCAGACTGCCAAACCGGTGCGACCATCCCTGCACTCGATCATCGTCTCCTCCGAGGATGTATTAGAGACAGGGGAGGAGGTACTGGAGCGAGTGCGCAAAGCGGTGGATGCCAAGGAGGGGTGGATAAAGTGGAGAGAGTACGAAAGGCCAAAGGCAGTAAAATTGTCCTCGGATGCGCAACGGCAGAGGACCGGGAGAAGGCCAGGCAACGACTTGAGTCTGGTCGCCTCCGTGTCGAGAACGTCGACAACCGGGATCCCATGATCGTCCTGAGAGACCTGCTGAGCGTGAACTCTGACGAGGAGGTGCTCGGGGCTCTCAGGAAGCAGAATGGGGAGGTCTTCGGTGATCTCGCCAAGGAGGACGATCGGATTCAGGTCAAATTCCGCAAAAAGGCAAGGAACCCTCACACGAGCCACCTGGTTCTGTCGGTCTCCCCCATAATATGGAGGAGAGCGACAGACCTAGGAGCGCTCCGAGTGGACCTGCAGCGTGTCAGGGTCTTGGACCAATCTCCCCTAGTGCAGTGCTCCCGGTGCCTGGCATACGGCCACACCAGGAGGCTCTGCACAGAGGAGACAGACGTCTGCAGCCACTGTGGGGGCCAGCACCTTAAAGCGGAATGTGATCTCGCGGCGACTACCCACCCTACGTGTAGGAACTGTACCAAGGCGAAACACAGCCGCGCAGATCACAATGCCTTCAGTGACGAATGCCCGGTCCGAAAGCGGTGGGATTCGCTGGCCCGCTCCACGATAGCATACTGCTAAAGGTGGAGCGGAGGACAAGCACTTAAGACAAGGTAAAGTCACTGTGCCTGAGAGCCAACACATGGGGGCGCATACGGGCTTGAAACTCATTTGCTCACATAATAGAGTGGAATTTCAAACCATATGTAGAACCATGGGGTTGGCTCCCTTGGACAGAGCACGGAAACCTGGAAGTCCTGGAATAGACAGACAGACAGAAACTACAAATCTAACTGCCATAAATCCAACTAGCTCCAACCCCAAACGCAATATACAAGCTGAAAAAATAGTTCTTTCAGACCAGAATAAGTCACTGAAAATTCTGGATATAGGTGTATCCGTGGCTGGGGCTAGATAGCACCGAATAGGAAACAAAAGAAATAAATAAAATATTGTAAAATTTAAAAAAAATTAAAAGTCAAAAATGTAAAAATAAAATGAATAGTAAAAATAGATTTGTATGTACATAAAAGAAGTAATCAAATAAATAAATAAGAAACAACAAAGTGCATGTCCATAGGAAATGAAATAGAAAAAACAACAACTAGATAGTACAAAAAAAAGGAAACAAAATAAATGAATAAAATAGAGTAATATTGAACATTAAAAGCCAGAAATGTGAAATTAAAATGAATAGTAAAAATAGATACGTATGTACAAAAAAAGAAGTAATTAAAAATAAATACATAAATAAGAAACAACAAAGTACACGTCCATAGGAACAAAATAGAAAAAATAACAATGAAAACTAAATAAAGATACATAAAATATAAAATTATAAAATAAAAGGGTCATATAACATTTCAAGGCAAACAAAGTCTCCGTTGACCATGATGGAGGTTGCAAGTAATAAAAACTTAAAAAAAAAAAAAAAAAAAAAAAAAAAAAAAAAACCTAACCTAACCTAACCTAACCTTTTTTTTTTTTTTTTTTTTTTTACATGAGGAAATCCGATTACGGATACCCGGCCGAGTGGGGACTCGAGCGCGGGTTATGTGGGACTCGCGGACTGGCAGATGTAGGCCGTCCGAATACCCACTAAAACCTCACGGTGCTCCTCCTCAACCGCCATTGGCCGCTCGACACGGGAACTAGAGTCTTCCGTGAAGCGCGGCGGCGGGAGCCTGTCGGCACGTCGCGGAGTCAAGGGTGGTGTGGTCACCCTCGACGGCCTTCTCAGAGTAGCGCGCGGGAGCAACCTGCGCGCGCCTACTCGGGCCAGGTTAGAAGGCGATCAGCTTCCCCAAGCTGACCGCCCTCTGGCTCATTAGGGCGGAAGGCGGCGGTCGTGTGCCGCCCTCCGGCGACCCGGTCTTTTGCGGCGGATAGCGAGTTCGGCTGATGCCTCCCTCGCACGTTCCGCCGCCTCCTTCTCGAGCACCACTGCCTCGCAGAAGAAAGAGACCGCGTCCCACGACGTCTCGCTACCGGCCATGGCCTTGACCACGGCCGGCAGGGAGAGGTCGTCCCCAATGACGTCACGCAGAGCGCGACGTTGAGACGCCCAAGCTGGGCACTCCTCCAGCGTGTGCTGGGCCGTCTCGTCGAGGCAGTCGTCGCAGTGGTGGCAGCGGGCATCGGGCTCCCTCCCAGCGATCCGACACAGGTAACCCCCGAAGCAACCATGCCCCGTGAGCACCTGCGTGGTGCGGAAGGTTAGGACGCCGTGACGCCTCGCTAACCACTGGCGGAAGACTGGACGAACAGCCTCGATCGTCCTCCGGCCGGCGGTTGGTGTTGCCAGCCGGGACTCCCACACCTGTAATGCGGCATCCCGCGCCTCCTCTTGTGGTGCTGACCTTGCCACGGCCCCGGACACAAGGCCCCGACGCCGGCAATAGACCGACGCCAGAGCAGTCGCGTCCAGGTCCCACGGCATGACTCCGGCCAGCACGCACGCCACCTCCCCGGAGATGGTCCGATACCCCCGTATCGCCCGGATGGCCATCACCCTCTGCGCCCGTCGCAGCAGAGTGACGTTGTGCCGGTCCAGGGCGTCCGCCCATACGGGGGCACCGTAGAGGGCCATCGACCTGACCACTCCGGTGTACAGCCGACGGCTCGAGGCGCTCGGCCCATCCACTCTCGCGAGGTTGGACTGGGGGCTGGCGGCTCCGCCGGATGTGTGGAGATCTCGTATTGGATGTAGAGGTGGTCCGAGAGAGTCTCCACATCATCCAGCACTCGCCAACCCCGAACACGATGCGCTAGGGCCGGGCTCGCAAACGTTACGTCCACGACGGACCCGCCCAGCCTTCGCACACACGTATTCGTCCCCCCCCGATTGAGTACAGACAAACCGGTGGCAATAACCCACTCCGACAGTGTCACACCACGCACATCCGTCGTTGCGGATCCCCATACGCCTCCGCCGGGCGATGCCGTTCTACCATTTCCCCCAATCGAATGAGAAACTCTTCGAACTCTGCGAGGATTCGTTTGGGGGAAAAGTAAACACCAACGACAGCTAGGTCGCCGACAAGTGCCGCGACGCATCCCGCACCCCTCTCGACTCGTGAGAAAGGCGGGGAGCCCGCAGCTACCTGGGTGATAATAGTCACCACCCCGGTGTTGTCCGCGACCCAGTTATCCCGCGCAGGCACGCTGTATGGCTCCGCAACAACCGCCACCTGAATAGACCGCTGCGCCAGGCTTTGGACCAATAAGTCCTGGGCCCTGGCGCAGTGGTTTATGTTCGCCTGCAACACATGGAGAGAACGTTACGTCCGATGGGGCAGCGTACCCAGACTGACCCAAGACCTGCCCAGTCTTGTTGGATCTCTCCGACTTTTATGTTGGCTGCACTACAGCCACCGACCCGACTGATTGCAGCAACGACGTCCTCGGCAGTAGCAGAGTCGTCGAGGCCACACACCCTCAGCTCCGCGCACTTCACTGGCCTCGACACCTGCACTTCTTCGGGGTTAAGGACACCCCGCAGCCTTTCGGCCAACGCATCCGCCTTTTCGCTCGTATTGGTTCCAGGTAACTCTAACATTCTGGCCCCAGTACTAGCGACGCGAAATCTTAAATCATTTATACCCAGGTCTTCCAATTTTATATTTTGCTTGACCTGGGTAAGGACATCGCTATACGTCAACTTATCGGCGACGGCTGGCTGCAGCTTGATGGTCACTACCTGCGACCGAGGACTACGCAACTTTGGCTTCTTTTGCGCTTTAACCTTCGCGGTCTGCGATGCTAGTTGCACCTTTGGAGCAGACGTCTTCTTTGCTCCCTTTCGGACCACGACGGTCCAACCCTCGGACATGTTAGTTGGGGCTGGAGGCAGAGGCCGAGGCTCCACGGGTGCGGTCGGTTTTGAAGCACTTTTCGTCGGAGCTTTCTTCCCCTTGGCTTTCTGCGCCTTTGGTGCTGGATTACCCTGCGCCATCAAGGTAGTCGCAACAGGCTCCACTTCCGCTTGTTTGGGGCTAGACTTACGCTTGTCCGTTGCTAGCGGAGGTCGCATACTTTTCTCTGGCGGCAGACGTTCCTTAAAGGCTTCTAGCCTCGTAGAGACCATAGCACCCACTTCCACCATAACAGTGCGTACTATGTCGTCTACGGCAACAGACTCTACCGGCACGCGTTGCGACCCCAATGCTTTAGACCGATACAAATCCACTCTTAAGAGGGCAATCTCTCTTCGCAAGTCCACCAACTCTGACTGCAGTCGGGTGTTAGTTGCCCTGAGGAGATGGACTTCCTCTGATGCCGTCCTCTTCGCCAGGGTGTTAACGGCTTTAGAGATAGCACCGGCAGCCTTTTTAAGGGCCTTCGTGAACGTGCCCTTTAAGTTTCCCGAGTTGGTAGCGACTCTGTTTATAATAGCCAGGCTATCAGATACTTGGCTGTGCAAGTCAGAAACTAAAGGATCAGCAGCGCATAGTTCAAGGGACACATCTGAGAGCCTAGAACTTGCCCTACTCTCTATCGCCGCAGTAATACCAGCAACTTCCTCCTCCACCCTAAGCCGCCGCTCTTCACGTTTGGCCTTATGAAGCGCCCTCTTCGAATTAGCCATCTCCCTATCGCCAAGAATACTCTTGGTCGATGCTACCTTCGCCTTTGGTTTCTCCGCCTCCTCATCCGCGTCCGAAGACCCAGATTGGCTTCCTCTATTTAGGCGTCTCTTACTATCCTTCCGAAACTGAGAGGCATTATCTACTTTGGTGTTGGACTGGACAGATATAATGCTATCCGCGTCAGATTCAGAAGCCGCCCAGAAACGACCTCGCGATGACACCGACAGCGATCTGGACCGCCCACTGATGATTGAGCTACACTCTGCAAGGTCCAGTCGCTCAACCACCACTCGCGCATCCTTCAAAACTCCCTTCATCGGCACAAGTGCCTGGTTACCACCACTGTTGGATGTAAATGCTACTCCAGCCTCTTCAGGCTCCACACACACAACACCGCCCATCTCAGGCACCCTCTCATCAGCTACGCCCATCTCAGGCACCTCTACTCCGCCTTTAACAGGCCCTTCCTCAACTCCGCCCTTCTTGGGCTCCTCACCCGCAACACATCGGTAGACTTCGCCCCCCGCAGATTCGTGGGGCTTGCGTGCCGTAGCACGGAGGGATTCTCCAGACTTGCTGGTACCCTCCTGCGATATGAAAGAATTCTGGCTTACCGACATGTTGTTTTTTTGCTGATCCACAGCTTCGGCTTTTCTGCCTGGGGTGTGCTCCCCTAGGCCGTGTCCATAACGATGGACTAAAGGCACGCCCATGCCTCGCTGGTTTTGGTCCGCGCCGGGAATAACTCCCGGTCCACTCGCCCGCAAGAGCGAGTGGTTTCCCCTATCCGCCACCTGGGGACGCGCCCAGTAGGAGGACCAGCAACTCCCTTGGGAACCTTTTTTTTTTTTTTTTTTTTTTAACGTGAGGAAACCCTTTTACGGGTACGCCACCCGAGTGGGGACTCGAGTGGGTTATGTGGGACTAATGGACCGGCAGATATAGGCCGTCCACACTACCCACTAAAACCTCACGGTGCTCCTCCTCGACCGTCACAGGCCGGGGCTATGGGTGCCATGGATTCGTCCATAGCCTCGGCGACGGGAGCCTGCTAGGCACGTCTCGGAGTCGGGGGTGGTGGGCCACCCTCGACGGCCTGCTCTGAGCAGCGCGCGGGAGCAACCTGCGCGCGCCTACTCGGGCCAGGTTAGAAGGCGATCAGCTTCCCCAAGCTGACCGCCCTCTGGCCGATTAGGGCGGAAGGCGGCGATCGTGTGCCGCCCTCCGGCGACCCGGTCTTTTGCGGCGGACGGCGAGTTCGGAAGAAGCCTCCCTCGCCCGCTCCGCCGCCTCCTTCTCGAGCACCACTGCCTCGCAGAAGGAAGAGACCGCGTCCCACGACGTCTCGTTGCCGGCTATGGCCTTGACTACGGCCGGCAGGGAAAGGTCGTCCCCTATGACGCCGCGCAATGCGCGACGTTGAGACGCCCAGGCTGGGCACACCTCCAGTGTGTGCTGGGCCGTCTCTTCGAGGCAGTCGCAGTGGTGGCAGCGGGTGTCGGGCTCCCTCCCAGCGACCCGACACAGATATCTCCCAAAGCAACCGTGCCCTGAGAGTACCTGTGTGGTGCGGAAGGTTAGGACGCCATGACGCCTCGCTAACCACTGGCGGAAAACTGGACGAACTGCCTCGATCGTCCTCCGGCCGGCGGTTGGTGTTGCCAGCCGGGACTCCCACTCTTGCAATGCGGCATCCCGCGCCTCCTCCTGTGGTGCTGACCTTGCCGAAGCCCCGGACGCAAGACCTCGACGCCGGCAATAGACCGACGCCAAAGCAATCGCGTCCAGGTCCCACGGCAGGACTCCTGCCAGCACACACGCCACCTCACCGGAGATGGTCCTGTACCCCCGTGCCACCCTGATGGCCATCACCCTCTGCGCCCGCCGCAGCAGGGCGACGTTTTGCCGGTTCAGGGCGTCCGCCCATACGGGAGCACCGTACAGCGCCATCGATCGGACCACTCCGGTGTACAGCCGACGGCTCGAGGCGCGCGGCCCACTTACGTTGGGCAAAAGGCGCGCCAAGGCCCCCGCTGTCTTCAACAGCCTCGGGACCAGTCGTATAAAATGGTCCCGAAAACTCCACCTGTTGTCCAAGACAAGTCCGAGGTACTTCATGCTCCTCTTTACTTCAATCGTCACACCGCCGACGAGGATGTGGGCCTCTGGTGGAGCGGCCCTCCTCGGAGCATTGAGGTAGATTGCCTCAGACCGAGTGGGTACTCGAGTGGGTCATGTGGTACTAATGGACCGGCAGGTATAGGCCGTCCACACTACCCACTATAACCTCACGGTGCTCCTCCTCGACCGTCACAGGCCGGGGCTATGGGTGCCAAGGATTCGTCCATAGCCTCGGCGACGTGAAAATGCTAGGCACGCCTCGGAGTCGAGGGTGGTGGGCCACCCTCGACGGCCTGCTCTGAGTAGCTCGCGGGAGCAACCTGCGCGCGCCTACTCGGGCCAGGTTAGAAGGCGATCGGCTTCCCCAAGCTGACCGCCGTCTGGCCGATTAGGGCGGAAGGCGGCGATCATGTGCCGCCCTCCGGCGACCCGGTCTTTTGCAGAGGACGGCGCCGTTTAGACGCCTCCAGAACATCTCTCGAGCACCACTGCCTCCCAGAAGGATAAAACCGCGTCCCACGACGTCTCGCTACCGGCCACGGCCTTGACAACAGCCGACAGGGACCTATTTGTAGGTAAAATATTGCAGCTGTCTTCCCATCCTTTATGGTCTAGGCTTTTTAAGTCAGGTAATATCAACCCACGAGGCAAGCCGTGGCCATATCTGCTTGATAGCTTCTTTATCAAAATCATAATCAAAATCAAAATCAAAATATTCTTTATTCAATTAAGCCATTTAAGCACTTTTGAATCGTCAAGTTACATATAAGTGTCTGTGGTGTCAGTCCTTACAGGAAGCTACCACCGGCTCGGAAGGCGGGTCTGCTGAGAAGAGCCGGCAAGAAACTCAACAGTTGCTCTTTTCAAAATATCAATTCAAGTAAATATATAACATAGCTTCCTGAGTGAGTACCAACAGCATTTAATCCCACGCACTCTTATCGTTGTAGTATTCTTGAATAGAATAATATGCTTTGCCTAACAATATATTTTTAACATTCACTTTAAATTTTTGAAGTGGCAAATTTTAAAAATTACTTGTGGAATTTTATTATACATACGTGTACCATGTCCCATAAAAGATTTACTAACTTTTTGAAGACGAAAACTAGCAGTTATCAGCTTGTTTTTACTTCTTGTATAAATATCATGACGGTCACTGTTTTTTAATAAATTGTGGCTATTTTTCCGAACAAGTATTATATTATCATATATGTACTGTGATGCCACCGTAAGAATACCCGTTTCTTTAAAAAAATCTCTCAGGGATTCACGAGCTCCCATGCCGTAAATGGCTCGGACTGCTCTTTTTTGAATTACGAATAAAGATTCGATATCTGCAGCATTGCCCCATAGTAATATTCCGTTTTTTTTATAACGATCTACTTTAAAAAATAATGAAGTATCATCGGCAAATAGTACCACATCGCATAAATTATTAATGCAAAAGGGGAGGTCATTTATATAAATTAAAAACAAAAGAGGCCCTAGAATCGATCCCTGTGGGACACCCATCCGCAGAACGCTACCGGAAGACTTAACATTCTTTAGATTTTCCTCTCTTCCTAACCCTTTGTCCTGTTATTTATCAATTTCTCTTTAAATTCCTCTTATAAAACCCCGGTCCATTCTCCTCATAGTGTCACTAATCTTTGTCAAACAACGGAGATACTGGGACCAACACAAAATTTAATGGATTAGTTCACCTAATTGGTCAAATCAAAATACCAAAATTCAAAATTATTTTCCAATTTAAATGTTCTGAATCATCGGTGTTCACAGGCGATGCTGTTGCTTCATTAGAAGCTCGCACGATATTAAACAAACGGTTATTTTTCCTTCATTAAGGTAATTAATGACATTGAAGGGAAAACTATTTCACAGTAGACTAAGATATTTGTTAAGGATTCGTGAAACTTTGTACTCATGCCATCTAAAGGCCTTGAAAGTTACTCTGGAATGGATTTCAGGTCATTCTTGAATCAGTGGGAATTAATCTATTGACCAAGTCACCCATCCAGAGTGGCACACTAGAATACAACTTTATTTCTGCTCATAATCTGCAGTCCTTTACAGATACACATTTGCATGTCAGAGTCCAAAAAGACAAGTATGATTTTATTCTCAAAGATATAGTGAACTGAGGAATATAACAACAATCTGTCGCTTACGTCTTGGGCATGCTTATATGCCTGTGCATCCGGAGATCAGGGTCAGGGACTATTCGCTGTATCAATGTGGCCTGGGCGACAGTACTCCTTCCCACATCCTTTACTCTTGCCCTGAATTAACTTGTCCTGACTTAACTTGCCCCTTATATGATGTTTTTTCCCATAAAGCCTCGCCCTCTAAATCTTCAATCTCCGTTAATGTTTGTTAAGTAACGACGTTACGTCAAGTGCAACTTACGTAAATTTTTCTGTAACTATATCAGATAATAGACTAACATCTATGTCAAATATTATTTATCACAAACATAATGTGGTATGTATATATTTTGTAAATAGTACATAAAAAAATATATTTTTATTATATGTAAAGACAGTAATTTTACTGTATTATATTTCTGTTGTACTGATCAATTCCTCTCGTGAATTTTCCATACAACGTGACATTGGCGAAGTGAAATATGCTCAACTGGAACGGTCGTAACGCCATAAATTATGAAATAAATGAATTAATTAAATTTAAATAAAGGAAATTAGTGTGACCAGTTATTACTGTACTGAATATTCTTTGTCAAACAAACGGATTTATAGATTAAGCCCGTCCTTATATCTACTAAAACCTCACGATGCTCGTTTTCCATTGACACTGATTGAGGTCTCGTCGAAACTCTCTCGAGTCCAGAATAGTAGAAGTAGACAAACAGAGACAAAAAGTTATAGTATAGTAAGTTCTCAAAATTTATTGGCTGTTGGTCTACGGAAAGTAAGAAAAAAGCGAATTTTCAACCAAATGCACCAAAATGATGCATAGGTACTTGCAACTTTTGATTCCGTCGACTTAATTTTTTTTCTGTGCCTCAAGGGAATGTACATCACAATATTTAATATCAGTTGAAACTTTTACGCAATCTGAAGCTTATTTAATGGTCTTAACAAAGTGCCTGTTTGTATCTTTTGCGGTAATCTAATCAAGCTATGAAGATCTAAAGAAGCTATGTGCATGATTGCTTCAAGCTATTTTTTTTTATGGAAAAGGCAAGGCAAACGAGCGTACGGGTTACCTGATGGTAAGTTATCACGGTCGCCCACGGCCCCGGGTAACACCATGGGAGCTACAGGTGCGTTGCCAGCCTTTGAGGTGGAGGTAGACGCGCTTTATACCGCATATAACGGGGCAGTCAGAAGAAACCTGAAAACTATACATAATTTTGCATCGATTTAAGTTAAAATATTGTAGTGTTCCTAGGAAAGCCGATGGTTCCTAATAAAGCCAATCGAAAATTTGACAGTTGGCCTTGCAAGGAACATTTACGGACCATGAACATATGAATTATATATACCGTACTGTACCGATATGGTACTGTACTGCTTATCTTACCTTCAAACTTCTTCCCTGCGTTGTCACGGAGTCCAACCTCTAGAACTTTAAACAAAGCTGCATTTAACAAAATTTTCTCCTTAACATAATATCGCCAAAGCGTATGTCTCAAACTAATATAACTAATGGATTCAAAGCCACTGGTTTATACCCCCTTGACCCTGATGTGATACCCCAAGATGCTTATAACTGAAACACCTTTGTCGCCCCCTGTGTCTGAATTTAAAGAGGTGTCAGATTTTTCGCCTCAGTCTCTGATAAATGAAAGTTCAGCTCTTGTTTCTAACATTTCTTCAATATTTCCATCAACATTTAAAGATAAAATAATATCGCCAATAATATCGCACAAGCCTTCAGTTGCAACGCTAAAAAGAAAACCAGTTCTTGTTCCTTACAGTCCTTCAACTGATGCTTCAGATTTAGAATTAGATATTGCGATCAATAATCAGAGCTACCCTATATCTAAGATTTATCCTTTTTAGTTTGTAAGTTTGTTTTGGAATTTAATTATAATATTCGTCTTTTAATCTTAAGAAAAGCTGATTGTAAACATTCGTGACTAAACGGCTGACGAAGAGCCATGATAAGTTTTCATAATTACACTAGTTTGTAGTTTATATTATTTTATTATAATTAATATGAAAAGGTATAATAGTAATAGTGTTAACGTTAGTTTGGCCATTTTAAGAACATTTTGGCCTTACAAAGAACGAACCCGTAAAAAGGCCATTTTGGCATAAAAAAAAGTATTTAACTTCATTATAAAATGCGTTGGCAAATTATTTGATCTCAATATAATATTCATTACTACTATCTTAAAATAGTTTCCATTAAAATATACTTAATTATACGATGCTGTTTAAATAATGTTCGTTGGGTTTTTTATAGATGTTCAAAAAATATTGAGCATTTAATGTTCCGCTAGAATGATAGAGGTTATGGTGTAGTTTTAGTAAAAGCGGATATATTTATTGTTACAACTGTATAAAAAGTATCAAGTTTAACGACTGATGTATAATATTGGCCTTATTTGGAGCTGTTCTCCTTGCAAGGCCATTTGGAAGCTCTTAATAATAATGAAGTTTAATAAATAGTGAACGACAAAACAAAGTAATATTTAATAATCAGTTATATCAGTCGTTAATTTATCCAGAAAATAAACGAGTAAACAGTGTTTTCGTGTTGGAGTGGTTATCCATGGTCCAACCTCCCACCCACCTTACTTAAACTGGAAGTTATAGTTTGAAAGAGCAACTGCCGAGTTTATTCCGGCTCTTCTCAGCAGACCCGCCTTCTGATTCTGAGCCGGTGATATATTACCATAGGACTGACATTACAGACATTTCTATGCTACTTGATGATTCAAAACGATTACGATGTTTTGGTAGATCACAATATCGCGACAGATTTGCCATATTACCAGAGCGAAGAAATGAAAACATTAAATATTAAATTTGAAAATAGTAAATGTTTCATTTCCTTGAGTGGGGATCGAACCCACAACCCGTCGTTTACAGTCAGACGCTTTTGCCGAACAATGCCGAAAGAACAAACCGAAAATGTTGAATTCATTTTATATTTGAATGTGTGTTTGTGCACGTTTAGCCGAGGAGTGGCTTATCGATTTGAATTAAATCATTTTATATGCAGCTTGCACTTATGTGTTTTAGTAAAGGTTTCCTTACTAATTAATATATAGACTATATCTTTTTTTTTTGATAACTTCATAAATGAAATAGTTTTATCAATATAAAATATTATATTTAATAAAATTGTAATAGAATCTGTTTTATTGAATTAGCTAAAACTTTCTCTCTTCTTATCGTTTTTAATGTATGAATTTTGACTTCAAAATAAAATAAGGCAGGCCTAATATATTATTATTTTGAGCCCGCGAGTCGCAACTACAGAATATTTGTATAAACTGTGTTATATAAATGAGTGCAGAAGGTAAACACAATAAAAGTCTCATCTAATTATAAAAAATATTTGTTTTACAAAACGTCCCGCCGGCTGTCAGACGGTGTGCACGAGGCTGGCGAGGGGTGAGGCGAGGGGGGGCGCGGCGAGGGGGGGCGCGTCGCGCAGGAAGCGCTGCAGCGCGGGGTAGTAGTCGGGGCGCGTCCAGGTGTCGTCGTGGCCGCCGCCCGCCAGCACGCTGAGCCGCTTGAGCGGCGCCCCGCAGCGCAGCGCCAGCTCGCGCGCCATGCGCGGCGGCACGAGCGCGTCGCCCGCGCCGCACACCACCAGCGTGGGGCACGCCACGCCGCCCACCTTGCGCGCCGACAGGTACTTGTTCTTGTGACAGAACATGGGGAGCCAGTCCAGACACCTCCACTTGAGTAGGATCTTGGCCATGTCTGGAATGCTTGTGAAAGTGTTCTCTACTATTAGAACCCAGATTTTGTTCTTGTACTCGGAACGCGACGCAAGATCGATGGCCACTGCTCCACCTGTTACAATTAAAAATTTTAATAAACACCAATGTTTTCAACAGTTTTTTGGTTACATAATAAATGGTGTGCTACCGACCGAGAGATCTTCCAAATACTATAATCTTACTGCGGTCAATATCATTCCTGAGCATGAGGTAATCAAATGCAGTTTGTGCGTCAGTGTACAGCCCTTGCTCTGACGGGGAGCCCTCGGACAGTCCATAGCCGCGATATTCCACCAGCAAAATATTAATATTCAATTTATGATAAAAACCTGACACATTTGATAATCTGAAATTTGGATAACATATAGGATATGAATAGCAATATACAATTTTAATAAAATATACTATTTACTTTAAATGTATGTTTAAACAATAAAAACTAACCTTTGCCCCATATTTCCCGCATTACCATGAAAAAATATCATAGTTGGGACATGATTGCTGTTATTAACTTGTTTAATCAAAAACATGTGAATTTTGTACCCATCCCTACTTTTTATTTTTATGCTTTCATAGGGTAATTTGTAGTTGCTAGGCTGCAGTATGAACACACGAGAGTCTGGCGGATCATTAGGGTAATATAGGAGCAGGTCTTGGGCGTTGTATAATATACCTAAAACAAAAATTATAGAACTTTATGAAGAAAAGTTTTATAATACATTATTATTATTAGTAAAACAAATTAATTTAATTTATTAAACATATTATTTTTTTATTTAAGAGTTTCTTTAGCAAAAAGACTTGTCTAAAATGTTGTCCCTATAATACTATGACAAAATGACAACAACCACAGTGTTAGTCACATTCAAATTCAAAACATTTATTATTCTTATTAAATAGACTATTGTAAACACTTGAAAGAGCATAAGATACCACTGACTGAGAAGGCTGTTTTGCTGAGAAGAGCCAGCAAGAAAAACAATAGTTGATCTTTTCAATGTCAATAGCTCAATTTAATTATAACATAAATTGGCATCTATCCTGCATCAAATTCAATAGATATTAATTCCATACAATTATATTCTATAAAAAAATTTGAACAATATTATGAGCTTATCTTGTTCGTATTGTTGGAATTGATGCAGCAGCAAGCTTAGAATACATATTGGAATTTAATTATAGACATATACTGAGAGCCATAAAAGATTTATTCACTTTTTTTACTTGGTATCATAAACTTATTTCTTGCTATATGTCTGTCTACTATAACATACAATATGTTGTTGCATAAATAGAATATTATAGTATATATATTGTGAAGCAACTATAAAAATATCATCTCGCAGAGTATCTCTAGCAAAGCAATAGTGTCAAAATGACAACAACTACAAGTATAATTAATGAGAGCAAATATAGATAATTATGATCTAAATTCATAATGTTACCTTATGAAGCAACTACAATACAAATCAACAAATTTAACACATTACACTTGTTTTTACAATTATATAAAAATATACAAGCATATGTTTATATTTTTATTCTTACGAGAGACTTTAGTTTATTCATAACAGTTTCATAAAAATACTGTGTAAACAACAATCAAACTATGAATTATGCAAAATAAATGAAAATACAAGTTATTTAAAGATTACTGTTATATATAGTTTTTAATAAACAAGTAATATACCTGATATTCCAAACGTGAAAACACTCAAGGCAAGGAAAAATCCGTAAAACCAAAATATTATAGCACTAGAAAACAAAGTGAATGTGGAAACAACCCATAACCTGTATAATAACACTCTAAGTATATGATACATTATCTAAGTTCATTAAAATTATTACAAAATAACATTTTCTTGTTAAAAATCTCTTTGTAGTTTAATAAATAATCAAATACTTAATGAATATAGTAATATACAGAAATATCTGGTTTGTTTATATATCAAGAACAATAACAACTGGACGATTGGGCATTTATTTGAACTCTTGTACAAGTTATTAGGAATAGAAAACAGGAAGGGTCCCTATCATAGTTTGTGTAAGAAAATAGATTTTGTGGCTTGTTGCAGAATAAAATTATTTATACTTTATAAGGCCTAGTGATAATTGAAAATAAATTGACAAACGTCGGAACTCGGTTTACGGGTGATTAATGTCATCGTCGCTCCGCTGCGCTGGATGACATGACATGAAATTAAACGTTACAGATTATTAATCGAATTTCGATTACGAGTACAAATATAAAAATAGAATATTATTCCTATATTTTTTTTAAATTCCACTATTTTATTTTTAATGTAGAATATATAATTAAAATATTATATTCAAGCAGATTTACATATTAGATATATTTATTTGCTTCTTCCCCGAAAAGTGATAACTAATGTTGACCTAATCACTGTTTCCTACTTTCTAGCTAATTTATGGCAATGCATGTTAAGTGGTGGAACTCAAAGCCACGCTTAACCTTGATACAAAAAAGCGAGCATAACAAAATATTAAATATTTTATATCCTCGAGTAGGGTCGAACCCACTCTACAACAGAAAAATCTTATTTTCTTGATAATCATAATATCGCACCCCCGGTGCAACACTGACACTTATGCAAAAATGCATTTTTTCAGGAGAAGCATTTAAAACTTTGACATCCTTATAAAACATGACGTTTTAATTTTAAGACTAGATGAAAAGCTTATATTATAAAGAAGACCCTTAATTTACTTTTTAAATAAAAAAAAACCATATAGGTCTGAAAAAAGATACTAAGGGATTAGATTTAACATACCAACCCCATCAAAAGTGACGTTGTGGCACTAACATTTAATAATAAATGTAGTTATATCACATTGAATAAACAATAAATACTTTTATTTTGAATCACATATATGTACCTTCATTGGCGTACGAAATTAAATATGACAAAGTTCTAAAAAAAATAACATAAAAATATGCTTCTTACATTTCACCGTTACTGTTTAAATAATAATCAATATAAAATATAAAAACTACTGTAACAAAGAAATAATCATACCAAATAAGGATTTTTAGTTAAATATAGAGCAACATAAAAACATAGTAATTATTAACTTATAAGTTATACAAACGGTAATCCCACATAAAACATATAGTATTTTTGGTCTTAAATTTAGTTAAAAATAAAATTCTACGTTTAATCAGACATTTGAAATCACAGCAAATTAATCACCTAGTACTCTAATTGTAGTAATTGAAAAAAGTCTTAATTATTTATTTAAAACGATTAACATAATTAAACTTTCACATTTTGTTGTTAACAGAATAAAGGTAAATAATATTAAACGAGATCTTTAAAGAACTTTTCATAGTATTTTGGCATAATGTTTGTATCTACCAAATTCAAAAGATCACGTTTCTTGCGGTCGGTAATAGCTATCTTGGAGGTATATGCTGGTTTCAAAGCGATTTTGTTAGTGCTAAGAGCATTACCTGGACCTCGACGTAAGTTCTTTCTATTTAATTCTGTTACCACTTTATTCTCTTCCCAGTTAACAGTCATTCCAGTTAACTTCCAGTTAACAGTCTTATACATTGTACGATATTATTAACTGACGGAATTTTTAATAAACTTTATACTGACAATCTCACTGACTTTAATCATCTCCCCCTTCATATTTTTATTCATGTTAAAATATATGCTATCTGTCAAAGTCTTAAGATCGAAGAAATCGCTGTAATTCATCTCTCTCACCAGAAACGGTTTCACTGTCTTCTTTGCTCCTCGTATAATAGATATGTATTGTTCAGGAATACAGATAGGCCCAGATTTTTTGGCTCTAGTGATGGCTTTTTCTATATTATATGGAATGTGCTGGGTCACCTTCGTTTTGTGCATGTCCACGTATCAGGAAGTTATGTTGTATTGAATTCACATTTAATGTTGTAATAGCAAAGTGATATTGCATTGCAAATACGAAACGGTTTTTCTGCTGACCACAGCAATTATCAGAATAAAAAAATACGTCACAGCCAGGATATTTATTAGTAACGTCTACGAAACACACAGGATCTAATTTTAATCGATCGAGTGGTGTGATACAGGAATTCAAAAAATTCGGCGTTGATCTCCGCCACACAACACGCAATGCCTCAAATTCGGCGGAAAGTGGGGAACGGAAGTGGAACGGAGTGTCATAACCTACCCTGTCTAGTGCAGGATACAGCGTGAAGCTGAGAGAGAAGAGAATTCGTTTTTTTTTCTTTTAAAATGAGATGAACATGCCAGTCGACATTTATCTGTACAAGACGGACCAATTTTCCTAGCTAGTACCAGTTTTAAGAGATCGATATTGATGACCAGAATTCTTTAGTTTTTGTGCAACATTTTTTTCCAGTTATTAGGATTCCGAGTACGTTTTCATCCCCTTTTTTCGGTAACATTATTGGTTTCGGGTCTTCAACACTTTCATTCTCAGAGCTACTATCACTTGATGAACTACTTGAACTTGAAGAACTGCTGATAGAAGACGATATAGATTCAGGTTTAAAATTGTCATCGGAATTAGTACCAGAGATGTCGCCAGATGGAGATTTATATTGTGGTTCTACTGCTAAATTATCGTTTTAAAAAATAACATCATTGGATAGAGAGCTTGAAGTAGGTATAACTGAAGTACTGCAATATTGCTCGGAATAAGAATGTGGAACTGAAAGAACGTCAAGTTCATCTTTTTTAATGGGTATTGTGGAACTTATATTGCCATCATCTTGATCAGTATTAAAAGGTGGAACTGAAGACTCGTCAGGTTCATATTTTTCAATGAGTGATGTGGAACGTTTATTGCCATGTTGCCATGATATTGCCAGCATTAGAAGGTTTATATTCGTCAACTTCATTTTCGGTGGAACGTAGCAATAATAATTTGTTGTTACTCCGAGACAGCATTTTATTGATACAATAGACAACTAAAACAAAATAATAATATCAAAATTATTGATTGGTCTATCTACAATCCCCAAATGGTTAGTCCCAATCTAACTCCAGTTAAAATAGAATATTCATCTTAATTTCATTGTCCAATTTACTTAAAAATACCTACTATTATAGTCTCGTACATAATTCATTTCAACAAAAACATAAGAGTTGGAGAAATGAAGTCATTTATCAACAAAGGACATTATAGTAACAAAACTAAACTTTATTAAATATTAAAATACTAGGGAAATAATGTCACAACTGCATCTTAGGTCACTATTGCTCCAGAATTAAAAAAATATATTGTCACAATTACCTTAGTACCGGTGGAGCTCCAAGACGCTCATGCATATGCGGGGGGACCGCGCACAACTGACCAATGAAACGTTGTCGCTCCCAATGTATTGCAATTCCCGTCAAAACCGCAACGACATTTACGTCTTTACGCGGAAACTAAGAGTACCACAAAAGTAACATTATTGCACCAAGTAAACACACTCTTTAGGATACATATTACATAGTTAACTCAATCGACCATTTTTTACATAAGTGACAGTGTTGCACCGGGGGTGCGATATGACTAAAATATATCTTTAAAGTAATAATTTTATTCTAAGTTTTTGTTTCTTATTATTTTATTTAATAAGATGCAAGTCATTTCATTTTAATTTAAATTGCAAGTATATTGCAATGATTTCTCTTGTTAAAAGAATGATAGCGAAACTATTGTGACGTTATTTTTTTTCTGCTTAACGCTATATCTCGCACATAGCGGGGTAGAAGGAACGTGAGAACCTAATGTTAAGACACTGTCCCGATCTCCACTTTCCGCCGAGTTAGGTATTGCGTTTGCCTGGTTACCAGAGCGAAAATTTAAAAATATGAAATAATTAATTTCCCTGAGAGGGAATCGAACTCGGAAATAGTTTGAACAAATAAAAATACCAGTACTGTTAGGTGTATACTTATATTATATATACTTAATATAATCATTTTATTTACAATAAAGTGTAAGTAACAAATTGAATTAATAATTGTAAATCAGAACAAAAGTTTATTAGAGTATAATTTTCTAAAATTAATTGCATTTCTCTTATTTATACAGTATAACAAAGATAAAATTTAAGGCCACGTCGATAATAGAACTATCAGATTTGTACATCTGTTCAACACAGCACGTTGCCAGGCTGTGTCTATCCAAATAAATTACAAGTGATGCAGTAAACATGAGTAAAATATTAAAAATTGCATTGATTCCTGTTACAGTAGATAGAAGATTCTTAAAGTTACTAACTATTCAATGTATAACCTGGTCACTTGGCCAGGAGTGTCTCCATTCAATCAATTTTGATCTTCAACGTTGTACTGCTTGCCTAAAAAGCCCAATTCAGAAACAATGCCTCTGTGGCACAACAGTGGCAAGCACTTGCGGAATACAGTTCATGAACAATTCAAACCTGTCCATTCATATGTGAACAGATTACGTAACAATGTTGTAACAATAAGTTAGGTTCAACATATTTTACTTCACTTTTCTATAGCAGTTATAACTAGCTAATTTAACACTTTTTTTTATGAAAATATTTTTGTATAATATTTTTTCCACAAACTGTTTTACGAACGATCGTAAGTTTAAGCATAGTTCAGACTCCTCAGTTGGGCGGCACTGCGGCTGTAGAGCTAGCCCATTAATTGATTGAATAGTGGTTGCGACACATACACTACACTCACTCGTGATTGTTTTGATATGTGATTAAAAAATACTGAAAAAACATAATAGAAAAATATTTAACAAAAACATGTGATAGATTCATATAAAATGCACTTAAAAGCAATCGTGTCGCAATAGTATTTCAAGTTTGAAAACAATAAATAACACTAGACTAAATAGAAACTAAGCAGTAGGCTATACAACACCCCCCCCCCCCCCTTCCCCCCTGTCCCCCGTTCCCCTCCCCCACCAACCAGCGAACAGAAATAAAATATTTATAACAAGTGTAAAATATCTTTAACATTTGACACGCACGCCCGTCGCCCGTCGCTCGCCTCGGCGGCACTCCTCTACTTGCTCTTCGCCTTGGACTCGGTCACGCCGGCGCCCGCCTTCTTGTACTCCACGAACAGGTCCTGCACGTCTTGCAGCGAGCGCTCGATCTGCTTCACGAAGTTCGACGAGCTCTGGCGGAGTAATGCACAGTTACTTATGAATGTACGTATTCTAAAATACATAGAACTTGTCTGTTCCAACATTGTAACAATAATAGTTATGGTATTGTGAGATAAAATGCATACAAACCGTGATGGGGCAGCTGATTTTGCTGGAGACATGGAAGAAGATCATGTCCTCGCCCACTATGATGTAGGAGACGCCGTAGCCGTCGTCCGCAACGGGGCCGAATCCACCGCCGGCGCTCACGCAGCGCGGGTACTTCTTCAGGTCCAGCAGACTGGTCTGCCCGTGCGGCGTCTGGCTGGTGGACAGGCGCCACGGCTCGTTGAACACTTCTTGTAGGAAGGGCGAGTCGAGCTCCAGGTACTTGGAGACGACGTATAGGCAGAAGAGGTGGCGGTCGATGCCGCGACCCGCCATGGCGTCCTGGTAGCCGAGCTGGTGGCGCGCGGCGGCGGCGCGGAACAGCTCCATGCGGCGCTCCACGGATGCGCCGGCGTCCTGCATGGCGCGCACCCAGGCCGAGCTCTCGAGCGTGCACGAGCGCACGGTCTCGGTGCGGCCCTCGCGGTACAGACGCGTCATGCTGGCCTCGTACGTGAGGCAGAAGCGGCCCGCGTCGCGGAAGTACGCCAGTTGCAACACCATCTGCACGAAGGCGTCGGGCGACACGCGGCAGCTCTTCATGAACCCCTTGCCGTAGCCGGTGTACATGAGGATGCGCAGGTCGACGTCGCGCAGCAGACGCGTGGCCACGGCGTGCGCGTCGTCGATGGCGGCCAGTAAGGGCGCGGGCAGGTCCCAGGACAGGCGTGCGGGCGCGGGCGGCGTCGCCTCCACGGAGCCGCGCGCGTTGCCGTCCTCCGAGTAGCCATGCTCCAGCTCCGACCAGATCACGTACTCCCACAGGTGGCCCATCACCGGCGCGTCCGCCCTGCCGAAACAAACATCATACACACCACACGATACATACACACAAACACGATCAGTGACAGACTACGTACCACGTATGCTCCGTGTTGAAGCCCACCTGAAACAATACGTACGGTATAGGTTACTTACTGATGATGAAGAAGTAATTTAACAATTAAATGCCACCAGGCGTACTATGTGTACGTACCGAGCCGTCGGTGCTGAAGCACAGGTTGAAGGACTTGTCGAACCAGCGGTCGTCCCCGGAGCCGTGCAGCAGCACGCGGCCGTACGCATCCAACTTGGCGGCGTCGCGGTCGTCGAAGCCGTACTCGGCGTCGTCCAGGCACACGTGGAAGGCGGCGCGCTCGATGGCGTGCAGCGAGGCGCGGTTGGGCCCGCGCTGGAACCACTCAGCACGCACGCGCGCCCAGTGTGCGCGCTCGCCCGCCGTCAGCGCGGCCAGGCGGCGCTCTCCCTCGCTGGCGGCCTCGGCGGGGCGCGCGTCGTCCGCCAGGATGCGCTCCAGCTGCAGCTGGATGTCACGCGGCGCGAGCAGGCGGCCGCGCGCGTACACCGGCAGGCGGTAGTAGCGGCCGCGGCGCTGCACGCTCACGTGCGCCGAGTCGCGGTAGTGCACGAGCCGATCGCTCTCGGCGCCGGGCACGCGCGCCGTGTTGAACGCGCGCTCGTACTGCCACGAGCACAACGGCACCATGCCCTGCAGCATGATGGGCTCCAGTTCCTGGCGCTCGATGAGGCGCCGGAACTTAAGGCAGAAATGGATGATGGTGGCGGCGCGAGCCGTCTGCACGCGCGTGGGCTTCAGCAACGTGTCGGTGCCGTAGAAGTTGGAGTTGACCATGAGGGGGGAGCGGCCGCGCAGGTACACGTACTCCTCCCACCAGTCCGACACGTAATTGCTGGACCACCACGACTTCAGCACCAGGTAGCGCTGCAGCTTCACGGCGATGCTCTCCTCGAACTCGCGCGCCAAACGCTCAACGCGGGAGTAGTTCTCATCGTCGAGCAGCGGCCGCACGCTGAGCAAGTACTGCAGGCAATATAAATATACAATATAAATTCGGAAACATATAATTAAAAGTGTATATGAACCAACAAACAAGATGTACTCACTCGGCGCATAGTGTCCTTGACGGAAGGCAGCGGCAGACGCGGCAGCGAGCCCTGGAAGCTGTAGAGGCGCGGCTTGTTCCAACCGGAGAGCACCTTCACCACGCTGGCCCACACCACCGTACGCAGCGACACCTTGGAGCCCGGTGCTCGCGACTCGTACATCCAGCCCTGCACTCACGCAGTGTGATATACACTCACTACTGAGACACGCTCTCAACAAAGACAGAACTAGCTAATATAGCTTACCTTATACATGAGCAATATTTTGAGGAGGTAGCGCATAAAGAATATGACGGAGAGCCACATGGTGAGCGCGGCCAGCAGGCACGCTATCACCTGCCACATGGACGACTCTCCGGGCAATATGGTGAGTACTTTCTGTACGAGTCCGAACGGTATGTTGACTCCGCCGAAGTGCGCCGCCACCAGCACCGTCCACAGGAAGTACAGCGACTGCAGGTGTCCCGGGTACACGCCATTGTGCACGCTGTTCTGTAAACGAACCGCAAACATATATTATATTATTATATTTACAATTGAACCGACTGTGAGCTAAAAGTGAAGGTCACTTTTTACGTGTATGTGAAGATTACATTATATTTACAGCCAAGCAATAATAAAATTATAACAAATTTAGAAAAAATCTGATTTACTTACAAAAACGTAGTAGACTTTACATTTTGTTGGATATACTATAAAATATAAAGTATATGTATGCTTACAGTATGATTCCAGGGATCAAATTTTTACAAGAGCTTCCTTCGCCCGATATAAAGTTAAACGATGAAAACGATTCGAGTGTACATACTACATGCACTGGTACATTTACCGTATTCCCTTCGTGGCTTCAGCCTTTCTCTATACCATACTGTTAATTATAAAAAATATATTATGTAAAGTGATGTTAGTACAATTTAGATTTTGGTGTGTTCGTTAAACAGTACAATAACCTAATTATTCGAACATAACTATTAGGCAAAGCTGTATAAAAATGGCTTGGTCGTATACGTGTGTGATGTTTTTTTCCAGCATACAAAGTACAAAGGGATAATAACCATTACTAACTAAATATATAATACTTAATTCTGCATGTTTTTCTCACGAACAAATATAAAGGGCCTCGAGTTCCAATTAATGAATATATTCATCATTTCAATATTGAGTTATTTAAGAAGTATTTGTATTTGTATCTTGCTTATAATTTTATAAATAATAGATGACCTAATTTTAAAAAAGTACTCATCGACTTACGAGCTTCATAATATTCGAAAGATTTAATACGCAATATATATTTCCTAAAGATAAGCTCTTTTTATGTTTCGTCGGTCAGATTGCGCGTCGACTGTAATCTACTATTAGATTATCAACCTTAACAAAGACAACACTTTCTTTCATTTGACCCAATATGTTCAATTTTATTTTCGATTTACTGTGTATTTGTGACGAAGACTTTTATGAAATAAGAAACAATCTTAACTAATCATTTCTAGTTAAACATAAACTGATAATATCTGTAATATCAGATCTTGATTTTATCGTTCTAACTGAAACTTGACCGAAATCTGAAGATGAAGCAGCACGATTCCAAATTACTCAATATACGCACTATTATAATTTAAGAGAGACTGCAAGGGGTGGGTGGTGGATACACCACCACCAATTTTCGCTCATAATAAAACTAAAACGCAGCCAAATGGAAGAAGTGTGTTTAAACAACAACTACTATCTATGGATTTTTATTGCAAATTATTCCTTGAACATTGGTGCCATTTACAGAAAACCCGAACCCTCTAATCTTGGCTCTTTTCTGGATAACTATTCTCAACAATTGTTGAGAATAGTTATCCAGTGTAGTTACACGACGTACAAAAAGACGAAGAGCTATAGTCTTCGGGGACTTCAATAACCTTCTGAGTTCAGATCGTCAAGCCGTTTTATACAAAAATATGTTACGAGAAACTGGTCACAGTATTATAAATAATATAACTGAAAAATTTTGTACCTAAGAATCTCCTAATGTAAAAACCAGAGATCACGTATATTCTAATTTAAAAGATTCATTTTTCTCTTATTAATTCGTCTATGTCAGATCACAGGCAAATTTATATAAAAAAAATATTTATTTTATTTTATGTCAGATCAAGGCAAATTTATATAGAAATGGAAACCAAAATTACCATTTTTTTTCCAGCTTCACGCTGTATCCCGCACTAGGCAGGGTAGGCAGAGGGAACGAAAGTGAAAACTAGTGTTATGACACTCCGTTCCACTTGCGTTCCCCACTTTCCGCCGAATTTGAGGCATTGCGTGTTGAGTGGCGGAACTCAACGCCGCGCTTTGCCTTATTACCAGAGCGAAGAAATGAAACACTAAATATTTAAATTGAAAATATTAAATATTTCATTTCCTCGACTGGGGATCGAACCCAGAACCTGTCGGTTACAGTCACACTCTTGTGCCGCTGCACCACCACAGGTCAAAAATTACCATCTCGGCCGCTAGAACGAATTATAAAGCCTATACAAGAACATCAACGACAGCAATATCAGCAACAGAAAAAAACTTATCATACAACACATTGGAAGAAAAGCTGTTGAGATGTATAACTGATAGTATGGTTAGCAAAAGCAAGAAACAAAATCCTCCGAGATAAGATTGGATAAACAAAACAGTTATTGGACACATTTGTAAGAGAAATAATCTTTGGATTCAACATAAAAATAATTCCAATGATGTAACTATGAAAGAATTGTTTAATAAGAAAAGAAATGAGGTATCTGGAGGATTCTCTTCCTGTAGGATTGACACTACAGACAATTGTTTGTAACTTGACGATTCAAAAGTGCCTATTTGAATAAAGAATATTTTGATTTTGATTTTGGTAGACCAGTAGTGTGGTATACCGATCAAATAATGGTTTGTGTATCTATTTTTTGTTTATTTCCAGTAATAGTCTCCCTTTTTTAAAGCAATATCTATTCAGTATCAAAGCTTTCATATATTTTTGGAATAATTAAAATTTCAGCTGTAAAAGTCACCTAGTTCAGATATCGAGAACTGTTTATTTACCGCTTATTTTATACTATAAATAAAATCAAGTTAAATATGAAGCGAATTGTATACCCGGAGCGCCGGATATTTAGACACCAGATACCGACCTCTGCGACAAAGACTACACAAATAATACCGGACTAACCTCGTATGAGAGCTTCTTTAAAAGGTAGACCACCTTTTAAAGGAGCGGGAGAATTCAAACTACCTATAGGTACTATTTTTGCTCTAAGGTTTAAAGACAAGTTCATTTTATTTATGATGGCAATATTTAAGGTAATCCATAATCCAAATCCAATCCAAAGTGTAAACAAACGAAAGTATCAGCATTTAAATCATATTAAAAATGAGGATCGTCCGACATTCTCGGCGCGAGTCGCGAGTATGACCCGAAGTGTGTCAACTGTCAACGTACGAGGCCGCGCGGCGATAAGGCGTCGCGTCTGCCACGTGCGACCTCCTCGCTCCCCCATCCGCGTCCCGACACGCCATTCCGGGACGTGCCCTGTACACGCGCTGCATTCGCGAACACACTTGTCTTTCAATTTTTTTTGCCTTTGTACTAGAGCGAAAAAAAAAAACAAAATATTTAATTTGAAAATATTCAATATTTCATTTTCTCGAGTGGGGATTCCAACCCACAACCTGTCACGTTCGCAGTCACACACTTGTGCCCCTGCGCCACGACAGGCCTCATCTTTTCAACAACTGCATTACATTAAATTACTGTATGTATAGTAAAAAAATAATAATAGAGGTCAATTTGAATACAAAAACATAAGGAAACTATATAATTATCAACTACCACAAAAATGTTCAAATATAAAATTGATCTTGAGGACCCAAAAGCGTATAACTGTGATTGATAGGTTGTGGGTTCGATCGAAGTGAATTATTTAATATTTTCAAATGAATAATTTAATATTTTCAATATTTCCCTCTGGTAACAAGAAAAAGCGCGGTGTTGATCTTCGTCACTTAACACAAAATGCCACGAATTCGGCAGAAAGTCGGGAACAGAACGGAGTGCCTTAATAATAAGTTCCTAAGTTCTTTTGTACGCTCCGCCGAAGAAAAGATGATGCCGCAGTGTTTAGTGCGTTTGTCAAGCATGGTGGCGAATCAGTTATTGTCTGGTCTCCGAATCAAAGGCATTATGAAAAAGGAGCAATGTAAGGATTTTTCCAGAAAAACAATTCCATCCGCACTAAGGATAATCGGCCGAAGATTTATTTTCCAACAAGACAATGATTCAAAACATAGTTCGAAATTATGTAGAGGTTATTTAGACTATTCAGACAAAATACAGTCGGAAATCCTATTAAAAAAACATGACCTGGCCATCTCAAAGCCCCGATCGTTGGAAACGTTTCGGAACAGTGTCCATCTTCACAGCAGGCCATGTGGAATGCATTGGAGGAAAGCTGGAATAGGATCTCGCAAGAGACTATGGATAAATTCATTGCACGATGACAAGATTGGTAAAAAAGGTAATAAAGTGCGAAGGAGGATATTTCGACAAAAAATCCGTTTAAAAGTCTCCTGTGTATTTTGTTAAGTGTAATTTGTTAAGAACAACAGTATTCATGAAGACTTTTTCCTTTTTATTGATTTTAAATCTTATGTGAAACATGAAAATAAATCCAGTTTTCCATAAAGTTTTAAATATTTTAAAATTTATTTGTTTTCTTATTTTTTTCATAGTGTTCTCAAACTTTTGACTGGTAGTGTATATAGTAAAAAAATAAAATATATATATAATAAGCAATAATAATGAAAGAATAATTTATCTGTAGTTTATCTGTAGTATATGGACACCGTTGCAAATGTATAATTCAATAGATAAATAATGTAAATATGAAGTCATCTTTATGTGAAAAATCTCACAAAGGTGCTATACACTTGCTGCTAGTATAAGCTAATCTCATAATTACAAAGAAAATTTACTAATATCATTACCTAGTAATTTGACAGACAAAGTTACCTGCATCTAACAAAATTTGTCCATTTGACTAGGTGCATGTAACTTGCATCTAGACCAGATTCTCTAACAACATATACTTAATATATGTATTCAATAATGTAATTTTCTAATATTCATTTTGGACAGTTTCACATTTCAAGAAGTAATTCAAATGTTTATGTACTTACAGTGAAGCGAATGAGCCTCTTCTTCCATGATCGCAGACCTGACTCCCACACAAGGTACAGCACCTCACGGTCAAAGTTCACATCCCAACCATCATGAGTAATCGCAAATGAGAATGCGACTGCAGAGTGGGCTTCCGCCATCTTCACTTGCCACCTGCAACTAAACCTACTTCATATTAAATACCTATTTAATAGCTAAACAAGTTGCATTCTCAATACAAATGAATACCACTAACCATCTATACTCTGATACCTAAATCCTAATCGAGCTTAAATATTTAATGACAATCATGGTTTATAATTCAATAATCAAAATTGTCTAGTTATGGAAGTGTTAATAATATCAAAACAAAATCCATATTTATTGTTTGGTCATCAACCAATTTTTAAAATATATTTAAGAGTGACACTACAATGTTATTGAATATTGTGATGTTATTTGTAGCAATATTCAAAATAAGAATGCTTTTTTAATGAATATTTTAAGGAAAAAAAGCTTCTATCATGTAAAAAATATATTATCGTCAGTTATGTACTTCTTTTGTGTTCGTAATTTTTGAAGTTGTTAAGCATACCAGTTGAGCACTAATCACAATTGTAGACTCGTCACTTCAAGTTATTATTTTGTATTTTATCAAAGGTAATTTTCAAATTACGAAAAAAAAGTTATTAATATTATTTGATTTCTAATCAGTATATAGCAACCTTGTAGATAACAGAACCAATAGGAAGCAACAAATTACAAACATGAAACATTTCAATTTTGTTTATGTACAAAGTATCTATGTAATGTTAAATGAACATATGGAAAATTAAAGTAAATAAAATAGAAAATAGCAAACAAATCATGATATATAATATTATCTCATGAATCCAGTATCCATTTAGAAAATATATTGATGGTTAATTATGATTCTAGTTTTTTATTTTTTTAGAAATATCTATGTAAGTTAAAGTTTGATATTGATATTTTAACACTTAATTCATGTGGTGATATAAAAATATGTCCATTATAATATAAAGAAAGAAAGGATAAATTCTTTAGTGCGCACAATCTCATATAAAATAGCACAAAAGTTACTCCTCATAATTTGGTGGAAAATAACTACATAAAATTTTCGGTGGACAGCTTTTTATAAAATGAGTGAAATCGTTCCAAGTTTCAAAAACATTCGCGTAGTGAACGTACACATTCGCAACGGCACAAGGCGCACGCACACCACCAAGCGGTGTCAAAGTCTAATCTGAGAACGCGACTCGCGAGTCGCGACAGCGTTCTACATAATTATTATATACGTGGAATGATATATACTGCTGGGCTCAGTTGTAACAACATAATGAAAATAGCTCCCATTAGAGATATTTCTTAAATAAAATACATCATTCATATACGTAAAGGATATTTCGCTTAGATAATTATAAAACGTAAAAATAAGAAAAAATAAATAACGAAATTACAGTAATATAAAGGAATCATTATTATTTAAGAAGTAAATATTACTAACCTGTATTTGGTGATGTCGATATTAGAACCAACTATGGACAGTTCGAGTTAGAAATAGTTACGTGGGTACTGAAATAACAGTACCTTGTTGGTTATTATTTATACACCTGTTACCGACATGCTTCTACTACTTTTCTTTACCTTTACTTGGATTCAATGATTTGATCGAAAATAATTACAATAAAATAGGTATTTTGATAATGAATAACGAGCTTAAAACAACGTATTACTAAAGGAGTACGTCAAAAGTATATCGCAGTTTGACCAGCGTCAGAATTTTGTGAAGACAGTAGCGCCGAGCGCGCTCCGTTCTACAATAAACATAACTTCTACACCACCATACCATGTAGGTAAGAAAGGTACCATAGTATGTTTATGCATATGTGTGCGCAATGCACACAACTACGGAAATACGCACTGACAGTTGTCAAGTGACACTCTGGTGTTGCTGCTCTTTCGTTTCTAACTTATTTACTAAAAACACAAGTAAAGACTACTATTTAAATAACCACCTTTATTATAATAGAGTTACAATACAAGCTTATCGAAACTATCTACACGTTCACGAAGTACATCTGAGACCAAGTTATGAAATTTAAATGCTAAACTTAAATCCTTGGCTAATTTACTTTCTTCACAACATTTGCAATTTTTGTAATAAGCAGATCTAGTTTGTTGAAGTGTTGGAGAAGTAGCGCAATATATTATAGTACTAGCACCCTGTTTCTGGAACAAAATATTAAACATTAAACTTTTATAAGTAATTGTTACATTACAAACTAGATATATTCTTCTAGAACTTACAATGCTCTTGGAAAACGGTGACATTATCGTATAAAGTGTTTCGTAAGGCCACCAGTTCTGACACAATCCAGTCTTAATAAAAGATCCAGGGTGAGCACAAAATATTGATTTATGTGAGTCTCTCCACTGGCAGCTCAAGTAATGCATTAGTAGTATCCCACAGAACTTAGATATGTTGTACGATTTGATAGAAGTATATTTGTGTTGAGGTAATGAGATGTCGTCCAATAGAAGGCGAGATGAAAACAATTTCAAATGTCTGTAATGCAGATGATGGGTTAATCGTATGAAAGAGATGATTAAATGAAGTGGATATAAAAGAAAAAATTATCACAATATGAGGCCAGTCGTTACGCAAAGACACAAGCGTCTTGTTTACAGCCCTAAACAAGACAGGTCTAGATTCGATTCTCACTTGAGGAAATGAAAAAATATAGCATTGGGTGTCAACAACCGACGACGACGAATACTAAATTATTTATAATTTTTCTTTTAGAATAGGTTACGACTATCCAATGTTATAGATATGCGATTGCGCGTACACACAAACACGCACAGACGATGGTTCTCTCAGATGCGTTGGCTACAATATTCTTACGAGAAATATTACAAGTTTCGGTAAGGCTACAATATTCTTTTAAAAGCATTACACTAACTAGATATCTATGAATTATATAAGCGTTTTAACTAGCTTAACTTCTTGTAGTAAATAAGGACGATTATATTTTATGTTAGTAATAAATTTACAAAATTCAAAATAAAAGTTACATTTTAATTGCCCTTAAATTCTAGAAACGACGACAGCGTCAACATTATATTTACATATTATGTATTGACACGTAAATATTTCACATTTTGTATGCACTAAGCAACATATTTTCATACTTAAATACTAATGTAAAAATAATAACGCTACATAGAGACTTAATAATTTATTATATATAGATAATTATTAAAATGTTTAAAGGTTACTAGTTTAAATTATACAAAACTAAAAACCTGTGTGACTCTGATGAGGTGATCACGACACGTGCGTCAGAAGAAAGAATGTGTCTAATACATAGTAGCAAATAATATTGACTCAAAAAGTTTACTTGAAAAATAGTTTCGAGTCTGTCTTCAGTCAATGTCCAAGGAATTCCAAAAGTCGCAGCGTTTAAAATTACTATATCAATTTTCCTAAAAAGTGAATACAAATTAATTAATGACGTATAGTTATAAATAAATTATAATAACTAATAACATCAATTGTAACCATGAATAAATTTATACAAACTGCACCATTTTTGTGCTCTAATCGACTATTGTCAATGAAAATTAATCACTAATGAAACTGAGTATGTATGTACTTTTGTTCTTGGATGATGTTGTCAGCACAACGCTTGACACATGCAAGTGATCCTAGATTGAGTTCATATTTAGTCACGAGATCTTTGTTGGTACAAACATTTCTGGCTACTTGGCTAGCTTTGTACACATTGCGGCAAGCCATGAGCACTTTGCAGTCTCGCATGTTTAAACATCGAATAATTTCTGTCCCAATTCCGCCACTCGCACCGGTTATTAAGCAAGTTTTACCTGCTAGGTTTAGGTCTTTCACCAACTGTGGGAAACATTGTTAGTTTCTTTGCCTTATTTATGAAACAAATTAAAGAATGGACTATTAATAAAATTGTAATAACATTACTATCTTGACTACGTTATCAAATTTAAAGTTAGAATACTTTTTTACCGTTTCAGCGGAGGGGCCAAACATTACTCGGTAATCAGTGATAAGTCGAGCGTATGGTTTCCATACAATTTCACTAAACTTTCTTCTACTTAAAATTATTTTAAACAAATTCCTGTACGCATAACAAATATTTGTATTAATCTCATCAACATAAAAAATATTTATCATATTGTCAGAGTCCGATATATACAAATTATACGGTTCAGCTAAGCTTTCAACAAAGAAATAAAGAATCTGTTGATTTTCTTATACAAGTGCGATAAATTTCTATTAGAGCAAAGCAGCAATTAAAAAACTTACCCAATATTAATGTGTTTATTAATTATTACAAATAACATGTCTACATACAAATAATATGTTACACAAGTATATTACATACATATATATATATTTTATAATATATGTATTTCGAATCACATTTTTATGAGATGTTAAAAAGTATCGAACACATGTCTTTTTATCGTTCTTTACGTTAAATTTGAATCAGCCAGTACAAATTATTAGCGACCATAATGTTTATATTATTAATGAAGAAAAAATTATATCTTATTTTATATTTGAACCAAAATATCCATAGTTTTCAACTTTGTTTAAAATCATTCATAATTTTTACGTTACTCTAATGTGTCGTTTTAATCAATAAATTTCTCCGTTATATCATCGCTTCTACAACAGCCTCATTTCCACGACATTTTTATTTCTTCACTACTTCTTACCATATAGGTATTCTAGCATTGTTTTATATATAAATTTACAAAAATTGCAATAATTACTGTTTGCCTGTTAGCACATAATAATGTACTCTCAGACGTGCAAATGGTGTTCAAGCGCTGAAGAGGCATTAGAGCTTGTGGACGCTTGTCATGTGTCGGTAAGCATATAAATGACATAAAAGAGATGTAGGTCGCTTATCAAAACAAGATATAAATCAGTTAATGCTAAGATAACTTAAAAGGCGTTAATACGCTCACCAAGAATGGCCAAGCTTCCACAAACTTCAACGTGTTTGCAAGCACTATATATTATGTTAGATTATTAAATGAGATCTTAATTATTTAATCTAAAAGTCCAAAAAGTAATGCAAAAAAGTTTTTGTTTTAAGTGTTATTCCACATTTAAATTTAGTACATTAGTAACTTTCCTTTCATTTAATTAAAAATATGGTGTAGTTCTTTGATTATGGCGTTCCGAGCATGCCAGTTGAGCACATATCGCTTCGCCTTCGCCAATGTCACGTTGAATAGAGAAGACACGAAGGAGGTTGTAAGGTAGAATAAAAATATATTACACAATAGGTGTACACATATTAAAAAGAAGATTAAAAATTGCCATAAAAATGCCATGTTAAACGTGTGTAACGTAAGGGCAGAAACTATCTGTACATCGCCATCTGTCTCGCTTGCATGTCATAGTATTGTACATAGTATGTATGTACATACTAACGGCTGATTTCATGCATAAACGACTGGCTCCTTTATACATGTAGATGGTTGATTGCACTATAGATAGATAGTTAGAGTATAGATTTACCAATACCAACACTCAACAATTTGTCAGTTTGACAAGTGCCCCGTGTGGTGCGATCAAACTCTTACTTAAAGCAATAATAACTTTAATATAGTTGTAAGATTTTTCCTATTTAGTGATATTAGATTAAGTGATTTGTTGTATATATTATATTGTTAATGTGGATCTATTAAATAGTAAAACCTCCGTTATGATGGCTGGTTCAGCTTTAAGAAGGCTAATGGCCGAGTACAAACGTAAGTTCTATTTACATATTATTATTTAACACGATTTTAAAATACCAACTATATGTATTTGATACCGAACTATGATAAATATAAAAAGTATTGAAGAGTTATATTTTGATAATATTTTACATATTTAATGTAAGGAATTATTAATAAGTCAATTATTATGAATGGTAAATTGTAAATATTCCTTTAAAGTAATGTCAAATAAGAACTTGTGCTAGCAACAGATTAAGAGTTAACTATTTTCCATATAAAACACAGTCATACTAACCCAATTCTTAATTTGAAATCTCAATATTCTAATTTTTATTAGTCATTGAGGTTTCTCTAAGTTTCATGTCTTTGTATAGAATATTAGGTTAAAATGAAATAATAATTATGATTTACACTTGGTTTAAAATATCAATAAATTGAATTGATTTCATAAACTCTTTGATTTTTCAAGTTTTAGTAAATATTAGAGCTTAATATACAATTACAGACAATTCTACATACAGATAACTATAAATGATAACTTATTTTCAGAACTTACATTAAATCCACCAGAGGGCATTATAGCAGGTCCTGTAAATGAAGAAAATTTCTTTGAATGGGAGGCTCTGATAACGTTTGTATTAAACTGAACTGAACATTTGTACTTGTCTTATAAATTAACCTTATTCTAAAAAGTATTTGTGTTAAAATCTTAAACACTTTATGTGTAATGTAATTTATTACTATATTACTTTTGTTAAACAAGCTTTTTGGGAACTACTGGTGGAATATTGAATTGAATAAACATTAGTTTAGTAAGGCATGTATTGTCATAGGTTTATTTATCTCAATATTTCTTGTCTCTCTCTCTCTCTCTCTCTCAGCTTCACGCTGTATTCCGCACATGGCAGGGTAATCAGAGGGGTATTGGGAACATAATAGTCCAAGTTGAGGTATTGCATGTTAACTGGCAGATATCAATGCCAAATTTAGCCTCGTTACCTGAGCTAAGTAATATACATGCAACAAGTGCATCTGAGACATCAGTGATGCTAAGTGATAATTATGTTTTCTTTGTAAGAAGACACAAAAAAAATGTCATTTATTGATCAAAGCTTAAACATATAACTTGATTGGTCAAGAATTGTTTTTCTTCCTTTGTATATGTGATAATTAGTATCTTGTAGATTTCTCAGTATTGTCCTCATCTTAAGAATAAATGTTATATGCCTTAATATTCTAATATTGATGTGACATAATTAAAGATGACCAGAATCTTTTATCAGACTATGCTGCGAGAGCCATTTAGAATACAAATAATTAAAGTAAAAAAAAATACAATAATAATATAATGTCACAAATGACTAAATATTTAATTTGTTTTCAGAGGACCAGAAGGTACTTGCTTTGAAGGAGGTATATTTCCAGCCAAGCTGGTGTTTCCACCGGACTACCCGCTGAGTCCGCCCAAGATGCAGTTTGTGTGTGAGATGTTTCACCCCAACATCTACGCGGATGGGCGCGTGTGCATCTCCATACTGCACGCGCCCGGCGACGACCCCATGGGGTACGAGAGCAGCGCCGAGCGCTGGTCGCCCGTGCAGAGCGTCGAGAAGATCCTCCTGTCCGTCGTGAGCATGCTGGCCGGTACGGGCCACTCCTCACCTCTGCTTACAATATCTTTCTGTTATTTTGCGGTTTTCGTAATTTTTACGACTAAGCATAAGCATTTAATATTGTTTGTTTGTTCGTTATATTTTTTAACGTCAAAGCCCGTAGAAATGTTTGAAAAGTGCTGACTACAATCGACTTTTTAGTAAGCAGATATTTATATTAAAGTTTGAAATAATTATTCAGAGCCCAATGACGAAAGCGGCGCCAACGTAGATGCAGCAAAAATGTGGAGGGAAGACCGCGACCAGTTTAACGAAATAGCGGAGCGTCTGGTCCGGAAGACCCTTGGCCTGCCACCGCCCGAGTAACGGCCTCGCCCCTGGCAGCAGCGTGAGCAATACGCGACTAATCTATACTTGTTACGGAATACGGTAAACACACATATTACATATATGTATTTAGACACATAGTCTAATCGCTAGAAAATTATACATTATTGAAGTAATAAAAAATTAGTTAAGTTTGTCTTGCGTCAGTCACGTGCAGTGTGCATGTATAGAGAGTGCAGTGCATACGACCAATATATTGTTTATAACGTTTGTCTTATATGTGAACGTTATGACACCAATCACTCCAATCACTCCATGCCACCAAAGACACCAATGACACAAACACGTCAGGTTAGCGTTTACGTTAAAACTATATAATCAGTAGAGAATTGAGCTATAATATTACACATTGTTTTGCTTGTTTAAAGTTGTTATTTAATATCGAGAATGGTACTTGAAGCCGTGCGACTGACACCATATGTATTTACAAATGTTATATTTTTATATCGCAAAAATAAATAACTGAAGTCCCTGCAATCTAAGAATAAATAAGTTTTAATAAGTGTTATGTACATTGTGTTTTATTTTCCTTTCTAACCAGCCTTTAAGTCTTTTCATTTTTAACACACATAAAGACGATTCTTATTATTTCGATAAATATATCCATAAGTGTTTAACGTACCAAGTACATTATAAATTATAATTTTATTGTATTTCAGGTTTTGTTGTTTTATCTTGTATATTTGTATTTCGCAGATAGACATTCCAATGTCTAAGGGATTACTACAACACTGAGATTTTATTATTCATATTGACTAATGACTATTGCGTACTCAATAGTAGTGTTTCGATCGTGAAATCATGTTCAAAATCTATCTTGGTGATCGTTTGAACATTCCGCTTTGAACACACCTACACGTACACGAGTATATACCTAGATAGAAGTGAGGCATCAGAGTGCGTGACATATGCACAAGCTATAAACATTTTTGTATGAACTAGAACTGATTTATTAACCTAATGGGGGAAAGTCATGGCATTGTGCAATATCAAAAAGAATGTCGCTCATAAGTCACAATCAGTATGTGCACCGGTTTCCTTGTTGATATTATCTTTTATTAAAGAGTGGTTAATGAAATCAAAAAAAGTTAATTTGTAATCTTGCAAAATGAGCTATTGTATATATAAAAACTAAATATAGAATAACTATGCCTACATATTATTTAAATATGTCATATTAATAATGTAATGTTAATTACGAATTCAATCAGGTGCTATCTGCAGATTATTTAAGTTTTTTTTGTCATAAAATAATCTTGAAATTATTAAATTAGGTTTCCCTTTTATCATTTTTCATAAAAAAAGAAAATGATTCTGCTTTATATTCTAAATTTTACTTCTTTAGTAAAGCTAGTGCATAAAAATATTTTAGTAATATGTGGGATAAATACATTCTTACTTTACATACGATTAAGATTAAGATCAGCAATATTTGATTTTTTATATAATACAAAAATTAAATAAATAGCATCGTGTATTAAATAAGCGCAAGCTCTGGCTAGCGCGGTCACGGCCACAGGTAAGAAATATAGTGAGTACTTATAGTGGGCTGTCAAATTAGTAATTTGTTTATCTGTGGCCTGTGGGAGCTAGTGCCTCTGCCTACTGCGACTACTGCGCGCTGTCTATTGCCTATCGTATCGAATAGTGAACCTATGTGTGAACCTATTGGAACCTATTGAATACTGACGATATGATTAGTAGAAATAGCTTTAAATCTTTCTTTATTGATTAATACATTTGTGCACCAAATATTTATATTTCTTCATATTTTTGTCGACAAATTATGGTACATTAAAAATAGTATAGAAAAATATTAAAATGTTATCTTACTTGTTTGTATAAAATGCGTTTTGCCCGAAGGGGTATTGAATTTACTAATCTTCTAAATGAGAAACATGAAAATGGCTACTTCGAACGCGGACGTGCAAGATCGAGTGAAATTATTTAAATTTACCAAAATATTGACGTTAAAAATCGCTCAGATTGTTGTGCAAAGCAGACAAGGAAAAAAAATTGCTCACGATTGTAATATTATAAAACCCTCAGACGAAGGTCCACCATCGTCACCCACCAGCTTGCAGTGGGTAAGTCTTCTTCATTTATTGTTTATTATTAATTGAGTGGTATTTGTTTGATATAACTAATACTGATCTGTTTTTCTATATATGTTATAGTTTAATTTATCTATTCCGGACGTACCAGAAGTGAACACTGATACTAAAAGAGTTTTAAATGGAGAAGTATTGGAGGCATTGACAAATATTCTGTGTATTGAAATATATTTGCGTACAAATGATGGAGATGAGATGGTTTTAGAGTTGTGGACTATCCGAATGGCGCCTGGCTCTGACGCTGGTATCAGCTCTGTGTCTACTATTTACTACCGCATGAGCATAATGCTCAAATCAACTTTAAGCATTTCTAGAATCACTCCTGCTTACAAATTATCTCGGCTGCAGAACAAGGAATCTTACAAACTTTCACATAAAATCTATGGTGGCAAACCAAATCTTGATCTTTTGGGTAAGTAACAGTTAGTGTGACATGCTTGAATATTATTTTAGGCCATGATTCTTAACATAACTCATCTTGTGTAACAGGTGAAAAGCATAAAACAATCAAAGTGAGTGAATTACACACTCCCATAGGAACTCTGCAGATTGATGTAGTGTATAGAACAAAGATGACTATTTTGCCGGAAGACAGAAAGCTTGCTGATAAGAATGTGCTGACCACCAGTGATAATATAATGATTAAGAGTGATCACTTTCCGAGGGAGAGCCCAAGGTTTATATTTTTCATGTATTTTTAATGAAATATATGAAGCTTATTGCCCTTAAATTTTAATAAAATGCTTTGCTGCTTATTTTATTTTTAATAATTGCATATTATGCTAATTCAATATATTTTAGAAAAAATCACAGTGACAAGAAAGAAGTGGATCTCTCCAAGCCCCTGACAGCTGGTGCGTTTGTGGACACGGTGAAGATAAAGCAGCTGCACCGTACACTGAGCCAGCAACTGCCCCCTGAGCCACCAATGGCCTGGCTTCTGGCAGAAAAGGACAAATTGGAAGAGGTACGTAGATTTCTTCATAAATGTGAATGTCAGTGGGTGCAGTTTAGTTCCACCATTGAACGCACAAATTGGACAAAAAGCAATCAACAGAATGGAGTGTCGCAGCACTTGGTACTCAAGTTGCCTCTGCCTATGTTGCTAATAAAGTCTTAGGTTAAGGTTAAATTTAATAATTTTTACTTAATGTATTTGTACTGTATAATAACTTCATGATTGATAGTTAAAAATAACAAATTGCACATTAAGTGGCTGTAGGTCTTTTTACGTACCAAGTACTTGCACGTTTTGATGACCTATAATGTATGTTGTTTGATAATTTTCAGAAGATGAGAGTGATCTCGGTGCGGGGGCGCGAGGCGGCGGCGGTGCGCGGGGGGGAGGAGGAGGCGGCCGGGGCGGGGGCTCCCAGCACCGCCGTGGAGGTGCCGCGCCCGCGCGACCCCGACAGATACACCAGCCTCATGGTGAGAGCACCAGGTCATTGAGCGAGCGTGAGGCAGGCGGCCACGCGGCGAATGTGCTTCAATATGTGTGCTCGTTGCTCGTACATATGTTTTGAAACCTTCGGAAATTGTATCTCGGCTTGGGGGAGTGAACACCAGAGTTGTTGGTTCTATTATGTGCTTTTGTATATTCGTTGGTTCATACTTATCAATAAATTTATTTGTATTTATATTATATATGAAGCCATTAAAGGGAAGCTACTATGTATATAAAGAATATATTTTGTTTAACAGGGCCAATAAATTCAAATTGGATACTTGTTTAATTACTTAAAAAGATATTTTGTGATGTATTTATTATTATATAATAGTTATAAAATATTAATTGTAAATGTATTTATAATTGTTTGTGTGTGTCATACCTTGTGCAATTGCATAGCGGAATTTTTAACTATTTTACATGTATTGAATTAAAATATATGCTGTCTATTGTTGTAATTTTGCTTGACATTGTTTAGTACTGGCTGGCGCTACTCTCTCGAGAAGCTGTATATAAAATTTACTGTGCAGGAATTTCCGTTCGCGGACGGCAGCCCCATCACCGAGCTGGCTGCATTCTACCAGGAGTGCTCTGCGGCGCGGGCGGGGGCGGCGGGGGCGGGGCTCGCGTGCTGCGGCGGTGGGGGCGGCGGGGGCGGCGGGTGCGCGTGTGGCGGGGGCTGCGAGGTGATCGCCCCAGACGCGCTGGCGGACCAGCTGCGCCGCTACGAGGAGGCGGTGCCCGAGTTCGACAGCATGCTCGCCTCCATGCTCAGCGACGACCACATCGAGTTCTAAATGTAAACACGCCACACCAACACACGACTAACAACATCAACTCTCAAGTAATTCCTGATCTGTGTTTGTAAACAAGCAGTATGACATCCACATGTGTGTGGTCCACAGTCACGAGCCACGAGTCACGAGCCACGACATGAAACGAGAAATGACTGAATGTTTTAAACTAGTTGTTTTACATAATTATATATCACTATATCGTATTGTTAGTTAGGTCTACTCCACATACATACATACATATATTGTAAATGTTAAGTCTTTCATGAGTCTAATCTTATAGTTGAATGTTACAGAGTTTTGTAGAGCATATTACACTTTATATATACCGACCGGACCGTCGTGCCTGCTGGCATGGTGGTCCTCTTGTATATTTGTATGTACAGGGCGGGTAAGGGAGGTCAGAGGGAGAGAGAGAGAGAGACAGAGTGAGAGTAACAATGCTCATATGATGTGTATAGATACGACGCTCGAGCGCGCCTCGTGGGGGTATACGGGGGCATTTTCTTTTAGATAGATGAAATCTATGATTACTATACGTGCCAATTGGATATTAGTGTACTTAGTCATAACGCCCGCGCCGCCGCTAGTCAGTCAGTCAACTACTTACAAATACAACTTGCACACACAGCGTTCATCCACACGTCACACACCTACACACGCACACGAACGTACACGCACACACACACCACAGTCAGGTCACGGGCGTAAAAAGGGTGAGTCCATAAATTAAAGTCACGATTGAAATTGTCAAGTTCAAATTTGTATTTATTTTTCTAATTAATTAAAACAAACTAATTGATCATCTGTAGAATGAGAGTCGGCCCCTTCCTCCAAGTGTCCCGACTGCCGGCGTGACGGCGCCAGGTGCGCCCGTGACTGAACGCACCGTACTCGGTACGGCTGGCTTTGTTGTAACATTATGTTTAATTTCGGTCACATAACATATTTGCCGGCAGACGATTTCTTAATAATATTAATTATTAATTAAAAATATATATATCAATTATTATTTAATTATATTTAATGAGATATATGTATTATTATTATTGTTGTGATTTAACGTGCGTTGTCTACAAGAGTCGCCCGGCAAGTGGCGTGGGCGCCAACTTGGAGCAGTAGGGGTGTCGTCAGTACTATACTACAACAGTCTGCATACTGCATATATCCTTGTATTGTATTTTTACTTCAATGAAAATAAAAAGGACTATGAATATATTAGTGCCGTAGTCAAAATGATTCAATTGTTTTTTATATTTTTCATTGGGGGTTGGGTTGGTGTTGGTGTAGTAGTCGCACTCGGCGTTTAGCGCCGCCTCACTGTCACCGCCACCTGCCGCGCCAGCTCGTGCAGGGCGTCCAGCGCGCGCGTCAGCCGCACGCGACGCAGAAACGAGTACAGAGAGCACTCGGCGTCGCATTCCTGCGTCGTACACCAGTCGTTGTTAAACTATTGGACACGGTACAACGGTACGAGTACGCGGTAGTGAGTGAATGTGGAGCTACTTGCCCTCCGCCGGTGTTTCTCTAGCACGTCCTCCTGCAACTGCTTCACCGCCCTCGCCCATCCGCTGTGCGCGACCGACAGCATGTGTCATTAATATATAAATTTATGTATCGTTGTATAACAAACAGAGAATTAAACTTTATGATTATTTAAATGCGCGACTTAATCACCTATTCAATTGAAGAAATTCATTTAAAACGTGATTGTCATCCTCTAGTAGGCTCTGGCATCCGGTCCTGACTTGCTCCCAGGTCTCATTCAGTTTGAACGTCAAGTAATGCGAGCATAACACTAAGGTTACCTGCAAGTTTAAATTGATTGTATTAGAATTATATATTGTTATTATCTTATTTTATATATAAGTATACACCAATATTCGTGCTTATTTTATTCCAAAATTGACTTATTTCAAAAATGGTTTAGAACTTGTCATAAAGCGGTGACGTTCACCTGACAATCGGATACAATCATTGTATGAAGATTTTCTGAGGTGAAAGATGTAATTAGAGATCACCTCATCTTCCACAGCGAGGGGAATGTGCCTGTACAGGTTGTAGGCCTCGTCCGCGACCGCCACCTTGTGCGCGAGGTCCTCCGAGAGCAGCTGCAGGAGGGCGAACGCCTGCAACCGACCACTCACTAAACCTTGTAACAATGGACGAAGCCGCCGCTTAGTTGTTTGTTACTAATCATTTTGAAAAGACACAAAAAAGATTGTAGAGAAGAAAAGAAGCGTCAAAGCGTGATATTGCATTCCGCTTTACATTTCTAAGACAATGATTTCGATTAGTGAATGTTAACTCGATCGCCGTGTAGGTACTCGTGCCTTGGCCATGGCGGAGCCAGCGACGTCTGCCGCGGCGAGGCACGGCCGCGGGGCGCTGCTCTCGGCCTCCGCTTCTTGTAGTAGCTTTAATTGATACCGCATTTCAGTTGACATCAGTGGATTCTGCAAATCTGTTCATAGCAACATATTACATTTTTAAAGAGCAGGCAGAGAGAAAAGCTGTTGAGAGACTTCCTGCCCCACTTACCGCCGACATCACCGCCGCAGCATTATGTGGGCTGAGCGAAGTACAACAAGTAAATGAGCCACTGTTATTTAATATTTTTTCTTCCCCTCTCTGCTAATGAGGCAAAAGACGGCGTCGAGTCAATTCGGCGGGAAACGAAGAGCTAGAGTATTATATTGGGAACAGAGTGTTCTTACATTAGATTCCCAGCTTCTCACTGTCTACCCTGTTATGTGCAGGATACAGCGTGAAGATAAACATAAATAATGAATATATTTAATATATGTGGTAAATTGTTTGACGTTCAAAAAACGAAGCTTGTAACTTCTTATTTTGAATAAAAATATTTGAATTTTATACATTACAAAAAAATCTGTTTGTTAAAAATAAATATTTGATAACAAAAGCAATAAATCACGGTCACATATTTACGGTCACACTGTGACATGTAAAACAACAACGTCTGACCCTGAATGATGCCATGTCCGTCGAGGCAAACGCCAGTCGCCGCGCAGTCGCTCCGGAACAGCGCAGCGAGGAGACTTGCGATCGTCGAGCCCCGCTTCACCAGGCAAGGATGCTGTCCAAATGAGTTAACATTTATTTAAACCATATTACAAACGTGCGCAGTTCGTTAGACGATCGCAAACTCAATTTCGACAATCACTGGTAGTCCATGCCCTTACGAGGTTTCGATTTCTTAAGAAAGAACAGAGTACCCCGGTCCCCACCGGGGACCGGGGTACTCTGTTCCCATACTGTTCTCTGAATGTATGATAGTAGAGTGTGGTATTACGACGTTGGAGGCCCCGAGCGGCGCGCGCCACGTGACCAGCTGCGCCACGGCGCCGCCGCCGCGCGCCACCTCGCACACCAACGACAGCGCCGCGCACCGCACCGCCGGCTTGCTCATCTGTAAACGAAACATCTACTTGCTCAAAATACAACGTAGAGTAGATATGTCAAATACAGAACAGACACCTTAAGCGGTTATTATAAGCACTTTCTAAAAAAGGTATTCGACAATTTCCTAACTTGGCCCGTATCAGAGTTACAGAGTTGAATCTAACGCGACAGTCATATGTACTCTATCTACGTCCATATCGATATATACATTTGTTCTAATCACAATTCCTTAGGTAACTAAAAATAAATACATCTTTACCTAAATCAATCAGAAAAGTACATACACTGATGATGTCCAATAAGTCATATATTCCCTTTTTCATGACAAATGAGTCGCGGTATTCCTCCTTCCATATGATTGATTCCCAGATAAAATGCAGCAAAGATACGAGCCACCTAAACAGAAAACTTGATTTAGGACAGAGTTTTAGTTTAGACAGTACACTCACTTTGTCACTGTCTCGTGACTTAAGTTGAACACAGGATTGCTGAATAGAGGCCTCGGCAATAGTGGCGCAGCAACACAAGTGTGTGAGACTGTAAACGACGGGTTGTGGGTTCGATCCCCACTCGAGGTAATGAAGCATTTAATATTTTCAAATAAAATATTTAATGGTTTTATTTCTTCGGTCTGGTAACAAGGCAAAGCACGGCGTTGAGTGTCGCCGCTGTCTCAAATTCGGCGGAAAGTGCTACGGAACGGAAGTGCAACGGAGTGTCTCAACACTAGGTGCCCAAGTTCCTTCTGCCTACCCTGCCATTTGCGGGATACAGCGTGAGGCTGAGCTGAGTGAAGAGTCAATCAGGTAATATGGAGAAAGTTTAAATGTTGTGTGTGAATTTTTTTTAGGTACCTTTAGTATTTTCACCTTACAAGTACATGATATTATATTAACTTATTTGTTATTTAGACCCATAAGATAATATTTGATAAGTGAAAAATAACCAAGATCAATTGAAATTTCATCACCATTGGTCAAACCAAACGTGACGTCAATGAACTCAAATTAGTATTTCGGTATCGGTGTCGATACGTACTATGCTGTATCTGCAGAGTTTACTTAAATACTATGTGGCTGTCATTTGTGTTGCAGTCACGCGTTTTTATAATGAAGAATGAAACTACTTTTCAGTAAGTAACGTCTAATGAAATAACCCTATTTGGCGAGGAATCTTAATTTAAGTTAGATTCAAGATAAAATGATACAAAAAGAAATTGTTAAAAATACAAAATGTATATATATATATATATATATATATATAAATATATATAAATATATATATATATATATATATATATATATATATATATATATATATATATATATATATATATATATATATATATATATATATATATATATATGTATATATATATATATAATAGTTTATAACATGAATTAACTTTAAACAATCAATCTTTAATAAATCAGACAAAATGAAAATAATTACCTCACAATAAAATTGCAGTTAAAAGAATAATTGAAATCAGAGTAAAAAGCGTCGAGTAGTTGTGAGTAAAATATTAGTTATGAGCCGCAGTAAAATGCACTCGACGCTTTTTACTATCTTTTGAATAGCTCTTTCAACTTCAATTTTATTTTGAGTTAATTGATCATCATTGATTAATCGACACCTTCTCTTTGTAATTAATAGTTATTTTCTACATTTTAGTTCGATTAGAAATAACAGCGTGTTTTTTGTTTTTTAAAATTTAAGGTATAAACAATTTATTTAAGAAATAAAAAAATATCATGCATATATTGTAAAATATTAATCTATCAGAATGTTAAAACGAACTATAATAATACTTAGCACATAATATAGTTTTACAAAACACACACACTCAGTACACACGTTCCTTTACCCATTGGATATTGAGTGGCGGTGGTCATCGCCGCGCTTTGCCTTTTTACCGAAGAAATGAATACGTTAAATATTTAATTTGAAAATATTAAATATTTCATTTTCTCGAGTGAGTCTGAGTATCGCACCACGTATACAACCTGTCGCGTTCACGGCCACACATCTGCAGGTGCCCCTGCGCCACGCCAGGCCTCCTTTTACAAAACATATTAAATAGTTTTCTATTTTCTCCCAAAAAACAAGATCAGTCATACTATCCTGTAATAACCCTGTGCTTTACATGGCAAGGCCTGAGAACGGTATGGGCTGCGTCTTTCCGCCTGAAAGCAAACGGGTGATGTAGAACAGACATCACCTGTCACTGATAAGCCACTGGTTCTCGAGCGCGTGTAAGGCAATCCGCAGCATGTCGGCGGCCAGGGCGTTGAGCGAGGCAGGCCACTGCAGCTGCGGGTAGACGAGGCAGGAGAGGCGCGCGTCGCGGCCAGCAGCGCCCGCCAGCACGAGCAGGCTCACGGCCAGCACCGCCTGCCCGCGCTCCGTCGGCGGGCAGCGCTGCTCCAGCAGCGTATACATCAGATCTGAAGTGTTCGTAACACAAACACAATACATGATGATACAATACTTTTCCCCCTCTTAAATTATACATTAATATTTCTCAAATCCCTAATCATATTTGTATTTGTATTCAGTCGTGCGTACGCGTCATTATGATGGTGGCGTGCGAGTCCAGCAGGTCTGCGACGGCGGCGGGCGCGGCGTCAGCTGCCACCTGCAGCACACGCACGCTCCAGTACAGCAGAGGCAACTCGAACGGACTCTCCGAGTACCACTCGATGTACCAGATTACCCTGCGTCGGCGTAAGTTATGTGTCTATTAACATACCATAAATATAAGACTTACTTTATACCTATAAGAAACATCATGTAGATCTTATAAATGGAATACGCCCTTATGGCGCCAGGAATATGAATGCGACTGCAAGCTGTGACGCTGTGGGTTTGAATCCCACTCAAGTATGTACATATATATATATATATATATATATATATATATATATATATATATATATATATATATATATATATATATATATATATATATAAACTTATTTTTTAACTTAGGCATAAACCGATGCAAAAATTCTATAATGGTCACCTCCTTATAATGTCATATTGCTGTACCAGTCGCTGTGGCATGAGCGGCAACGTGCACACGAGCGCCTGCAACGCCGCCTTACGGACCTCCGAGTAGAGCGCCGGAGACCAGCGCGCCCTGAGCGACGACAGCCCGGGGTCGATGAGGAACATCAAGCCGAGAAGCCAATGCTGACTTTCTACCATCTGAAACATTCACAGGACACGCCACGAACATAACTACACCTCGAACGTTTTACACGTAACCAATTAAATTAAAATATGAGAACTTACAAAATCATTACATCGAAACTTTACAAGAAATTCGACGGATAAATTAATAAGGAGTTTCTTAAAATGAACATCCGCCTGCGTCGTCCTAAAGTTGACAGTGGACGTCCAATCCCGTCGGGGTGGGACCTCAGTGAGCACCGACAGCGCCATCACGTCTATGGGGACATATAAGTCAGGCTAATTTTTATGTATAGTTTCTAAGATATTTTAGTGTTTAAAATAGATTATAGACATTTTTAGTCTGTCTTTTTGATTAAACTGCGTTGTATCGCAATCTTTGTAGATATAGATGTAAAAACACTTAATTTAGGATATATTCAGTGTATTAAAAGTGTACATCCATACCGACCAATTTTCCCTCAATACGGTTAAATAATACTTATATAGTATCTATACTATGATGTCTGTTTATACGGTTGTTGTTTTGTCTTTAACTTCACTATTATCTTTTGGTAGCGTTCGTAAATAAATTAGTTTTTGTTTTATTTCAATCAATTAATAAATAATAAAGTTATTTCAATCTAAAATATTTATTTCGATAAAATTATTACAATTTTTTATTCATTTAGCTGAAATTTTTGGTTTCCTTTTATAGATCTTATCCTAAAAGTGATAATGTTATTAGAACAAGATAGAAATTGAGATTAGTAAATAAAAAAGTGTAATACGCTCGGGTCGCTATTATTAGGTACATAAAAAATGAACAGGTGACGCCGTTAGTTTTTATTAAAATCACTTTGCTACGTTAGCGTATTGATATACCTGACATCAGCAGCACCGAGAATGCGGTGAGGCGGTCGCCGAAGCAGTGGAGCAGCAGGTGAGCCACGACGGTGAGGACGGTCCTCTCGTGGTGGTGGTCGCGCGCGCGGCACTCGTAACGGTACACCCAAATGAAACATCTGACGACATTTGAAAACCCCACGGTACTATACATTTGAGATTACTCAAGGCGCATTAGATAAGTTTGTGAAAACCAACCTTTGTGCGACGTAGTCGGGACAGGGAATCAGTGTTCGATGTACTGGGTTCATATCTAAATAAGATTTAAGTGTTTGCAACAAAACTAAGAGCAGCGACAGTGTCGTGGACATATGGATGCTGCTGTCTCCTGTAAGATAATTGTATACGTAGTATTTAGGCGGAGGTGGTGACACTGCGAGCGTCGTGCGCCTCACCTAGCGTGACGTTTACATCTTGCGGGTCTGCAGGAGTCATCTCGTGTGCTGGCAAAGTTTCGGGAAAATGGGGATTGAAGCGATATAGTATGTTCTCTATAATATTCTCCTTAATCATTTCAATACCTGAAAATATGTTTTATGTGAACATCGTTACATGTACGATGCTACCATGTGTGTCGGTAAGACATAGGAAATGAAAAAGAAATATGAACAAATAGCAATGTAACTAGAGGAGGTTGAGCCGTGTGCCGATGGCGGATACAAGTATTAGAAACCAACAATTTTGAAAATTATCGCAAGCCAGGAGGAAGGCGATGCGTTGGTATGCGGCGAACTGCGAAGGCCGCGACAGAGCCAGCATGCGCGGCACCGTGGGCAACAGCACGCACGCCGTGGCAAGCACGTGGCACGCCTGCACCGCGCCGCCGCCGCGCGCCCGCCGCCCCGCCAGCTGCCAGGTCAGCCCACGCGCCACTCGCTCGAACAGCTCGCCCTCGCCCACTCGGAGCAGAAAGTACCCTGTAACATGTGAGTTCTATCATTTGCAATTTTAATAACGATATATTATGTAGGAGTACCTTAATTAGAAACAAGCCACAAATCATATAATTTACATTTATGATTGTTTAATATCATTCCCGATGGCTGGCGAATGGCTTTACCCAACGCGGCGTGGGCAAGTTCAATGTTGTTATCACGAAGATATATGTATGATATATCGCTAAGAAACGGAAGGAATGCTAATAACACGATACAGTGACACAATAGGGGTCGACATATAAGGGATCCGCTGCATTCATTTAGTCGTACACTTATGAGAATTTAATTCCCTGGAGCTCGTACTCAATCTCAGGCAGACTCAAGAGTGCAGCTACTAAGGTTAGAAAGACCTTGAATGAGCATTGACTAGCAGACGACACTATCGAGGATGTTGTATGTTTGAATCCACAACGTGCCCTGTTTACAGTCGCACTTCGCTTGTGCCATTGCGCCATGACAGGCCTCTATTTTCTTACTTTGTGACAGTAGTCTAATCATAATTATTTCTTAGAGGCTGGTCAATACAGAAATCAAAGAAAAGGGCTTATGACTTTGAGCAACAATTCCTGGGCTCTATATCAGGTTTAGAACTAATTTAAGGCGAAACTCCGTAACGATTAGGAGCTAATTGATATTTTTTACTTACGAAAGGCTAGTGGTTCTATCAAATTATTCAGGTAAGCTAACGACGGAGGGTACAATTCATTAAGCCAGTTTATTTTCGGCTATACGCTGTATTCCGAAAATGGCAGAGTAAGTTGGCTTATAAAGGTTTTTTAATTTTTTTGTGCTTACATATATATAGATTTAAAATAGGATGTTTGTTGTTTTTTAGCATTGTATAATATTAAATATAGTCTATATTTAGTCAGAACTTACTTTTTTAACTTTATTACTTTTCAATTAAAAAAATATGTGTATGATGAAACCTAAAATTGTAGTAAAAAAAAGATTTATTGGGCCACAGTTGACTACCAGAGACAGCGAGGCGTACAAAGGGAAATCTGATCTAATATTTAGTGAGTAGCGCCTGTACGAGGTACCCACTAGCTACGTGCTCTGATGTTGTCACGTACGACTTACGAGTACGTTTCGAAACTGACACTCGACAGCTTTGTCACTGAGACAGGTTTGTCGCGCTCCAATACATCAATATACAGCTACTCACATCACCGCAACCACTCAACGATTTCTTAACACTAATATTATTTCAACACATCACACAACTAATGAACTGATGACAACAATCAAGTTTGACGTCACGTAACGTATTGCTTTCCCGATTAAATGGACTTGTATGCAATATTTACTTACCTCGTATCGTTGTTTCCCGTGTTTCCCGGGAGGAGTGCTCTCAACCAATCAAAGTCATTACTTCCATTATATGTATAGATATCATTAAATAAATAATTTAACATTCACCAAGAAATCCAATGTACTCTTGAAGTAGTATGAAGTGCGTGTTGATGTCGGAGGCGCGGTTTAACAAGATGGGCTTGTCGATGATGTCAGTGAGGAGCAGGAGACACTCGTGCGGCCACGACGCGCCGCTCGCGTCCTCCACCAGGTACTCCAACAACACGCACAGGCTGTGCAGTATCTCCAAGTTCTGATTATATTATAGGTTGTCATATTTTTAGTTTCGTTTATGTATGTATGTTATGGTGTACTTCACTAGGACTCTAAAAGTTGTGCAATAGAAAGAGGAAAAAAATATCTTTAAATCTCTTGTCCCACCATCTAATAATACTGTTAATTTTGATTGTTTCTATGTGATTAATTATATTTTTACTTAATATAAGTATATCTATACATATAACAAATCTGTAGAAACGTAATTTTTGTACATTGACGAAATTGAAAAAAAAAATTAGCCAGCGTGTGAAATGATAAGTAACAGAACCCATTTCCATCATTTTTGAAATTTTTGTCTGTTTGTATGTTTGTTTGTTTGTTTGTGCGCACATCACGTAAAATCTACGAATTCAATGCAGATAATGTTTATATACGCAACTTGAGGGATAACTTAGTTTTTGTTTCATCAAAATCGGTTCACTCTATCAAAAGATATGATTAATTTAGTGAGCTCAAGAAGTAAAATATTACGTTACGCAATTTAGTAACTTGCAACGACATCTATACTAATATTATAAAGCTGAAGAGTTATTTGTTCGCATGAACTCGCTAATCTCAGAAACTTACTCTGATTTAAAAAAATCTTTCAGTATTAGATAGCTCATTTATCGAGGAAGGCTATAGGTTATATATCATCACGATAAGACGAATAGGACCGAAGCACCAATTAAAAATGTTTCTAAATCGGGGGATTTTTTCCTAATTGAGAGTTTCCGCTGCGTTTGTTGCGTAAACGGTTAAGGTTTCGCAAAAATCATGTATTATCATACATGATTTTTGCGAAACCTTAACCGTTTACAATTAAAACAATACAATTAGTAACAATTCTATCGAATTGTTCTCTCTATCCTTTTAGGTTAGCTTTTTATGCTAACCAATTTGTTCTAAAATTATACATTATTTGAGAAAGTGTTCTTATAAACAACTCTTAACTTTCTCAAACTTCTAAGTGATAAGGGTTGAACAAACTTAACATGTTTCCCTTTTTATGACAAAACAACGTTTCCAGGGACAGCTAGTGTTTAATATAATTGTAATTTATTGCTGTCCGTACATGGAACATATTAGAAAAAATCTATTACTATAGATATTTAAATTTTATTAAAAACAAAGCAATGATTTTAAACTATTGTCTGTTTCTTTGTGCACGTTTAACTGAGAAACGACTTGATTTATTCCACAACTGTTTTCACTATTGTTTACCAATTAAATACTAAAGGTAAATTGCCATTTTGTTGATTTGATTTGAACCAAATTACTGTTTCATTCTATTGGCTGAAATTTTAGATATCTATGCATAGATATTGTGTTTGAAAAGATAATGTTATATAAACATAAGTGCAAATAAAGATTAATTGATTACATCAGGCGAGTGAAGTCGCGAGCTGGTTGCTGTTGATTCGGTATAGGGACCAGCGCCCAATCAATGGGCGTAGAAACTACAAAATGGCAGTTTTAGCATAACGTTAAAAAGTAGTACATACAGTACATAACTTTAATAGTATAGGGTATAAGACTATTTACAAAAAACTATTTTGACTTTACCAAACAGCATTTTGTTTGGATTGATGAAGGTTTAATAAATATATAATTAAATGTTGAAAAGGATACATAACCAAGACAATAGCTTTTGGCAAAATCTCTGATGTGGGCTTGGATCCTGTCCGTCAGGAGGCGGCCAGCGGGGTCTGTCACGAGAAACTGCAAAGTGCGCGCGAGGTCGCTGCCGGCCGGCGCCGGGCATCCCTCCGTCCAGTCAGCATCTTGTATATATTACACTGTTACTTTACTATGACTTGATCACTGTTGACAACTTGCCTTTCTGTCGTTAGCAATCACAAAAGACTCACGATTCAAATTATTCTTGTAGGTATATTAGTAAGCATATCAATAATGTATCTACTATTAACATTTTCATGGTCACACCAAGCGAAAACGTAGCAGTGAACAATAGAAGCGTTTTTGGGTCACGACATACCACTGCATGCACGCGAGAAATCTAATAAAAATATAACATCCGAAATAGGAGAAATGGGTTGTGGAAAGTTTTATTACAGCTCTAAGGCTTAGTGGAAATTAGCTGTCAGACGAGCCCTAGCAAAGTTGAAGTCACGCGGCGCAGGTACTTTGAATCGCCGAGGTTTATTACTAATATTAAATATAAAAATAGTAACCAGAGACGACAAAGTCCAAAGTCTTCCTCAAACGCCTCTCGCGTAGTTTGTCTGGCTTGTACTGTTTATATTTGCGAGTACAGATAGTGCTCGACGAGGACGTGGATTCGCCCAAATATTCATTGCTGGTGACCCTATTGTAATGCTTTTTATACTTTTTCTGCTTAAAATATTGTGTATGCGATGAACTTTCCTCATCATCGCAGTCTCCTCTCACATTCGCAGATACTTCGCTCGACCTGCGCCTGGTATCTCCAAGCTGTGTGACAGATGTGGTGTAAAAAGAGCGCTTTTTATCCATTATGATTTAGATGATATATTATGATATATTAATAAACAATTTCCAGCAACATTTGCCTTAATGACTTATATTTTGTGCTGATGACAACTTTTATGTCAATCTAAAAAACATCTTTGACGTTTAACGTCGCGACCGTTGATGTTTTTTCTTAAGCGTTTAACAGGCAGTGTTATAATTTTAGATAACAATAAGATCAGTACAGTATATGGTATTGTTTATTCGGAGACCGAGGAGAATCGGTCAGAGCATGTGTGTAGACATGAACATAATGACGTGCGCGTGCGCAGGCGAGACCAACGCGTCGCCGCCGACCGCCGCAGTGAGCTGTGAGCTGTGGCCTGCGAGTGTGATTTGATGTCAGTCGCAGTCGGTCGCCGCGCGCTCTTGTACGTGTACTTTGACGCGCCTCCACAATTCATTCGTTTTCCTTTCGAGAAAACCAAGTGAAATATTAATTAGCGCGGAGCCTGTCGTAGTGAGAAGCTGTGCTTGGATTTCTTGTATGTGTGTTTGTTCGGAGCCTGTTCCGTTTGTTTGCTTGGTGAGTGCACTATTTGTTAGTTTTGGTAGAGAAACTTTAATGTCGTCTTATTTATGGTCATAATAATTAACAACTAACTACTTTCTAACACATTATGCAATAGTTTATCATATAAATATTAACATCGGCCGCAGAGACGCATCGCTACGTTAGAAATGCACTAAAAATATTGTTAGGATTAATTAAACACTTCCAAATTAAAAGCAACGTTCTAGGTACGTAATGGTCCATCACTCACGAGACACAGTAAGTAAGTCGTGGTATCCCACTGTTGCTGACTGCGCCGCTGACTGTGGCCGTGTTGGCGGACTGTGTCGCAGGTGTGTGACGCGTCGCAGGCACTGGCAGCCGTACAAATAATAAACAACTAAACAAACTCACCGACTTGTTGTAATATCATTAAACATTTTATATGATTATTATTATTTGATATGACCTTTGTTGAGTAATTGAGTTCTGCGTTGCTCCTACACGCGTATACGGAGCCGGGGTATTGGACAGTGATGTATGTAAATAAGCGTCTGGCGGGTTCCCGGGAGGCGGTCCGTGCCAGGGCTGTCCCAGCAGCGTCGCGAGCTCACGTGTGCACGTGTGCTCGCCGCATTGACAGTAGTACTTGCTGACTAGAGAGGGTCATGACACCACCCAGGTCTAGAGTAATGTATGAAATGGCCCAAGACAACGTATACAATATTTAAAGCATGTCTCGATGCCTGAAGGGGAATGCTCATGACATTTAACGTACGTCGCAACGCCCGCTTGCTGCGTTAAGCGCAGCGATAAACTATATTTTTAAATAAATTAGTAGTGGTGGAGGCCAGATAGTGTTGTGGCGCAGGGACTGTATCGTACGAACGTTGTAGGTTCGATTGCGATTCAATGGAAGGAAATATTTATTATTACATTTGTTTGCTCTGGAAACAAGACAAGGGAGGCGTTGAAATCTGCAATTCAACAAACAATGCACGGTTGAAATCTGAGGTTAAAAATGTCTAAACATCTCTTGAGGTTCTCTGCCTTTTGTGCAACTTTGCAGGAGAAATCATCGAGCTGAAAAAAAAATAAAGTTGAATACTTTGTTTTAGCAACAATATCAATGTCGAGATAAAACGTCAAAAATACCTTCGCGAAGTCAAATACTGCAAGTTTTCACGAATTAAAAGTATTTACGTTATTTCAATGTGAAAAGCTTGTGTCATTAGAGGGGCCGATTCATTTTCATTTAGTTTTACTGATGTGGTTCATCAAGTAAAGTGTATTACACTTTACTTGACGAACGCTAGCTAGAGCTAAACGGTCGTGCGCCGAGCAGCGAGCACTGGCTTTGGAGAACAGCCAGTGCACTGTGGCCGAGACGAGTGCGTTATGTAATAGTAGAAAATAATGGCATCTTAGGTAATTCTCATCAAAAACTATTAGAACGCATACTCTCGAATTTAAAATATTTGTATAAATATTTTAGGCACGATAAAGTGAAAAGAAAGGAAAGGCGCGCGGCGCTGGCCGTGCCAAGAGTAGGTACAGTGGTAGCTCTGTACAGTGTACAGTGGACGGCAACAATGTAACGTAACTCGTATTCATAATAAATGAAAGTGAAGAGAAAATATAATTAATTAGTTAATGTTATCACAACTTATATCGCATGTATAAGTATATTAGTGTGACGCAAGGTAGTGTAAACGAAATGTATTATTAGCGATGGCTAGGTACATGAGTCCGCGTGATGCTGCAGTGAGAGTCAATATCAGATAATGTCTTACCTTGATGGACGTCGTCCTCAGAGCGCGCCGCGGCGATAAGCGCCTCGATCTGTCACTGATAAGCGGCGCCGTGATCGCTCGACAGCAACTCAGTCCGCCGAGTGAGCTGATCGCGATGTGCTAGAGACTAGACGGACATGGAAAATCTGCCAAAAAGGTAACGAGATAGTTTCCATTTCTAATAATTGTTATTTTACTGGTGATATAGATCATCTATTACCATAAGCTTCCTGTCTAGCGAAGAAAACGACAGCCATTCAAATTCCGGACGCCCCGTCCAGGGTCAGGTTCCACACCTTACAATATGTGAATTTAAGGAATTATATTTTTTGATTTAAAAGTTTCTTTGTTAATGATATTTTTTATTTAACTGTGGCATTTAAATTCTGCGCATAACATAATCTACAAAGGCACTTGAAAGAAAGTGAAATTACTGTCTCGGAGCCGAATTAATAGCAATGTTTACGCCAGTTTCATTTGTACGGTCATATATATATATATATATATATATATATATATATATATATATATATATATATATATATATATATAGCACACTATTTGTGGTTCTTCGGCCACCGCGGGCCACAACAGCGGGGTGGGGCAGGGCGGTGTGGCGGACGCTTGTCGTCGCGTTGGTAAATTATTTATGTAGACAAATGATTTAACGTGCCTCACAATAACACTTTTATACATAATTATATGGAACAAGAAAATTTATTTTTGTCCCTAAAAGAATTGTAACTTAACTACACTACCTAAACCCGTGTTTCGGACAATTTGAGAAAGTAGAGTAAGTTGTGTTCAAATTCTATGTAATATACCTAATAGTAATACAATATGAATATGTCTTCCATTGTAAATTTGTACATTTTTTTTGCGTTCATGCAATAACCTCGAATTTGCCCATTTCCAAAAGTGCCAATCTTCAAGGCGGTTGAGTGATATTTGAAGGAATTACTTAAAAGCGATCGTACTTAGGCATTTATAAGTCGATCCGTGGAACTTTTCATCTCGCGCCTCTCGTTGTTTTTCATTGTATTCTTAAAATATTATAAAATTGTTCAATGTTAACAAGAACTGCACACATTTCTGTGCAATTAGACTACGCCAAAATGGTTAGTCAATTGTGGCCATGGAATTTATATGATAGAACCAAATAAATGTTGTTATAATATAATAAGAAACTGTGACTTAAAGAAAGTATGTAGCAAAAGACTGCTCACAGCATCGTCTTCAGACCTCTGGGTATGCGCGAATCTCTGTGCAGTATAAGCGAGACTGGGCTCACTCCGCGTGAGACGAGCAGCTCACAGGAGACGTACGAGATGATGCTGACACTTGAATGTTGTCAAATTGTTGTAATCAACAATAATCGAGATACTGTCGTAATCGACAGTATCTCGATTCTATTTTCGATATCGGATGATGCCTAAAACAAGTGAAGCAACCTAACAAACATGCAATTGAATGTTATCGAGAGATAAGGAGTGCAGAGAAATAATGAGGTGTTTCTGTGCTGTAATTTGCTTCAGAGTGCCGCTTGATGTGTGTGAAAAAAATAGTGAGCGTAAAGACAAACTTAAGGAACACACTCCCACTCCCTTGCATACTGTACTTTGTAATATGTATTTAAACAAGAAGAGATAAACACTTTTTGTATTGAATAATGAGTGTTTTGAAAAAGGTTGAGTCTATTTATCCGGGTACTGTACATATAATTTATATTTATGAGTCCGGTTACTGTACGAATAATTGATAGTTATTTGTACAGTAACTGGATTGTTAGTCCAGATACATTTAATATTTTTTTAAAATTATAATTCTCTTTAACAATTAGAACTTTTTTTTAAATTAGAACGTCTTAAGAGGTAACTGTGGTAAAATATCATCATGGGGGCCGCCATGTTTTTTTTATATATTACATCTATGTAAAGTGGTCTCAGAGAGAGAATCGATGTCGGGCACTTTCGGTTTTTGTAACTCAGTATTGATAACGGCGTGACAGTAGACTTATTTGAGAGAAATATATAAAGCTCTTCCAATAATATAAAACTGTTCCTAACCTAACCTAACCAAAAAAAAATACCTAACCTAAATGAAAGATGTTCGTCCAACCAAAATATTAATATATCTGGACTAACAATTATATATTATTTATCTGATTACTGTATGAATAGTAACTGTGTTTCAAAAAATACATTAATGTGTTCCGCTCCATAAATAAAACGCGTAGCTTGGAATTTCAAAAGTAAACGAATAATAAGAACACGTCCAATAGAAGGAACGACCACCGTCTGGCCACCACCACCTGTTCACGTGTCGCGTCGACCCGGTCGTGCTCGTTGTCGGGGCACCGTCGTCGAAAGGATGATAACACGAGACTCATTTAACGAAATTGTGTAGTTCTATAGGAACTTTTTGTGTAATGGCCTACCTGCGGCAGCGAGTCCGGGTCGATACGATATGGGTGTCTCCTACGGTGTACGGTGTCGACGGACGTCGCACGAGGGTGGCGGCGGGCGCTCACCGTCACGTGACACGTACGTTCGTTTGACTTGTCTTAACCATAAATAATGTTAACATTATTTTCTTAGCAACTCTTGGATTCATATTGTTGGAGGCAGATTTAAATAAATTTTATAGATTGAAAAAAAATGCATTAACCTACCAGCATCAAGACCACCATAGTATGGGTGAAGAGAATGGTCAGTAAAATGTATCCCACTATACTAATACAGGCCAGCTGTATTTGAGATAAATGTTATGTTTCTACCGACGATGTCTGGTCGAGGGCTTTTGTTGTCTATGTCAAACATTTTACTACAATACTCAACAGAGGAGTACAGAAGCCGGTATACCCGGGTCGATCTACCGGCTTCTGTACTCCTCTGCTGACCCCGTTAGTGGCATTAGCTTCCCCATCCGACTGGCCGGTACAGTTACGCGCGGTTGCGCGCTGATGAGAAACATGCGAAAAAGCAATATCTCGATACGTTTGTGCTAATTACTGCAAATATCGGCGTCGACCAACTCGAACGAAGAAAGTTCCACATCCGTGGCTTAATTATCACATTACAACATTTAATATATATTCAATAACTATGTAGCTTCGTCGTTATTTACGCTGCGCTGACGTAGAGGAGCGCCGTCGTTCGTGCGCCGTCGGGCGTCTTCTTATTTAGTTCATATGTCGTATTAAGATAGTGGCGCTAATTTAATTACGGTGACAGTTCTATTGGAGTCAATTGACAAAGTCAGAGTCAACGGTCGTTGGTTCAAAGATCCGTTCTCGTTCTTACTTATTAGTTTTACTATCATAGTGACATTGGGCTGCGGGAAGCGCGCTGTGAACATGCATGGTGGATAACAACACCTATACGTAATGCGTATGAAGGTCAGAATATAAGTTGTTGAGACTCGTTATTGATTAAAGACTGGACCTGTCGTGGCGTAGCGGCACAAGCGTGCGATTGTAAGCGATAGGTTGTTGGTTCGATTCCCCCCTAAAAGAAATGACATATTTATTATTTTAAATTTAAATATTTAATGTTTTCATTTCTTCCCTCTCGTTATGGTAAAACGCGGCGTTGAGTTTCGCCGCTCAACACGTAATGTCTTCAATTCTGCAAAAAGTGGGCAAGAGAAGTGGAACGGAGTGTCTTAACACTAGTGTGCGGGATACAGCGTGAAGCTGATTTATTAATTAAACATTGCTAGCGGCATATCTCATGTGAACTTAAAAAATAGTATTTACGGAAGCAGCCAACCAAAAGAGCAGTGACTTTTTGTTATGTTGACGTTCTGTTGTTCAATAAAGATAAATTGTTTGCGAGGCTGCAGCATAAGGCAAGTGGGTTGTACAGATGATGGTATACGACTAATGTGCAATTTAACTCGCGACAATGTTGTATTATTTACAAAACCGTAAAGTTAATTGATTCGTTTTTTTTTTTTTATTTACTTATGTACTGTATTTAATTTTTCTACATATCATATAGATATGTAGAAAAATTAAATACAGTAAATACATATATATGCTATATGTAATAATCACGTCATTAAAACACCGGCCGCGGACGTGCCTGTTAAAATGAAAGGATAAACCGCTCTATATTAGAGTATTGACAAATGTTTGTCAACTAACACTACTCTGTAGGTATGCTCGTGAAGGTCGTCTGATACAAAGTTTTACATTCTTACACAAATCATATCATAGTCTGAAGCTCAGTGAGTTCTAAGGAACGTATCGACCTCTGTCTAATATTAGTGTATATTAGTTTCACAGTGACTTGATACAGACAAGGAAGTCTGCTCGCGCTTTTTAGTTACATTTTGTAAGACCAATAAGAAAATAGTACAGTAAAAAACCAACAATATTTGTGGAATAAATTGGTCCAAGTTTTTATGCTCTTGCGGCAGAGCTATCGTTTTCCAAATTGCTATCATATAATTTTCCTATTCCAAGTAGTACATGATATCGTAATTACATTAATGTGATTTCCCCCTCCTTAGTGTGTCACGCGGACGTAGCCCTCGTGAGACACTTTCCACAACCATACTTGTGGCAGCTGACTAAATAGAATATTATATTTATTGATATCTAAGCACGCTTTAGCGTGTCCAGTCACGTTCAACCAGTGCAACTTCTGTGTTCGCCCGTAATATAAAAAAAGCTCAAAATTTGATTCAGTACAATTTGTCGATGGGGTTGTGTACGTAGGCAGAGGGAACTTGGGAACCTAGTATTCAAACCGTTAAGTTTACACTTTCAGTAGGATTTGAGGCATTGTGGTTTGAACAATGGAACTTAACGTCACGCTTTACCTTGTTGCTAGAGCGAAGTAATAAACGTATCATTTACTCGTAATGGTCGAACCCAGAAACTGTTGCGTTTATAGTCGTACGCCTGTCCCGGTGTCGCGACAGGCTGGCGCAGACAAAAGTAACGGTCAAGTGCGAGTCGGACGCTATGGTGTTTTTATAAAATAATTTAGAATTAAAACTTTGTAATCGTTTTTATCTGTAATATGTAATATAAATACAAATTTCGATTTTTCAATTTGTTTCTTTTATATTCACGGCAAGTTCTCACTTCTAGCCAAATTTAATTATTGTAGTTTTAGTATATATTATTAGTATTGTTTGTAAATACCCTGTCACCGTTAAACCGTTTGTGGTGAATTAAATGTACTCTTGCCGGCGGATGCGTTCTGTACGTACCGCATCTAAGTTAGGGCATCTTAAAAAATAAGATTAAACAGTTTATACCGTCTGACGGGAAAGTAGCTGAAATAGATCATTTAAACCACACGACAATACACGTTTTCAGCTTTTTAACTTGAGTAATACATGTGTATTATGGCATGTGATGGCTCCTCTGTAGTAAACCACAATCATTTAACTGCAATCGAAAGTAAATTAGCTAATTATGAAATAATTAGCTACGTTATTGGTATATAGCCCGGCTCGTTTATAACAAGTATCGTTCTAAATTACAGTGGGGACCTCATATCGATGGATTGGCGAATAGACTTAGCTCAGCAGCCTTTGCGGTTAAAAAAATCAGAACATTAACAGACGTGGAAACGGCTCGCCTCTTTTTTTTTAGCTACTTTCACAGTATTATGTCCTACGGCATCTTACTCTGGGGTAATGCAGCCGGTATTCAATCAATTTTCGTCTTGCAGAAGCGAGCTATTCGTGCAATCTATAAATTAGGCCCTAAAGATTCTTTAAGGGAAAAATTTAAAGAAATCAATATAATGACCGTTGCATCGCAATACATTTTTGAAAATATTATGTATGTTAAGAAAAATATTAATGAATTTACCAAGATAAGGGATATACATAATATTAATACTAGAAATAAGTTTAATCTTAGTGTACCTGTAACTCGATTGAATCGAGTCCGTAATTCTTTTATGGGTCAGGGTGTACGCTTTTACAATAGGATCCCAGAAAACGTCCGAGAATTTTCTATTTCACAATTTAAAAAGGTTGTGAAAAGACGTTTGTGTGTTAAAGGTTATTACCAAATTAACGATTTCATAAATGATAACACGCCTTGGGAATAAAATGCTCGCTCCAGGCTATTTCAAATGTATCATTGTCACAATTGATTATATGATGTAAAAGTTGATTAAAAAAAAAAAGACATGTCCCGCTGAGTTTCTTTCGCCGGTTCTTCTCAGGTCTGAGGCAGTAACTTTAGTGAACTGGTGGTAAATTGTTTGACGTTCAAAAAACGAAGCTTGTAACTTCTTATTTTGAATAAAAATATTTGAATTTGAATTTGAATTTGAAATGCTTCAGTATGTGAAATGATTACTTGTACGGTATTTTTACCAGACGTCACTAGCTGGTAACGCAGCGCGCGGGCGACCGTGGCAGTCAGTTCAGTCAGTCAGCGACGCGTCACGATGCACGCCTCTATAAGCGAGAGAAATTGCTCTTATAATTTCACATTCGTTAGTAAAATTGCTTTCCAAAGTGCTTAATGCGCATTTGAATGTCTCACCGCGTCGCGGTCGTCCACGGCTACTACTATTGTAGTAGCGGGCGGTCGTGCTCTATCATTTCTTCTTGACTCCTTGAACTTGTACTTCTAGTAAACTAGAAATGCTATCATTGTAAAATTTATAATACAATACAAATTAGCATCCGAATCGCACTATGTATGGCCGGTGCAGTGACCTTCGGTCTTTAGTTAGTGTGAATGCTCTTTATTATTATTGTGTAACCGTGTGTGGGAGTAGGTACCGGACACCGGCTACCGGCTGGAGGTGCACTGCACCGTGGACCGTCGGCGATCCGTTGTACCTCTCCGATTGCAGAGATTGTTCATTTTGGAACATAAATGTTTTGTAAACATTACCAAATCTTTTTTTTGTTACGTCTCGAATGCGAAAGTCATTTATGGCACTTACTGTAAAAATAATAATGTGATTACACGTTTCAATAATCGGCAATCAGATTTTATGAGTAAAGTATGTATGTACCTCGGCGAGTGGCCGAGAGTGTTGCCTCGGCCTTTGATTGTAACTGAGGCAGTAATGAGGTCGGTGTTAAAAAATGTAATTGCGTGCAACCATAAAGCGGAGTATGCGAATACTTTAATAAATAGCGAATGTTTGGTCACCGCTCGCGGGCGACGGCCGTCGCTCGTCTCTCTCGTCACGAGCCATGTTTTATAAATTATTAAATATGTTGTTAAAAACAACAAACAATGCTCTCATAGCAAGTGGTTCAGTAATGTTGCTGATGTCCTAACAATGTTTGTACACACCAGTAATATATAATACATATGTAATATTGGTGTATAATGTATAAGCCTAGCCTAGAACTATTCGAGTAGGTATTATTTTAAGTAGAAAAGTCCAGCCAAAACGAAAGACAGAATTTAATTTTAAAATCACGGGTGGATTTTTAATTTTTTAATAATAATAATAAGTAAGGTGTGCGGATGTGTGTGCGTGTGCGTGTGTGTGTGCGTGTGCGTGCTCGTGTGCGTTGGCGCTTCAAAGAGAAGGGGAAAAATATATAGAAATAAATATAAGCACGTATAATGTTACATCTTCCAATAACAGCAACCATGGTCGACCGAGGACTGAGCCAACACTTGGTTTTTTATTCGATATTATGTACAGTTTGCCATGTAACTGAACATTTTGTATTTTTTATACAGTGAATTATGTATGAAATGAACTACAAATATAAGTTTGTCATAATTTTTATTCTATAAAATGTCTATAAATTTCAGTTTTAGGGTTTTTCTTTTAGTGTGTTGGTTGTATGTTTTCTTGTCTTGTCTATGAGCGAATGATAGGTATACCTGTATATTTGATATCAATCTCAACTTGACATCTCTACGCGATCTTGAGATATATTTATCTCTATATATAATATAACTTCAAATTACAAATTTTATATACATATTTTAACGAAAACACGTTTGAGCCTATGATGAACCCATGGTACCGCCTGTTCTGCACTCGTATATATACATATATATATGTGTATATACATATATTTATATATATATATATATATATATATATATATATATATATATATATATATATATATATATGTATATATATATATATATATATATATATATATATATATATATATATATATATATATATATATATATATATATATATATATATATATATATATATATATATATATGTGTGGTTAGAATTAGCGGACTTTCCGACTCGTGTCACATAACAATCTTATATGAAATATAGGGACATTATAAAATGGATAAATGAAACGATGTATGTATGTGATAAAATGAAAAATAATACAGCTACTATTGGCAAATACGCATTTACGTATTTGTCCTTTAAATATTTATAATTTAACGAATAACCATTAAAGGAACCAATGTAAATTAAGTTAAGGTTACATTCGCCGACGTTGCAGCTGTCGACACCGACGTCGAGGCGAATGGCTTCCGGGTTACTTTTTAATTGATACGATAGAGAGCCTAATGTTGTATATTTTTGTTTTATTCACGTTAATTTCTATAACGTTTCAAGTTCTACAAGCGACAGCGCGAGGGCCAGCACCTGGGTAGTGGGTGGTGGCTACCGTACAGGGTTGCTGCCATCAGGAAATAAGCCACGAACTAATTAAACAGCGAGCAACACAAGGTCGCCTTTTAATATCAGACACTGGCACGGAGGGGCGAAGGTGACAATTTTACGAATTAATTTTGGCAAACTACTTCCGTGGACATTGGCTAAAAATAAAATTAATGTAAGAAAGCATAAAATCTCATGTAGTTTTTAAAATAGAGTTGACATTACTCGACATTTGCATTGACCACATTGAGTATCCCTCTCGGCTCACACACCGCGTCATATCTTCTGCTTTGACCCAAAAATTTTGGTGAACCGGTGATAAGTTGTTTGATGTTTAAAAATGAAGCATGTAACTTCTTGTTTTGATACAAATATATAGTGACCATTTAAAATTTATCTAATATCAAAGCTTTTTGTTTTTTACTCATTTATTTATTAGATAAAGTAAGCTAAAACAAGTTTAGTTGTCAATACCAATACGAACGAAGTAACTAAAGTAGTACCTACACTTGTTTGTATACGTGTGTGTAACGTATAAATTTGATAATGACTCGATTCCAATTTTATATGCTCCTTGAGCAGTGCAACTCAGTCCGCAACTCAAGGCCCTCCGTATGGTTGGTGGTGGTTCATCAACAAAGTACCTAGAACACTCTCGTAGCGTTCCACAGCAACAGTTAGTTCAACAAGTTCCGACTGAACTGACAGTCTCGCATTTAGAGCAGATTATCTAATGCGTGAGAACACAACATAACGCTTTCGTGTGAAAATGCAATTGATTTCTAATATCACGAGTTACTTGGACACAGAGCATCGACTCTGTCTCCGCGGTGAGGCAGCACGCAGCAGGACGGTGGAAGTTTTGAAACTTTGAGTCCGCATCTGAAGTCAATTCCATTTTGACGACAATTATATCCCGATGTAATATTGCGGCGACGTCCATTTGGTACTCTTGAAACCGATGTTCTCCAAATTAGATGACCATTTTATTGGCCAATACTAAAGTCGTCACAATTGTGAGTTAGTCTTGTAAACTACTTATATACTGATAAATCATTGATATACTTTTTTAAATAATTTATTTTCCTTACAATGATCATACAGTAGTTATATGTACGTGTGCTGTGGGTGCTGGTGCCCCTTCTGAGAGGCGAACCGAGGCTGTGGGTCCTGACATCATTGCAACAGGAAGGAAGCGGTATTGTTATCGTGAAACACTGCGGTTAGCTTCAATTAACGTAATACAAGGTCTCGCGCTAAACGCTCGCGCGCAGTTCTCGATTTTCTCCGCTCGTAAACTAAACGCTACTCGCTAAGAGCAGTGGCGGAAGCGGAGGCGGAGGCGGAGGCAAAATTTCGCGCCGCGTTCGTTATGAAATTAATCTGCGCGGTGTTGATTACCAGTACCGTGTCATATCACCTGTAAAGTGTACGTAAACTTTGTACACTGTACAGGCCGCGACAAGACTCTAACAGACATGTACTCTTATATCCTGTCAATGCGATTAAAATAAATAAGTAAATAAATTTAAACAATAGTTAATAGCGTACTCCACGAGGAAGTTTATCATTTCCTTTTCTGCACTCTGGTAACAAAGCAAAGCTGCATTGACATCCGCCACACGACACGAAATGCCTCAAATACAGTAGACAGATGGGGAAAGAAAAGGAGTGTCTCAACACCAGGTTCCCGGGCACCCTATGCCTTGCCATGTAAACATTAATACAGTAGATACAGTACTATATTTGTCATCATATCGCCACCAGGTAGTGGAAAAGATTATTCTAAATGTCAATAACAATATTTAAATAGAAGTCGACGATTGCCAATATTCAGTGAAGTATACAGGTTTTGTAAGAAAAAAATGATACCATAATAAGTATCGACGTGTTATTGCATCAGCGACCGGAGCGGGCCCCGCGGGAGGCGGCTCCGGGGCAGAGTGACTAGTTGTATTTAACGTGTTATAATTACATACTTTTAAACACGACCTTGTTAAATGACCAGTTTCTTTTCCCCTACACTCTTACAATTGAAACTCTTGTTATCTTCTAAAGATAAGAAATATTTACATATGTTTGCGCACATATAGTACGAGATCCCATTGCAAAAACTCTGCAGATATTTGTTTTTCCAAGGACACTTATTCTTATTATTAGTAGAATACATTACACATTGCCTAGAAAATACCAGCCGCAGTCACTTTTAATTTATTTTTTAGGACAATGTTTTTTGTTGATCAATTTCTCATACATGTTTTTTATGCGAGTTTAACGACGTTGGATATTGGATATTGTCAATATAATAGGTGTGTATTTTGTGTAACTATAACTAAACGCAGAGCAGTGCGCACGCGCAGCGTATACGTTCTACTTGAGGTTCAATTAATATGGGCCGAGGTCAACTGCACTATTTCTGGTAAAATTATCTGTTTATAATTTTTACGAAATGCGCTTCCTATCAGATCTAACTCACGGCCGGCACCTCTCTTCACCTTCTACGCCCGCACACGGCCCGCGAACCGCTCGCCTGCGCCACTGCGATGTACATCAACATACATGCTCAACTTAAACATCTAAAACATTATTATTTATTAGACGATAACGACGATAGGCCACCAGCGCCGAGCTCTCGTTTGAGAACGAGAAAAGACAGTCATCGCGGATAAGTCACGATAACATTGCTTTAAAAGACAAATGCTTTTGTTCTGTGATATAGTGTATCTTGTTCGATTATCTACATTCATACTGACGTGGATATTAAAGAATTGACAAGTGAAGTACATTTATAAATACATCAAGAAATACATACGTATACGTAGTAAGTAGGTGATCGTCCAGTTTGCCCGTCGTGAACTCGTGAAGTGAAGTTGTACTGATGTTTCGTTTAGTAGTATAGTCGGGTGCGGCGGCGGCGGGCGTGGCGCACTAACGGCCGCTAGTGGCGGTTATGTAACGGCCGCCGCCGCCGCCGTGTCGACACCGAACCGAAATGTCAATATCTACTTTATAAGGTTGCTTAAGTAAACAATACAAGGAACTGCTTAAACAATGGTGCGGTCCTTAGTAATTATATGTGGGCCGCCTCGCATTCGCCGCACTCACTGCACTGCACTGCACCGCGCCGCACCAGTGCTGACCGACTTCATCAACTATTTCTAAATGAACCCATGCTCGGTATTTCATACCAACATAGTAAAAGCTGATCTAGTTTAAGATTTCACAACATTTATCGACGTTCCCTATAAGTACGCATCAATTTAAGTGGAGCACTGATATGGTCCGCTCGAGCCCCCCTCGGACACACACCGCTCAGCGCTCTCCGAGGGTGCCGCCTAAATTGAAATTCCAGCTGATTCGAACTAGTCATTTGTATGTAGAATTGTTAAATACATATAAAAACATGTTTAACTACTTTGTAAGTGTATATTAATATATCATGTTAGCCAAGCTTGGCGCAAGGGCACAACCGTGTGACTGTAAACGCGGTTGGTTGTTGGGTTTGATACTGAATCGAGGTAATTAAATATTTATTATTTTTATTTTCTCGTTCTAACAACGAGGTAAAACGCTGCGAAGAATTCCACAAAAATAACACACAATTTTTCGACAATTTGGTGGAAAGTTGGGATTTATAATGTTACTTTTGTAACCTTAAAACAATGTTAACGTCAGTACCGTCTTTTCACGAGCGACAGACGAGCTGGCTACTTAGAGTATATATCTTAAACATAAATATGACAATAAAACAGAACAAGTTTAGTGTATACTAGGGCGACAGCGCGACGTACATAATTACTAAACATATAAATACCAGCACTAAGTCACATTGATGTATGGAAAACGGGCAAGGTCAAGCGGCGGCCACGTGCTCACTGTACATGTGTATATAGCGAGCACGTATATATACGACTACAATGATACTAATTATGTCGGAACAGGTTACTGCTGATCTTAAAAACTGTAACGAAATATTGTTAAGTAAATACTAATAAAGTAACAATATAAATTTAAAGCCAGATTAATTTCGATTTCGAAATAACAACCAAGTATTTGTTACCGAGCGACCTTATTCACACACACCTCGATGACAGCGTTAATGTATATTAAGAGCTGCGATCAAATGAGAGAGTATCAGAACCAGTAGTGAAACAATCCTCCGAACTTGTTTGGAGATTGTGTTTCAAAGACGCTCTCTGCGCTCTGTGGTAAGAGCAATGTGACGTGTGCGAGCACACACGCGTGCGCAGTGTCGATATACACTTAACCATTGGTAATGTTGTGATTGACCAATCCCACGTGTGGTCTGATGTAGCTAACGTAGGTATGTTAGTCGTCGCTAGTCAGGCCCGTGAGCGGTAGCGGTAGTCGGCGACATCGATAAACGATATTGTTGTTGTGTTGACCTTTGTAATACTCTACTAATGTTATATTGCAGCTTGCAGCTTTAAATTTGGCATTATGAAATTTTATCCGCGGAAGTCATAAAAAATATTTAAAAAAAATAAATAGTTGTATCTTCTACTCTATGAATATTGAAGCGCAAAAACAACACCGCACAAAGTCAACACCGTTGATAAGTAATTTCCAAATCGCAAATCAAGACCACTTCCTGTGTTTCGCTAACAACGATGCTCTCATAATGAAGCGCTACTTTTCGCAAACACACAATAACAGCTGTAGATGAGTAAGAAAGAGTTACGCGTAGAGGAAGTTCGATGATTCATTATTATTATGAGTAACTGTATATAAATGTATGTATGACAGCGAGTGACCGGCGCGTGCTCTGTCGCAGGACGGCCGGCGCGGCGGGTGATGCGGGCGCGGTGGACGCCGGCATGGAGCGCTGGCAGACCACGCTCGAGGACATGATCCACCTGCGCTCCCCGAACAATCAGGCCTTCAAGGACAACTACTGGGTAACTATTTATATACTTGTAATACTAGTATTTGTGAATATCTGTGACGAGTAGACAGACGAGAACATAACGCACAAAGTAATTCGGTTAATCAAATTGTAATGGCTTGTAAATAGTACTAAATACATGCAACGTTTGTTTCTTATTTCCCAAGTGGTTTCGTCTTCAAATCAAACAGCGTCATGAGTCGGAGTGAAGCAAAATTGATTTAAATGTTACAGACAATTACTAAACTACCAGCAAACAACCAAAATTCGTCTAATCGTGTTTGTAAAAAGCTAAAGTGTTACGTCTCGTCACGCTCGTTACACACTTTGAACTTATAAGAGGTACGTAAGGTACTTATAAGAGGTAAGTAAATATACGAATATCCCAGTTTTGGGAAAAATAACTTAATCCCATGTTATGTTAATATTTAACGTAAGACCAATTCTTGTCGTTACACTGTTGAGCGTGCGGGTTGTGACGGCGGCGTAGGTCAGCAGGAGCCTCGCGCCGTCGCTGCTTAAATTGTGTAAATGACATTTTAAAAAATCTTTACATTTAGAATTAGCTCAGCGTTAAGATTATGACGAGTCACTGCCGACGTAACAGCGAAGAAAAAAACAATTAAAAGCATTATTGTTCTCGGTCCGCCGCAACAGCTCGAGCCTAGAGAGTGAAAGTGCCTTAATTGGGGTAAAAGTTTACTCAATCGAGCGAACTCCGGCGAGTGAAAGGATTTTCGGCAGCGACAGTTACAGTCAAGCGGCAGCGGACAAACGTGTCAAGGGAATCCACCGGTTACGTGATCCAGAACGAGCGCGGACTGCGGGCTGCTACTACTACTGCGCTGAATCATTAAATACATAACAAATACAAAATATTCAAAATATTTAGTGTACAAAAGTGGATTACTTAGTATAAGAGTTCCCCCATTCATCTAGTGGAAGTGGACCACATGTACGGGAATACATGGTGATTGGAGGATATATACTTTTATACGTTATGTAGCAACTATTGCTAGTAAAAACCGGCAACCTGCTCGTGGCTTCGCCCGCTTAAATAACGCTGTTATTTAATTGATTATGTCCAGGCCCAGCTAGGGACTGTGTATGTGTAATACTAGACGAAGTTAAAAAGTATATTTAATAAACTAATAAACTCACCATATATAATATCACTATTCGAAAGCATTCCTTTTTTTAATAGTATGTGGCGTACTAAAGAGACTATGTAGATTTTTATATTCACGTAAAAGTTTTCGTGCGAACATGAGATCTGACCCACGTTCATACATGTGATCTTACGTGACCATAACATCTAAAATCCATCTTATACCCTACACACGCGATCTCACATCCACACATACGATCTTATACATATATTCACACATCTCTTCTTACATCCACCGATGTTCTCACATCCGCGTATAAGGACTGAAGTCCGCACATGAGATTTCACATCTACACGTGATTTCATATCCACATGTGTAATATCATTCACACATGTGATCACACAATCACATATGTGTCCTCACGTCCAACTATCTGTACTAAAGTTATTAAGTGCCTTGTTATGAGTGCCGATCACAAAAACTTTATAACGTCTCGCACACGAACACAACCAGCCCAAAACATCACTTCGAATTGTTTAGAAATTATTTTAATTAAAATTTTAACAATTAGACTTCTTCCTAACATACGGTTCATCTGTAGTCGGCACACAAGGTTGTTAAGGTGTTCACTATCTCGCCGTATTAGCCACCAGTAAAGACAATACTACAAAGCCCAGTTCACTTACAATTTAAGGAAGCAGTACGTCGTCGATGACGGTCTTACATGAAACAACCCACGCGCTGCCAGAGAAAGTCTAACTATATATTTGTAATCCATGAGCATTAACCTCAGAGAAAGTTCTATAAGAACTGTCAAACTTAAAAAGTTAAAATATAGCGGTGGTCCGTTTCCGTGTCTTCGTGAATCCGCGTCGCTCTGGACCCTACCCTCTCTAGTAAGGACACACCAATGATTGTGAGAACGAAATTGATGAATATTTAATAGTAATAAATGAATACCTTTTTTAATAAAAAATAAATTTTTGTACATAAACGAAAGTATTTTCTAAGAACGTTAAAAATTATTTAAATTTAAATATGTAACATTTAAATCATTTAGTTTTATTCCGTGACGGCCGCGGGGAATGCTTATGTCAATATTTCAAATGGAAATTGCTTTTTGAGCAAAAAATAGGAAACAAGTTAAAATTACAAGTATTTAATTGTAATTACGTATACACATACACATGCACATACACATACACATATACATACACGTGCACATACACATACACATAAGCATACATATACATACATACAAAACCAAACGGTTATACTCAAACAAAAACGATTCCACTTGTCTATAGCTGGTGCGTGATGCTGGAGTCTTGAACAAGTTGATTATAGCTGATAGCGTTTATATTGAAAACGTCACCGCGCCGCGCTCGTGTGTTACACATTACACGCAAAAACTTATCTAATGGAACGCTTAAACACTATCCGAAGTAAAGAGTAAGGACACGTGGATGTCGTTGAATATGTCCCTTTCACTAAACAAAGGTCCACATTCTAAGAGCGCATCGATGCCAGAGTATCCTATGTACATAACTGAGACTAATTCTTATTTACGTTATTCCACACTTAAGAAAGAATAATATTTATTTTAAAAAGTATATAAAATTGAACGCAGCGGGATTTGAACTCGTACCTCTTGGAAACCGTCCAAGCGCTCCGAACAATTAAGCCATACGTTCTCATCAAGCAATTCTTATATGCTTGTTACAACTTATGTATGTTGTTAGAATAAAAATATTGAATAAAATAACATTCTCTCTTGCCAAACGAAAACTTGTAACGAATTGCCTTTGGGTAGCGGATATTTGTAACAATCTTCCTACAGGTGCGCTAAAACTTATACTTATTTATCCTATACTCATTACAAAGTTGGACCACTAGTTCCTGAGATTCACGCATTCAATCGACGAATTCGCATCTGCTTTATGATATTTTTGTTTTAAAGCATTTTTTCTGTTGCTTAGAACAGTTAGGAGCTGCTGTTAAAAGTGTTGCCTTTAGAGTTTGTTTTTTTGTGTGAAAATATTGTTTTGGAATAATTTTGAAATAGTTATAACTCTATAAAAACGTATACTGTTTGTTAAAGTTGTGTCTGTCTGTAAGTGGAATATCAGTCAAATTATTTTTATATAACTTATGTATTTTGTTGTGTCATGTGTATATTCTGTTTGTAGACCTGATCCATAAAATTAGTAGATACGTAGATTGTAGGTAAACACATATATACATAACATGTGAATACAGTTACGGTCGACTACTTATCGATGCCATATTGAGAGAGCGGGTGCACTGGCCACTCGGAGCGGTGGATAGTTCCCGCGGACGGAAGCGCGTGCCGGAGCCATTCGCTCAGCGGGTGTCGACATCTTACTGTTCACGATTATTATTTTAGACCCTACTAGAAACTTTTCTAGAGCAGATTATTCGTTGAACTAAGAGTGAGTGCGCAAAGAAAGTAGTAAAATTGTATTATACACATTTAGTGCATAATTGTGTACCGCGTCGGTCGCGCTGGTCGCGCTGGTCGCGTGGCAGCAGACTTGTCGCGACCGACGCGACGTGAACAGCTTATATTAAATAGAGAAATGTACGCGGACGTGTCTCCATCACGTTCTGACTACTTGTTGATAGTAGTTATTTCACGTACATATACACATATGTACGAAAGAGGAGGTGCAAGCTGTGGCTTGTGGAGAGCCACGACGACTTGCGTCAACTATTAGTAGAGTATCTAATCGAATATATAAAAATTAACCCTAATGAGTTATTTTGATTAATTAATGCCAGGATGAAGAAGAACTATTTGGCTTCTTTGTTATGATTTATTAACTTACTTTAATTGAAGTTTCGTAATAAAAGCAGACTAATGATATAACAAAATATAAATATTATAAATATTAATTTTGCAAAAGGTAAGAACAGTCGTTAAAACACAAACAACTTTAAATATTTGTATATCCTAAACAGTTACTTTAAAAGAATTAATAACAAGGTGCCGGTACGTGATAAATCGCCCAGCTTAAAATATAAACGGATCGGATTCAGAAAGAAAAATGAAGCGTCCATATTTTTAACCTTTCGCATTTTATTATATTTGTTACTATTGCGGTAATTATCATATACTTTTTTGCTATGCTTGTATTTGATATCCATATTATATTTGAATATTTTCTTTTCACTATGTATAATGGTGCATCACAGCCGACGTGCTAGATATTTCTTTAGCATACAAAGAGTTATGTTTTTGGCTGCTAAACTCAAACTAGCGAAAAATAAATTATGTAAATATGTTCAGCGGTTCTGGAGAAATCAAATAATAAAGAAAATGTCATAAATATAATGTGTCTCAAAAGATATTTAATATTCAGTGGATCGATTCAAAGAAAAGTTAGCCGTTTATAGAAAACAAAAATACTTATTACAGTACACTTTTTGCGGATTTATTTTTTAAAATTAATGTCGTCTAAACGTAGACTCTCGCGTTACACTTAGTCGAACGAAAAAAATAAAATTACTTAAGACGGATCGGCGGGTGAACTCAGCAATGGCTGCCATTTCATCTCGGATATTTTCTATCTAATGCGGAAGTCGGATTATTGGCGTAAACTTTAGATTTAAAATAACTCAATACTAAAAAGTCCATAAGAGATAAGTCTGGACTGCGTGGAGGCCAATTTATGTCACCTCTCGGTTATAGGGAAAGCTTTGAAACAGGAAAGTTTTGCAGTTCAGCTACAAAATTCTCAAGAGCCAGGCATAACTCCCGCATAAATAAATTTTGATTATTTTTGAAACACCTGTACAATACAATACAATATACAAACTAAAATAAAAAAATAACAAAGAGGTAGATACAATAAGGCGGCCTTATCACTTATAGCGATTAAATATACCTAATATACATAATTACATGAGGTTCATCAAATATAACAAAATAAATGAATACTAATTAAGCAACAATTTATCATATATATCTACGTGTAGAAAACTATTTGTATATTAATATACAGTTAAATACAAGAATATATGTATAGTTAAAAATAAATAAATATAATATTTATATTGAGATTTTTTGATGCTAAAAAACAAAGGTATCACTAAATGCTCATATGTATAGTGATTTTTAGGTCTTGAATTTTTGTAAAATTTTGGCACAGTAAAGGAAAGTAAACGAATCGAATAAAAAGCAAGAAGACTCAAGTAAAAGATTTTTCTAGAATCTTCTTTAACAGGATGGAATATAGAAGCTGAAGGATATGAGTATTAATGTTAAGCTGAATTGGGACCACCTCCGAAATGTGATCATTAATGTAAAAGTTTTGAAGTCACTCAAGTTTATTTAGTTGCTTCTACTTAATGTCAAGATTTGCTGTCCGAAATGGTTGCTATTTGTATGTCAGCAACATAAATTATTGGTAATAGGACGAGTTTGCCAGCGCAATTTTGATAGTTATTGGTAGGAAATTGTGCAGCCTACGTAGACATGCAGAAATAGCATAGATCTTTTTACTTAACTCTTCTAATTATGGTCCTCACGATAAATGCGGGTCATTAATGACACCCAAGTTTTTGACTAATTCGCTTAATGGAATGAAAGGCCCATCAATTATTATGGTTGACATTCGCGATAAAACAAAGATACGACAATTATCTAGGACTATCGATTACAATTGCTTGACTTTTTGAAAGATTTATATTAAGCCCAAATCATTTGCTTATTTTCTCCAAATTGAAATTTGCTTAAGATCATTATTTATTCTCTCGTTGGTATCAACAAAAGTACCTTGTGTGTAGGTTTGTAAGTCGTCAAAATTTCTTTAAGTAAGAATGGGAAATAGAAGAGGAGACAACTCACCACCGTTGGCGTCCGAACAAGTAAGAAAAATCTAATCTATCCTGTGGAGATATGTTAAGAGAAATCAGTACCTACAGCAAGAAGTACGTCAAAATCAACAGTATTGAAGGCATTTCTACAAAGACATCAACACAAGATAAGACGGTATCTTTCCAGATGGAAGGTATGTCACATTCAAAATTAGATGTAATTACAGGGGTAGCAGGTATTATTATTTTACGATTAATGCTATAATATTTCTCTTCAAATCAGTAAAACATAACATCACAAAAATCACAAAAAGGAGGAACCTAATTATTAAATCAAACTACCGCCAACGATTTCTTAATCGCCTCGCGTACGTATCTGGATTCTTGCAGAATGTGCTTACTGTATCTGGACTTCTGGTGTGGTTTGCTTGAGACTATAATTTTTTTAAAAGTGGGTGGAAATTTTTATAAGACTATAAGTTAGCTAGCGATTTAACCACAGTCAGTTTTGATATCCAGTAGCTTTTAACTAGTGTACTATTAAGACGGCATACTATTAAAGACTACATTTAACATAACTAAATCAGATGACAGACGAATGCCACCTCAATCTACCCGTGACCACGGACTATTGTAAAGGTTTTCAGATGTATGAATTACGCGATGCAGTGCTGTGAAATGGAGCTGTGGATTGCTTTTTAAAGGATTATTAATAGTGTTCTGTAGCCATTATATTCATATTAAATACTAGAGGCGCGCCCACGGCTTTGCCTTTTACCCTGTTGAATTAAACTATTTTATTTACCAATCTTAATTACTTTCTTATTCTAATCACAGTATCAATTTTACATCGAAAATTAAAATTTCAGCTAAATGAATAAACATTTTGTAACGATTTTGTCGAACATAATGTTTAAATTGACGTAACTTTTTTTATTTATTAACCGATTTATATAAAATAAACACAAAATTTGGAAGGAAAGTTGCCAAAATATAATAGCACTGTAGTGCGTAGAAATGTATTTCAATCTGATCTGATTAGCCGTTTCTGAGATTAGCGCGTACAAACGCACAAACAGTAACATTAATAAACGTCCCCGATACGATTTTTTTATATATCTTCCATGAACAGACAGTGATTTATAAATAAAATTCTGATAAATAAATATGTATAAATACTAGTAATATGAATAAATGTAAAATTATCGCAATATAATATATATAAAATTTAAAATGCGGGAAGAGAAAAGCAAATACTTTCCTTTGTAGTCGGGAAAAAATGTATTCCCATAGTTATACTAAGCGACGCCATACTACATAACAAGAAGTACAATAATTTAATTATACTTACTTTAATTTCAACAGTTTTCTTAGATAGATGATATTTTTGTGATCACCTTTAAGCGTACCGTTTAAATGAACTAGTGATATTGCACCTTGCAAAAGCTACAGTCAAGTACATACTGTTTATTTGGTAATAAATACTTGACGCGCGAATACTATGGGCTGATCGTTTGTAAGGAAATTGACATTAATTAAATATGATAATACTCTAGAACAGGAGTCGAATGGACGAGTTTAACTTTTAGGTCTGCCCCTGTGTCCCTACAACACTCGCTGTCGACGTCAGCCCATATCGAATTGTTATATTTTGAGAAACAGCGCCTCCGCCGCTTTGTCGGCCGCGTTGTCGGCTGTCGGCGAGTGTCGCGCGGAGTGAGGACCGGTTAGTTTATATCATTACCGAGTACTCGTTAATAGTCTTGTCACGATTGAGAACGACTGTTTGATAGACGAGACACAGTCGCGTGAAAACCATTTCATGTACTCGTATGTACCTGTTATTTTCCATGTTAGTATGAAACATGGGCTCGGGAAGTGGCATCAAACTAAATCACCGTTCTAAGTACAAATGTACCAACCAATGTATGTACTTATTAAGTGTTGCTTCCTTACTCGCGTCAACACGTGTGTCGGCGGCGAGGGCTGAATGGAGGAGAGACACACGACTGTTTCATAACGCAGTGCTACAAAAAGAAAGTATATGGTGGTTGATGATGCTATGAATAATTTATTGTTGTGACGTAAACTGCCGTCCTCGGGCCTCGCCGACTGCAACGGCTGACTATATACTAAGTATTTATTTAAATATTTTTTCTATTGACTTTCTTACATGTTCATTATTTGAACGACGACAGAAAAAAACCTTGAAAGCAGAAATTACAAGTACAAATGACGCGTGAAGCCGTCGGAGGAGGCGCGGGGGCGGGCGCGGGCGCGGGCGCATACCTTTGAGCATCGCGTGCGTTTAATGAGGTTTATAATTCAATAGCTGATCTCCTTTTGTCTTACGATTTCTTCTCATTAGCATATTTGACTATAACCAATGCCACTGATGTACTACGACTCCTCTGTACTAGCAACGACACACTAGCACACTGATCGTGAGGGCCGAGAGACCGTGCGTGCAAGCGGGAGCTTGTGTTCGCGTGTGTTTATTTCTGTTAATTTCCAGGCGCAGAATGGGTTCGATGAGTTGCGTCGCTACGTGAAGCAAGGCAGCGACTTTAGCAAGGAGTTGGCTGCCATACTGCAAGAGAGGTAACACTCTTTTATATATATTTTAATGGTATTTACTTATATAAATAACGAAAGGTTAAACAATAATTACTATTGGTATTTTGCAATTTTTCGTAGAATTATTGATGAAGCCAATTTTACTTGAATCCATGACATTTTTATATCGGTAAATAACCGATTTTATCAGTTTACCGTGTTTAGCTCACGACAGCTCAGAGTGGGTCGCTCTAGTCGCTCTGGTCGCAAGCCACATTGTAGATAAGCAATCTTATCGGCATTTCTTTACAACGTTCGCTTACTTCAGTCATAGTAATAATGAAATACACTATTGTCTACGGCCATAGCGTTGTGACAGAAACATTAACGTTCGGTAACTGAACTCAGCTTCCTACCTACTCAGTATCCCGCACAGTGCAGGGTGGGCAGAAAACTTGGGAACCTAGTGTTAAGACACTCCTCTGCGTTCCACTTTCCGCAGAGTTTGAAGGATTGCGTGTGGAGGGCGGGACTTAACACCGCGTTTTCCCTTTTTACCAGAGCAGAGATATGAAGACATTAAATTAAGCAATTTCTCGAGTGGGGATCGAACCTAGAACCCGTTGCGTTTGCATTCTCACGCTTGTGTCTCTGCGCCACGACAGATGACTGTACTTCATTATTAAGCCTTTGGTTCGTCCTTATTTATATAGGTAAGATTATAATGTTATAGGTAGGTATGTTATTGAACACGAATAATTTTATAAAAACATATCATATATAGTTAGTTAGACATAGGTTTAAATAAAGGTAGACGGACGCCAATCATATTCATTTTTATCTTAACTAAATATATTATATAAGGACAATATGAATCAATAAAGAAGTAAGTACCTACACAGCGATCGCGTCGGCGGCGCAGGCGCAGGCGCCCCTGAGGTTATGGCAATGGCCACAAAAATAAAAATAGTCTCGAGACGCCAAGTGGGCCGCGACGGACACAAATACGACACGCTTGCGATTTTAATGTTTCTTATTTCCCAAAGCTCCGAGTATTGTCTACAAGTTATGACTGTAGCTATAGCTATGTTGTTCTCGCTCCGTCGACTGCACAAGAGTACAGCGTCCGCTGAGAGAGGCGTGCGCTACTCGCAGCCGACAAACTATTACGCCACTGCGATTGTTTTCTCGTGTTTACTTCCGCGGTGTTACATAGTTTAGAAATGAGACCTATTGAAGCTTCTGTCTGACTCGCAGGGTAGAGGCGGAAATTTACTATTCAAAATGCTTGGCGAAACTCGGTACGAAGCTGAGCAAAGCCTGCAAGGAGAGCGTTGGCTCCTGCGCCGACGCGTGGAAACATGTGGCTCAGGAGATGGAGAAACGTTCGGAGATTCACAGGTGAAAGCAGCTCACTCTCTATACGATTTTTTTTGTGAATTCAGTTTTTTGTTCAGCGATATATAGCGGGATATATAGCGGGTAGGCAGCAAGACCTAGTGGTAAGACACTCCATTCTCAACTTTTTGTTAAAATTTTGAGAAATTCTGTTTTGAGTGGCGGAGCGAAAGAGCGCCATTTTTCTTCTTTTACCAGAGAGAGGAAATATAAATAATTCGTTATTGCGTTGATCTCCGAGGATCGAACAAATTGACAACTTTCAAATTTTCTTGAAGCTAAAACATATATGTTTATCTTCATTACAGAAATTACTCCGGTACATTGTCGGAGGAACTCGTAAAACCAATGAAACATGTAATAGACGGCCAACTTAAACTTAGGAAGAAGGTATTATACATTTTTGTAGAAATTGTATTATATTTTGTCTTATCTTGTCTTCACATTCGTATGTATATTAACATGATGTCCAGATCGAGGGCAACGTGGACAAGATGACGCGGTCGCTGGTGGAGTGGCGCTCGGCAGAGGCCAAGTCCAAGCGGCAGTCGCACGCGGCGGCGCGCGAGAATGAGAAACTGCAGGACGTCGCGCTTGAAACCAGGTCTGACCACAAGCCTATGCTGTTTTACAAGGATCCTTCCATGTGTCTATTGTTGTTTAATATACCTATAGCTATGCGAATGTCTGTGCGCTACCGAGCTGAGCGAGGTCGCTAGTCTACACAGTACTACACTAGGAGGGTAGTGCATTGAGTGGTGTCTGTCGGCAGTTCCCGCATGGCGCGCAGCTCCAGCGTGGGGCACATCCCGCAGTCCATGCTGAGCGCGGCGCGCGCCGAGCGCACGGCGGCGGCCGCCGGCAGCGAGCGCGATACCGCCAAACTGCAGCTGAAGCGGCGCAAGACCGAGGACGCTGTAAAGAAGACCGAGGTGGAGTACTACAGCGTGTGCGTGGCGGCCGAGCGCGCGCGCCTCGAGTGGGAGACGAGCGTCGTGAAGGGCGCCGGCATGCTGGAGGCGTTGGAGGAAGAACGCCTGGCGCAGCTCAAGACCGCCGCTGACTGTTATCTGCGTCTGAGCGCCGCCGTGCCGCCGCAGTTGGCGGCCGCGTGCACGGCGCTCGCGGCGCCCATCGCCGCCGCCGACGCCGGCGTAGACGTGCGGGTGGTGCGCGGCGTACGCGGCGCCCCCGTCGGCGCCAGCGACCAGCTGCTGCCCGACTTCTACTGCGAGCACACGACGCTCGCCATGAACAAGGAGAGACGGAAACAGGTATATACGAGTACTTAAATTAGAAGCTCAGGACTTATGTAATATAGGCAGAGTGCAGGTCTAGTATATTTATTGTTTTGTTTATAGGCTTTAGTAAAAATCTTGCAACTAGTAAAGCAGGACATCGAGCGCGAGCGCAAGTCTAAGCAGGGGCTGGAGAAACTCTCGATGGCGATAAAGCAGACGCCCACTTTCGGCAGCGATGACTCGCAACAAAATGTCGCCGACAAACTTTATCATGTGAGACTTACTTTATGAATGCTGAAATGATTACAGTAACCTACTATATAATGATCTACTATGCGATGGCGGTAACACCGTCGGCTAACATTTGTTAACTAATGTATTTGAAACGTCTTCGATAATAGATTTATTCGATTTTATATTCTTTTCCCACCTTCACGCTGTGTCACGCACTGGTAGGGCAGGCAGAGGTTTAGGACACACTAGGGCCGTTAAGATACTTCCTTTCCCTACTTTCCGCCGAGGCGTTGCGTGTGAGTGGCGGAACTCAATGCCGCGCTTTGCCGCGAATCAATTAAAATATTTAATATAACCTGCCGCGTGTATAGTCACACGCTTGAGCTCCTGCGCCGCGACGAGCTTTACTTATATATTTTTTTTGTTATTTCTAAAGTAGGTTTTCTCTTTCTTTATGATGTCTAAATACCTCACTCGAGTAATATTTGCACATAAACTGAGTTATTCATTACATACGCTCGTACCGTACCACTGCGGTAACGAGAATACTTAAACTATCTTTTATTTCTTTATCATATACAAATTGCATTTTTGTTGACTTGGACCTTTGACGGAGGCTACATGTATTATGTGGCACTCGACAAAGTTAGCTCGTAAGTAACGCTAGTTTGTAAGTGTATCTAAGCTGCAGCCGCGATGTGTTTTAATCGTGTTTTATACTTTTATTATTTAGAATAACAGTTTCTTTTTTAGAACGTAGCGGGGCTTGAACCCGCGCCTCTTGTATACTACCCTAGCACACTGATCACTAAGCTACGTCGAAATTCTTATAGGTTTGTTACAACTTACTTCCGTTGATAACATTTCTGTAGGTAGATTTTAACAAATTTCTGCTACTCAAGCATTATGCATCTTATCTTTTAATATGTCACAGGCGATGGTATACATGTATTTCCTAAAAAACATTCTTTCTAAGCAGCTAGTAATATAAAATTCTGGTTGTGGCGTCAATTATAAGTAATTCGATAAGTATTCTTAAGTATTTTCTAACAAATTAAACATATATTCAATTTAATTATTATAAATGTATATAGTCTTGTATGTATGTATATGTTTTTATTTAGAAGTTTTTTTTTCAGAGGTACCCTGGGAACCTAGTGTTAACTCCTAACACTCTGTTCACGTCAAGGCAGTTCTGTTCCCCACAACTCAACGCCACGTTTTGCTTCGTTTACCATAGCGAGTAAATGAAAATATTAAATCTTTCATTTCCTCGAGTGGGGGATCACAAGCCCACAACTTGTTGTGTTTACAGACACACGCTGTCATGTAAAATATTCCAATAAAATGTTTAAAAAAACGTATAAACATTTTAACGTGTCGTATTTTTTTATATCTTACTAAACGTACTTATAAGAATTTCGATGTAGTTTGATGGGAACTTAACCCTGAATAGTTAGAGTGCTTGGAGGGTTTCCAAGAGACGCAGGTTCGAATCCCTTTACGTAATGTTTTTTTTGTATTAACATACAAAAAAATATTGTGTAAGTTCTAAGATATTTTTCATCGTTAGTGTGAAATGACACTAAAAATGTATTAAGTAAATAGAAGTAAGTATTTATGTAGTTGAACGTAATGTATAAGTTAACGAGTGTACGCGGTGGTGTGTACAGATGAAGTCAATGCTGACGTACCTGGAGGCGGTGCGCTACAAGACGGCGGCCAGCCTGAGCGCGCTGGACGCCCGCCCGCCCGCGCCGCACCCGCTCGCCGCGCACATCCGCGTGCTGCGCGACAAGCAGGGCCTGCAGCAGAGCATACTTAAGGTTTACATGTTATCTATGTCACATGCTTTGATTATCTAAGTATTAGTTAAGCCACGTTAGTATTGCTACTTTACTATTGGTGACAGGTGCCGCCGTGGCTTCAGACGGACTACCAAAACGAAGTGACCAAGAATCTACAGCCGAACTACACTGCGCTGTCTAAGAGTGTGAGCGGCGAGGAGCGCGAGCGGAGAGACTCCATAATGAGCCGCGCGTCCAGCAAGCTGCGCATCGAGCACCTCTCGTTCCGGAGACACGCGGAGCACAAGAGCGCGCCGGCCACGCCGTGCGCCGCGCCGCCGCCGCCCGACAGCCCGCTCGACTGGAGCGAGCGCGGCGCCGGCGACGGGGTCTCCAACCAGCAGGACAGCGACTTCGGTAACACACCTACCTACCCTACCTACTTCATTTAATGTTGAGTTCGATAAACGATTGCAATAGAACAGTGCCAAATATTACTCAGCCGTCAATAGCTTTCCCAGATAATAATATTACCCGCCTCTAAAAAGGAGGAAGCACTTCACTGGCGTATAGTTAAAAGTGGGGAACGGAAGTATATTAATCAGGTCGGATAGCCTTAACACTTGGTTCCCAGTTCCCTCTGCCATACCCTTTGTTTGTGTGGTATACAGCGTGAACCTGATTATATAATAGATGTGTGGTTAATACACTTCACATACATATATAATTATTTTCTTAACTCTGTTTCTATATATTGTTTTTTTCTAATTTTAATATGTCACAGGTAAATAATGAAGAAATATCATATTTTTGATAGGTGTCCTCGATTAATGAATTTACTTATAAATTTGTAGTAATGGTCTGTTTCAATTTCATAAATACTTCTAGAAAATGAACTTTTACGTTAAGAGTTGTTACCCCCAAAACTCCCTATAGACTAAACATTGGTGTCGCGATTGCGTTTAAAAAGCAGTATAAATATACAAATATTCAAAATAATTCATGATACGCTAATGCAGTCAGTTCCCATGCTTACACGGCTACACCCTTTTGCTTAAAAAATGATTTGGGTAAAAGCTATAATTAATGTTTTTATGGAAAAGTACGTGGTCTTTTTTTGTTTACTGAAAATCTTTAAACGACAATAACACGTAGGTATATGGACATGGATCTTACTTTACGTTCGACATCCGTGGATACGCATACATGTATCCGACACATCATCTCATCGTGTATACCACAAATTAACTGCTTTACCTTTTTACTTTACCTACTTTTAACTTATTCAAATTCAAATATTTTATTCAAAATAAGAAATTACAAGCTTCATTTAGCACCGCTTCAATAACGTTACTGCGTCAGACTGAATTGTTTAGTTTGTCACTTAAATGTCAAACCATCAATATGAGGCTTCCACTATAATTTGAAGTCAATGGTGATACCAAGAAACACCATAGAATCAACAGGATCCATGGCTTTACCATTCAAGAGTACATCAGCTTTCACAATTGTCGTGTTAGGTGTTCTGATATATGATAGTTTCTATTAGTGTGTTCTTCAATACGGATAAGCTAAGTCCGAGGCTTAAAAAATGCTCAAATACTCTGTTTACACTAGCTTTTTATATCATAAGATTATAAATTCAATACACAGTATTGAATTTTAAAATAAAACGACGTATAAAATTCAAATGATCTTAATTAAATATTTTTTTTATTGTTCAAATATTCTTGGATAGTGTGGTAAGCTTTCTTAGTTAATATTGCTTTAATATTTACTTTAAACTTGCAGTGGCAAATTCAAAATACATTGCGAAATTCTATTATAGATACGTTTACTCGGACCCATAAATGATTTATTTACTTAATAATGTCTTTGATTTTCGCAAAAGTTACACATTTTAAATGAAATATTTTTTACCAGATTAATCGCGTATATTGAATGGTAAACATTTTTGGAAAACCCGACGTTTCGAACACTTTACAGTAGTCCGTGGTCACGGGTAGACTGAGGTGGCATTTGTCTGTCATTTGATATAATTATTATATCAAACTACCGCCAACGATTCCTTAATTGCCTCGCGTACTGCCCTGGATTCTTGCAGAGTGAGCTAACTGTATCTGGTCCTCTAGTGTGGTGTGCTGGGGACTTTAATTTTTTTAAGAGTGGGTCCCAGGTGGTGGAAAGTTTCCAACCATCTTCTCTTTTGAAATTAGGATGTTTTTGTATTTCAATAGCCTCGCGGATCATTCTAGGGATATATCTATTCTCCCTAGCGAGTATGTGGAGTTTATCAAAGTCAGCTGTGTGCGAGCATACATCGAACAAACCCAACCATTACATCAGGTTTGATAAATCCCACAAACTCGCTAGGGAGTTATTTCTGTCAATATTAAATATTAGAGAGATTCTCTAAGGATGGGCGTTATATAAAAACAATCTACCATTTTATGGTAAGAGATAAATTCTTACCATAAAATGGTAGATTATTTTTATATAACGCCCATCCTTAGAGAAGATCCTGGATTCTTTGAGTTAGATACTAGGCAACAAGATCAAGAGCTGCGTCTTGTATGCCGGTTATTAAGTTAAGTAACAAAGCTTCGTAGTCAACACTATCAAAGGCTTTGGATAGATCGCAACGCACTCCAACCACATTTTGCGACCTCTCCCATGCGTGATAGATGTGCTTTGGAACTCTGCAGCACCCGCATCCGTACTTGACTTGCTTTTGGTGAAATCAAATTGCTCACTATGTAGATATTCGTTTTTATGTATAGAAAATTTTATTATGGGATTTTAAAATGTTATCTCTTATTCCGTTGTTTTTTAACACACGGAACCATAAAACAATTTTTTATCAAATATAATGATCTTTTTACCATTTTCGTTGTTTTACTCCAGTAAGTAACGTTATTGTGTGCAGATGAATTCTCATCACAAAGTGACAGCTCGACGGAGGCGCGCGACGAGCGGGCGCCGGCGCCGGCCACGCCGCGGCACGAGTACGTGGGCAAGTGCCGCGCGCTGTACTCCTACGAGGCGCGCCTCGACGACGAGCTCACGCTCGCTCCTGGTCAGTATGTTATATAGCAACTACACAAACTTAAAAAATCTGTGTCACGTAAAGTTGTGAAAGTTTGAAGTATTTCTTACCAAATTTCATTTTCTAACAAAAATGTAGAAAATAAATAAACCTCTACTCGAAATTCTTCAATTTTCCGTTAACTTAGATTAGTTAAATAAAACACAATTGTCCATTTGGTTTTCGCTTTAAAGTGACCGTGAAGGAGGGAGTGAGTTCACTGAGGACAGACTCCCGCTAAGACATTTTGTAAGTATTGGTATATCAAAACAGTACCACTGTTTGCAGGTGACGTCATAAACATTTACGAGAAGCAAGACGACGTGTGGTGGAGCGGCGACCTAAACGGCGCGTTCGGCATCTTCCCCTCCTCCTACGTAGAGGAGATCACCTCCTGTATATAAAGCTCCAACATCCTTGTCGAGGAACTTCAGTGTGCTGTACGGTCAACGAGACATGATCGCCCTGACCTTGGACGCGTCACGGCGTCCGCGCCCGGTCCACCGTCCTGTACCTTTGTGTCGATCTCTATCTGTTAAATATCTATATGATCATTTGAGTTTCAATGTACGTGGAAATGATCGAATACATTAACTAAATTTGAAAATGATTATAATAAATTAAATTGAGTACCATAATGTGTTAAAAAAAGTTATTTATCTATTGCGTACTGTTTCTTAAGTAGGACGGGACAATGAGGGCGTCAAAAATTGTAAATATTTGATGTTAAGCTCAAAGTATTTTCTATATAAATAAAACGTAGGTTATCGATTTATCGTGGCACAGTGATACAAATGACGCTTGGTCGTCTACGAGCGTCGCGCCACTGTGCAGCGTGCTTGCATGCATGCTGCATTGTCAAATCAAATTGACTTAAGCTTTATTGTATTGTGTTGTATTTTATTTTGATTATAGCATTATGATTACTTTATGATTATATAACAAAACATAACATCCATTATTGGATCCAAGCAGGCGAAGCCGCAAATATACTAACAGGCACTTACGAGGAATAACAAGTTAAATAAATAATATAACAATATTTATAGGAGGTTGTTTAGTCGCAAGGCAGCGTGCATGTGTCGCACGTGACGCACGTGTCTCATGTGCGGCCGGCGAGTACGTTACAAGTGTACGTTACGTGTATAAGTAAACCAAAGTATTGTATGTAATAAAGCACAGGTGATATGCGCTGCGGTGATAGCAGACTCTAGTTGTTATTTGGTGATTATTTTAATATACATATATTGTTCACCGTTCACTGTCGTTTCATTTTATCACTTGCATTATTGTAAATCAAATAAAACACCCATCGAGATGACAACAAATAGTTTATTAAAATAACGTTGATACATTACAGTATTGGCAAGAGGACTATAGTCCAAATATCTCCACAGAGCCCCCGCGGGCGACGGGCGGCGGGCGGCGAGGGGCGAGGGGCGAGGGGCGAGGGGGTCGGTGACTGTCTTCACACATACAAATCAAGATTTAGATTAGATTAAACAGAGAGTAAGGGTAAGATTACGGCGCGGGCTCCTGCTACGTGCGGACCAGAATGAGTCCGTCGCCCCTCGCCTGCCTCTGTCCCGCCTGTAATCACTTACAGTACAAGCAAATTGTGATTCACAATGAAATTTGATTAAATCAACTTCCCTATTATCCCCTAAATATAACGTAGTGTCTAAGTATTTCGAATACAATATACATACTGGGGCACTCCCCCGCACTCCCCCGAGGCGCGTCGCTGTCCTCCTTCCCTCACTAAATACATCACAATACTAATTTTCTCCTTATAATTTAAATTATGGACTCTTTCAAAAATACGTTCTTTCAAAAATCTTTAGACAATAAATCGAAAATATACTCGTCCTCACGTTACTATCTTGGGCTTGCCCAAGGCGCGCCTCCGGGCGAGGCGGTGCCCGGCTCCTGCGACACGTCATGTACCGCACTCACTACGGTTTATAACATTATATAAGATAATACTATGTGGTACTAACATCATGATATTGTACGAACGTGTGTGCGTTTGTTCTCTCCTCGCGGGAGTGACGCACCGGCGAGGCTGCTCGGACGTCACGCGGGTACAATGCGGCACGGGCAGGCGGCATACATACATACATACAGTAATTGAATATGATCAGTGATAGTAATAAGATTAATACTTACAAGTACACGTGACGCCACGTAGGGCGACACGCATCGGCGCGAAGCCCGCTATCGGCTCGCAAACACTAATGCCCGAAATTATTTCAAAATAAACTTCTTCGCATACGTAATATTTACATAAATACACTAAACATTTATTTAAGCTTCGCTTTCCCTTCAGTGTAATGCGATGCGAGTCGTACGTCGCACGTACGCACGTGCACGTACGACACGACACGACACGATCACACTCGTACAACGTACAATAATAACATTAAATGTTCATATCAAGTGATCCTCGTCACTGTGCACTGGTGAATGCCATCAACTAAACAGCTACTTACAAGGAAACCAACGCGACGCGACTACTGACACCACTCTCCTTACGTATTGTGTGAGACCGCGAACGAGTGAAGCGGTGTAGGCGAGCTCCGGAGGGGAATGGATGGTTGACAATTAAACGATCGTATACTAAACAGTACTACTCATACTCAGTTTCACGCTGTATCCCGCTCATGGCAGGTTAGGCAGAGGGAACTTGAGAACCTAGTGTTAAGACACTCCGTTCCCCACTTTCCGCCGAATTTGAAGCATTGCGTGTTGAGTGGCGGAACTCAACGCATTTTGCCTTGCACCAGAGATAAGATCAAATATCTAAATTGAAAATATTAAATATTTCATTTTCTCGAGTGGGGATCGAACCCACAACCTGTCGGTTTCAGTCGCACGCTTGTGCCACTGCGCTACGACAGGCCTGTTTTATTTTATGATGGTTTTATATTTTATTTCAATATTTTACGTTGCTGCTAAACAACAAAACAGGAATGAATAACATGATTCGTACGACGCGGTCGTACATCGTACACGTGCACCAGCACGTACGGGAAGTACATGTCTCGTGTGCTCGATGCTCGATGCCCACTGCACTCTGCTCGAAGGACCACATCACTCACGATCGTGTGATGTTCGTTTGCGGTCAATAAAAAATATGGAAAAGACTAGAAATTGAGCGATCGAAGTTCTGGTGGAGGCGGTGTAGGGGGACCGACTACCACTACTCTTACGTGTACTATATATACATATAACGTACTGTACGCCTTCGTCACGCCGCCAGCAGCTGGCGTCGATCCTTACTTAAAATTAATTAAATAAATACTAATAGTACAAGCGTCCGCCACACGTGCTTGGGCAACACACTACGTGTTGCTCAAGTAGCCTACAGCGATTACAAGAAGCGGAACAATTAAAGTAACAATATATTTATCGAGTGCTTTGAGCGGTGCACTTAGTTAATACTAAAATAAACTTTGGCTATAACATATCACTCGGCACTCGCGAGGAGGAGGCGTTGTTACAACACCCGCAGTCCCACACTTGGTGCAAGGACATATACTTTCTTCTAAGATACCTAAAACAGCAACATATATTTTAAACTTAACCAAAAATGTTTTTGCGCGTTTCAAATGTGAGCATGGTAGAAACAAATTCATATATGTACATACAGGAATATTTGCGACCGTGACTTGATATTTAAACGTACTTCAAAACCGATGTGTTGTAAACACTATTAGATCTAGATCTTATAGGATCACTTTGTTGTCTGTATGTCTGTATATCTGTCTATCAAGACCTTTTTTTTCCAAGAACTCAAATATGTATTGATGTCAATCAATAGTACATTGATGTACCGAAATTATCTTTTAAGGCAACACAATCAAAAGTTATGAACGTTACAATGTTACAAAGTTATGAACGTATGCAAGTAGTTACAGTGTAAACATCAAAGCACGGTCGCGTACACAACTCACTTAGCCACACCAGCGCCATTCAACAACTACAATGAACAATACGAACAACGTATAATTTTGCAATAGAATACCCTCAAATATATAATTAAAAAATTCTAATTATTATGACACGGAATAAATCTATAACAACCATAGCAAGCACGAAGGAGTTTTGCAAACAAACTTCAGAGTTTCTAGAACATTCTTAACAACTAGATACAAAACAGATAATAGAATATGGCGACCAGTGTGGGGAAATATAAGTTTCGTAGTAGATAGAGGTGTCCAGGCCTCCAAGAATACTCTTACTAAAAATGCCTATGAAGTAAGATGGCAGTGTTAGTTTTACAGTGAGGCCACTGTCCAGTTTCACCAATACGTGAAGTGACATAGAAATTTTGTAAAAAATAATCATTGTGTATAATGTGTATCAAAAACAAAACTGGCCTCGTCTATCTGTGCACTTGTTCTCGTTACTTTGAGACGCACAGCCCTACAGAAATGATCCAATGAAGTATCTCTTATATCGATAGTTCAAAATTCAAACGACGATCAATTGTAAGTGTGTGTTCGGTCGGCTTGATCGGCGGACACCGCGGTCTGCGCTCGCGCCTTTCTGCAAGTTATAATATTATAAATTGTAAAGTCGTTAACAGGACTTTTTTTAGATAAACATAGGTAGGGAAAAGTAGCATTTTTTAAAGAAGCTACTTTTCCCTACTTATGTTTAAAAAAGTGAAGTTGATAAAAGATGACATTAGATTCAGGTTTTTGTTTGTTTGTGAGCGTTGTTGTTGTTGCTAAGTGTGTGTGTGTGTGTGTGTTTTCCTCACGGGTCACCTAGTACCTAGTGCGCGGGCCGGATCTGGTTGAGATCGTCGTCCGAGTCGGTGTGCAGGCCGGCCGGCTCGGAGCCCGCCAGCGCCGTCAGGTGCGTGGAGTCGCTCTGCAGCGTGCTGCACTCGCCCGCCACCGCCCCCGCGCCGCCCGCCGCGCCGCCCCCGCCCCCGCCGCACACGCCGCGCCCGCCGCCCGCGCCGCCCCCGCCGCACCCCTCCTCCTCGCACCAGTTGTTGCACTGAGCCTTCTTTTGCAACGCCTGTACGTACGACTGCGGATGGAAATGGAACGGACATACACATATATTTCTAAACAACAAAGAGTCGGGTCAATATCTTTAACGTAATTTTTATTGATTTGATCTGGTAACAAAAACAGCGTATCGTGTTACAACACTCAACCCTTTTTGTCCTTGTTTCTCGTCCTTATCGTGTGTCTGTCACTGTTTTTGCTATAGTAATGAATATGTTGCCGGACAAACAAGATATTGTAAAATATATATTAAGAAGCAACCGTAAGAATACCTGTAGTCTTAAAAACATCTCGCAGAGAATCTCGAGCTTTAAGATTTTAAATAGGCTTACGGCTCTTTTCTGCAGTATAAATATTCAATTTATATCGGCGGCGCATTATAGTAGCATCCCATAAGAAAGACAAACTATGAAAATAACTAAAATAAACTAGTCGGGCAGTATTAATGTCCGTCATTTGCCTTACTTTCTTAACTGCGAACGCGGCTTTGCTGAGTTTATCTGCGAGTGTTGCAAGATGGGAATTCCACTGAAGCTTGGAATCTATAGTTATACCTAAAACACAGTTGATTCCGTCACTCTGTCCTCGACTGTTTTTACCTTTAATAGCAAGACTAAAATTTACTTTTTTAACATTAGGTAATGTAAATTGAATACATTTTTTTTTGCTTTTAGCATTAGGTTATTTACGTCAAACCAATGAAGAATATGCGACAATGCCATATTCAATCTTAAATATTAGGGAAGTATCAATTGCGAATAGTACAATGTCGCATAAAATCTTTGCATAAAATGGTAGATCGTTTATATATAATAAAAATAAAAGGGGACCAAGAATAGAACCTTGTGGAACGCCCATCCTTAGATCAATAAGATTTTACATTATTTATATTATTCTTCTGAATTCTTTGAGTTCGATACGAGGCAACTAGATCAAGAGCTGCGTCCTGTATGCCGTAGTGAGAAAGTTTTAGTAGCGAAGTTTCATGGTCTACACAATCAAAGGCTTCGGATTGATCGCAAAATACTCCAACCGTATTTTGCGATCTCTCTCATGCGTCATAGATGTGCTTGAGAAGTGAACCCGCATCTGTCGTTGACTTGCCTTTGGTGAAACCATATTGCTCACTATGTATAGAATTGTTTCTATGTATGAATAGTGAAATTTGGTCAAAAAATATTGTTTTTAATATTTTACTTTATGATGATAAAATCAAAATTGGTCAATAGTTTCTAGGCTCAAGTCCATCTTAATTTTTAAAAAGCAATACTACTTATAATAGAACCAAGCAATTTAACAGACATATCCCATAATTCACTTCTTTAAATTAAGACTTTTGAATACTTTAACAATCTCATTTGGTGATACATACTTAAAGACGAACTTACGTTTTGATTTGACTACATGTTTTTTTAATATGGACACTGCGTGAGAGGGAGATGATGGTAGGGAACAAGTTACTTTATCTGGTGCTTCTGATAAAAACTTCTCAAAATATAACGTTATTAATATTTAATTTGATAGGTTCACTGACAGCTCTAGATCTCCCAGTTGTAATCGTAATAGCATCCCACGTAGCTCTGATTTTATTATGGGATTTCAAAATTTTATCTCATATATATAGACTTGGCCTGGATACAAACACGTTTAAATATTTTCGAGAAATTTCTAACCCTTAATAGGAACGCTGGATCATGAAATTTTTTCGTTTCAAAAATATTGTCACACTCGGTTGACAGTCATTTAAAAACATTTTCATACAAAAGATTTGGATGTGCTTCGGACATATTTACACTCGAGATTTTTTCGTACGTTCTGTCTTCAGTTTGCCAAGTAACGATGCATAGTATGCTCCTGTAATGTTTTTTTCAAACATAATCAATTAACATAGCTCCATGACTATACCAATTTTTTTTGGAGCCGGTTCCTCTTTCGCAGTCCACTTTTTGAACTGTATTTTTGTCTCGGGTGTGTAAAGGTGTGTCCAAGTTTCATCTACAGTAATTAATCGGCGACAAAACTCAGATTTAGTTTGTCTAAGCTGCACCAAAAAACGTTGGAAATGTTCATTCGCGTTTCGTACTCGCGCACGTTTTTGGTCTAACGTGAGCAATCGTGGCACCGTGACACGCTTGGACAACTTCGTCATGTCTAAGAATCGATTTATTTTAAGACTAATACGTTCTTTTGTTATGTTCATAGTCTCGGCTATCTTTAATTCACTCACAGAACTCACTTTAATTCGGCGGTCGTCTAGCAACTATTCGGCGCGTCCAATATTGCTGAAACTTTGGTGAGTAACTGTCAACAGATTAACAAACGAAATTCTGTAGTTTCTATTTACTAGTGCTGCCATCTTTAGGTCGGAAACTTTTCAGACCACCCTCGTACAATGTAGGTGACCATTCCTACATTGTACGAGGGTGGTCTGAAAAGTTTCCGACCTAAAGATGGCAGCACTAGCAGGTTTCCATCACGGTAAGAATCATGTCGAGGCTAAGGGTATCACTTCCAAAGCTTTGAAGGAGATAGAGTGAAAGTACTTTTGAAATAAAAGTAAATAGTCACGTTGGTCACTAAGCGACAAATATGCAGATTTAAATTTTTTATAGGAGTTTTTGTTTGATGAGGGTTGTAAAAAAGCGTTTGGAGTATGAAGATCTACTGAGACTTGATTAGAATCATTGGTTTTACTTACTCCGAGACCAAGAATCTCCTTGTGCTTGACTGAGACCCTTAATAGTGTTATGTTACGCTTGGCATCCCTATACATCCTGGATTTTTTGCAACTATGATAAAGATTTTTTTGACCCTCGCCTTGGGTCTGTCACGTTAAAAAATTACATTTATAATAATATGTGTGAACCAGGGGCATGTTTCATGCGAACTGGGCTTACATGGGGGTATGAATATTGTTAACATTAATCAATTCAGTAGTGAAAGATTGTAACTTAAATTCAATATTATATGGTGACATTAGGCCCTGAAAAGGGAGTTTACTTTGTATAAAGGTCATGAAATAAACGGAAATCGGAGCGGTCATTTGACCGTGAGACATTACGAAACGACGACGTAAGACACAGACAGGTTTAATTAGTGAATTTCTACAGTTAGGAAAGAAATGGTTGAGGTAACACACACGTGGTAGGAATAAGTTTAACGAATCATTTAATGAGGCCTGTCGCGGCGCAAGCGTTTGCCTGTAACCGATAGGATGTGGGTTCGATCTCCACTCGAGCAAATGAAATATTTAATGTTTTCATTTCTTCGCTCTGGTATAAGGCAAAACGCGGCATTGAGTTATGTACCACTCAACATTTAATGCCTCAAATTCGGCAGAAATTCGGAAACGGAAGTGGAACGGAGTGTCTCAACACTAGGTTCCTAAGTTCCCTTTGCCTACCCTGCTGGATGCGGTGTGCGGGATACAGCGTGAAGCTGAGTGTGAGAGAGAGAATCATATATATTTTTTTATAAATGTTCTTTGATCATTTTTAGCATACAGGTGTTTAATTCACTCATGCATATTACATGTTCATAAGGAGGCCGTTAGTTGTCAAGAACATCATCGTTTGAAGAGTACAAGACTCCAATACGTCGACCAGTTTTCATAGATTAAGTGTCATTCATAGATTAAGTGTCACAGTCCAAAAAACGGCCCGACAAATAAGAGCACAAACAGTATTGTGTTCTTATTTGTTTTTAGTATGGTCCAACCATAGCCAATGTGCGGACGTGGTAAAATGCCTCCGTGTGCTTTTAAAAATTGTGGAAATAACCATCAAAACGGTAAAGTTTCAGGAGGAGTATCTTTCTTTCGGTAAGTACGCGTCATAATTAATTTTATATTACTTAAAAATCAATATTAAACAATAAATAATATATTTAATAAAAATATTTCGTCGTTTGGCCAATATTGGCTATCATACTACTAACCATTTCGTCAAATAACGGTAAGTTTGGACTAAGAAACGCATAGAGTAATGTTTATTATATTTGTTTTTTTTTTTTATATTTGTAATAACTTTATATATTTTTTCTTGTTTTATAGTTTCCCTACTGACTCATTTCGCTGTGCAGAATAGTTATCTATTACCGCCCAAGAAAGAAGGGAAAAAATTTAGAGGCCAAGCAGATTGGTAAAAATGGCGATACCATAATTGCAGGTGTAATTAATAAATTATAAAATATTTTTTTTTTCATATACATATACAGAATACACTAAATAATACTATATCATATTTAGAAAAGGAATAAGCAAACTTAATTTCTGCATTCTCTATTATAGGTTACACCTTCTTACACCACAACCAGAATCGAGACAATGGCTGCTTTCGTCAGCTCTAAATCTTCTACTGATTTACTATCGGACATTGCATCCTTGCAAGATACTCCAAGAAAGGGATACTTAAAAAAACAATCGTATCACGCAAAATAATACTTACTAAAACGAAACACATCATAATTTTTGACGGATGTTTTTAAGCACATTTAGTGCTTAAAAATAAAAAAAGTTCGTCGATGACTCAGTATTATTAGATTTATCGAATGTAGAAGTAGAAGAAGAAATGTAGAAGTAGCGGAACTTTTTAAAGAAATATATATTAAAAACAAAAATAGACGTTCCAGGATTATAATTACTTTTATTTTTGAGAAAATGTACAAAAATTATTAATTTATTATCAATAAAGTGACTCCATGACTTCTATGTTCTATTTTCTATCAAGTATTTAAAAAGCGACGGCAAGAAAAAATCTCATTGCAACATTAGGCGTTATTTTTTTTAAAATACAGTTGATTTTTCTGTGTCCATTGCGTGCGTTCGTAAAATTTTATGACCTCTCATTGATGACCCGGAGTTAAATGTCTTATATCTATTGCGTGAAAAAGGTATGATTTTATTTCATACATTTTTTGTCATAAGTCTGCGTGTAATATTGTTCGACATTTCTGTTTCATATTGAGTGGTGCCACTTTTTTGAGCTGTATTTGTATGCAACTCTTAATCTAGTGAATAGTTGATCGAAGCTCCAATAAGTATTTAGTTACTTTGTGTTGAGGGGAATAAGACACGGCACTAGCGGCAATGTCACGCGGCGGCCACCGTGCTCAGTGCGGCCGGAGTCAAAGGATGAGAGAAGATCAATATAATGAGCAGATATACTCTGCTCGTTAATACGCACTATTGAAAGAGAGGAAAGAGGATTTATAAAAGTGTTCGACAGTTGGTGTACAAGTGTTTTAATATCTGAAACACAAGAATGATGACTGCCAGCACTGGCGTAATAGATAAGTTATTGAGAAAATGATGTGAAAACGTACATGTATTATACAATTTATTATTTTTTTATAACTGAACGCATATAGAGGTGTAGAAGGCCTTACGTGCAATAATCCCTTAAAAATCCGAGGCGGCTCCTGTTTTATTAGGGATAGATGAATCAGCCGTTTGCGAGCGAATGTGGCAGTAAATCAACGATAGTAACATAAAACGTAAGTCGGTACGAAAATGTACATTTAGTTTAGTGCTGCAAATTAATTCGCTAATAACAGCGTCAAATAAGAGTGCGTGGAGCATGTGGGTGTGTATATATATATATATAGTGAACGAGGAGGCACCTGTGATATGACATCGCCGTGCGCGGTCCGCACCTGGTACAGGTAGCGGTACTTGCGCTGCTTCATCTCGGCGCGCTGCTCGCGCGTCACGGGCCTCGCCGCCGCCGCCTTCAGGCGACGCTTCTGCCCACTTATACCTGGAACGAGCATGTCACAATGTACTGTGGAGCTTCCATTGCGCGCAAACTTCCATTAAACATGACTCAAATTACATTCCTATAGATAATCCACAGTAAATATATTATAAACACGATAAAAACTATGTCTGGGGACGAATATAGGTTACAATTTACTTTTGTGTCATCTTTACTACTTCCAAGAATTTCATTGTTAGGTATACAAAACTGGGATTCCTAAATGCTTACAGGGCGTGCGTACTGGCTCAACCTTGTGAGATACACAACAACAATGTTCTACAACAACATATAAAACGTGTAACAAGAACGCGATGGTAGATGTTTATCTCTAAACATTGAGCCTCAGTGGCAACAATAATACACGTGACGTATCAGATTATTGTTAATGTATCTTCTACAATTACTAGAGCGAACCGCGCGGTGCGTGACGGCGGGCGACGGCGGGCGACGGCGGCTTGCTTACTGGAGGACCGATCGTACACGTACATTGTGTCTATTATCATACATTTTTTGTATATTATTAACTGTGGACCTAAAAAAAGTGAAGTTACAGTCAATTCAATAAAACAACACTAAACAAAATACAATAGTGGAAACTGCAATCAAATCAGTCAAGCCGTTTGTGAGATAAGCAAGAATAAACATTATCTACGTTGATATTATTTAATTATGAGATGTGTACGTACACAGTCACTGGCCTTACTTTGTGAACAGAAACAAACAAACGAATTTATTTAGTTGTTAATTCGTAGTCTCATTTGGTTCTCTTCGTTACTCTGGAGAGGACATTAGTTATATTATTTGCAATTTCTTGGTTAGGTAATAGTCAAATATTTCGTTTGGTTTTGTTCTGGAACTTTGTTTTGTATCACTATTAACATTCAAATGCGGGTTTATTCTATTTACTGTGAGAGTACAAAGATTCATGTGTTACTTATAAAAATGTGTTATATTTAATATTGATTCCAAACGACGTGTGTTTGTGTGCGTGCATGTTTGTGTGAGTAAAACTGCTATTGAGCCTACAATGTACGTAATGAGTTCCTGCCGGCGCACGAAGATTATATTTTTAAAAATAATAAAAATGATGATTTTTTTAATGAATTTGTTTAAAACTTCGTATTTTGTATTAGGAGTGCTAATTCGCATTTCATACAAAGACGTAATACTAAATTATTAATGATATTAATGTTTATAGCCAGCCATACGTTCGTTTGGTCTTGCTATACCCACCGCAGACATATCATCAACAAAGTATTTAAATTTAAAACGACTAACTAGCAACCCGCTCAACGCTTGGCCAAAATTACATTGAAAAACAAAAGTTCAGCCACTTCAACAAAACTATTATTAAATGGCAATTTTGTCAAATCAAACACACATATACTGCTCGGGCAACGAAGAATACCAAAATACTATAGTAGAAATTGCATTTAAATCGGACCTTTTTTGGGGTTAGCGTGAACTAAAGTACAGACAAACAGACAATAATTTATATTTTATAATTACATGTCACCTTCCATGTAACAGCGAGCGAGCGTCGTCGCGGTATTGGAGGTGGTCATAGTGATCTGTTCACTACGCGTAACAGCGTTTCCATTGAACATTCCGAACTAAATGATCCTTATTCAAATTTTATATTTAAAATGATAATGATTAGACATTACGCGAAACTTATTCAGATCAGTGACTGAATAGTTGTGTGGTTCGAGCGGGCGAAGCGGCGAGTACTTGGCAGTGAGGTGGTCACATTTGTAAACAAACTATCACTATTGATGCAGTCGGTAATGTACATGCATTACGATGCAACGGAACAATATTTGAACGTGAATAATGCAACTCATTATCATCAAGGTTCACGTTACTTTGTAATTGGCTTGTTATTTGCATTAATATCGCATTGAGGTAGCGTTACAAGTACGTAAGTATTTGTTTGTTCTACTTCTTCTAGATTTATTAGATGCAATATGTAATTGCGTAAAGTTTTGTCCCATTCATAAATAATGAACACGATATATATGATTTGTGAAAGTGTACACTTTAGCGTGTCCAGTTGCGAGCTCAAAGTCGTGTTTATATAATAATAGTGAATACTGACTCTGCTCGTGGTGAGTGCCGGCGGCGGTGAGCGCGGCCTGCGCCACCAGCCCCACGATGGCGGCGGCGGGCCACGCCGACAGCGCCAGCCACGACAGCCGGCACGGCGGCGGCACCACCGGCTCCAGCTTGGCGCGCTCCCACAGCTGCCATATTTAATGAGTACGTAACATGACTGAGGCATGGCCCGCGACTTCAAATTGTTCATGAAAATATTAGTACTTAAACAATTTGTTTATATTAGATAGGTTTTTTTTTGTTTCACGCTATATCCTGCACGAGGCAGGGTAGGCAGAGGGAACTCTTCCACTTCCGTTCCCCACTTTCCGCCGAATTTGAGGCATTGTGTGTTGAGTGGCGGAACTCAACGCCGCGCTTTTGCCTTATTACCAGAGCGAAGAAATGCAACATAAATATTATAATTGAAAATATTATATATTTCATTTCCTCGGATCGAATCCACAACCTGTCGGTCTGTAAAAATCAATACTTGAAAAAATAAATTCAGTGTCCGTATTATATATCGTATACATTTATTAAAACATCACATTCAAGTGACTAAAAAGCAATAATAAAGCTTATTAGTCTAATTATGTATAACTCAAGTACACATTCAGATCATATTAAAACGATCGCAGTTCACAGTGATATACTGACCCACTTGAGCATGATCATCCGCTCTAGGAAGTAGTCGAGGCAGGTGGCGATGACGGCGCCGCCGTACACGCTCGTGCCGAACACCGTCAGCACTGCGGGCAACACAAAGCATGATAATAAAAAACAATATACAATGTTGAATACTAGAGAACTGATGAGTACTGAAGTAGTACCGGGGTACATAAGTATAAATACAGTCACAAGTTTAATGCGCTTTGTTAAGTTTGATACATTCAGGAAAGAAGAAAGAGCGAAGTGAGACCTGTTCCTCGCACACGTTTGTTTGCGTCGAGCAGGTATTGTTCGCTACTCGTTTGAATTGAAGTAATGCGATCAACTCCCATTGTCACTGACAAAATAGCTTATTGTACCTTCACATAGATACGTACACACATCTACTTACCTATACAAATACATATATATAAAGCCTTTCAGACAGATGTTTGCAAAGTCGCTTGCCGCTGAGCAATAAAAAAGTAATAGTCTTGTAGTAGTAACTTTCAAAAGCGTTGTTAGGTTCTAGAAGTTGTCAATTAACTCCGACTCCGGACGCACCTTACACATATGTGGAAGTTTAAGCGCAACTTCTGTCCAAAAGCTAAGCAAGTAATTATGAAGTGTTATAGGCACCGGCACTAAGTTGGTACAGTTGTTAGTAAGTAAGAGATAAGTAACATACCTTTCTTCCAGTAGAGGTTGACAACCGCGAAGAATATGCCGGAGACGAGCAGCGTGACGACGCACAGCCAGTACTGAAAGCAACAGAACCGTGGCTTAAAATAACCTATTAACTAAGATAATGAGTCCCGTGATATTCCGGCGCTTATGTGTAAATAATTACATTGAACGATAGGATTAGAATTCAATTACTGTCAGCGAACAGTCTCATAAGGGTAGTTTCCAAAGTAGAATTATGGAAGGTGGTATAACACACTCGTGTCCACACGTCGTACGCCACACCGACCTCTAAAATGTTATAATTAAAGACTGCGACATTGGAATGTCTACTTAAAAACGGACAGCCCTGGCAACGGAACAATTGGTCACCGGATAAATAAAGAAAACAAAATATAATTCCCAAGTTAATATTATTAAGTTCCAGGTAGCGCGGCTTAGAGAATTTATTCATAGGCGTCTGTTGGTGGATAGGTCCTACTTGTATATAGTGAGCGAGTGAGTCCGTGTTGTTGCTGAGCTTACGTACATACCTTTTGTACGTGTCTATACATATATAATTAAATTTGACTGTACTAAAAAGTTTACACAAAGAAATGAAATATAAAATGTATATGTTAAGTTGACATTACTGTTAAATTCCCAGGTTTTGTTTGGCCCAGACACTCGCGGTTATTTGTTCTATAAGACACCTATACCTATACCTATACTCGTAAGTACATAAAGGGTAATGAATAAATCGCATTGCTACGTTTAAGCGATTCAAGTTCGCGTCGTACAGCAATAAGTACGGAGCATCGGAAAAATAAACACAAGGAGTAAAATAAAATTAATCAAAAAACTAATATAAACAATACATCAAAGTTCGCACTGCATTGGCATAAGATGCGTATGTCGATAACTTCTCTGAGGGCAGCGCCGCCCCAACTAAATAAATTGCACTTAAAACATTCAAACACCGAGTTCGCTCAGAGCTGATTAGTGCGGCTGCAATACGACTTTAATATAAGACAAGAGTACACCAAAACACATACACACACATACACAGCTGCACATGGCAATATCGATTAATAGTTTCCCAATGATCGAGTTCGACGGCACTCCGGCCACTGCGTACGGGGCCTCGCTGCAGCTCTTTGTCTAATAGCCCGCGTGTCAAGTGCGAGGATCGTATAGCTATGTGTGAAAATATTTGCAAATTCACGAGAGCGTTCCTTTTATTGCTTCACAGCCGGGGAAGAGGTCAATAGCCATGTCTTTGTTGAATAAAATAAACTCGCTGAGAGCTATGAGCATAAAAATAAAATGTAAAATCGCAATGCTATCACATCGTATCATAACTTTTGAAAGATTTAAAATTTTATTACATGTCTACACGTGTCACGTGTCCTTGGGCTGCACATGCGGAGAGCCTAGTGTCCACAGTGGCCATTCTACTCTACTTAAAATACTTAAAAAAGTCACTAGAGAAACAAAATTAATTCTTATAAAACCCTGCTGCGAGCGGAACCAAACTCGCAACCCTCATTCGCAGTCAGGCGCCCGCCAACTGTGCTTCAATTGAAAACGTATGATCAATATTGCGTATATGTTTATCAATATTTAGAGGTGTCGGCATCTTGTCGAGCGACCGGCGGACGTCAATTACTGCTTTGTGGTTTTGTGCAATCAGTCCAAATAGATGGTGGCGAGGAACACGCGAGGAGAGCGAGGGAGAGCGAGAGGCGAACCAGTAGAGTACGTGAAATGGCTCGCTAATTGCTTGCACTCCGGACACTTATACATTTTAATTTTAAAAGCTCCACCGCACTGGCTTTTAGCTTCGATAAAAAGAACAAGTGGACCGAGCCGTGTGCGCGCTGAGGTCAACATAGCTTTATGTGCACAGCATTTTTTAATGGAATTATACAGGTTTTATAGTACGTCACTTGAGATCCAAAATGCAAATAAGTAATAATTGTGAATGAAAGCCAACACCGTATGTAACAACAAGTAGGGGGTCGGAGGCGGTGGCGGCGGTGGCGGCGGGGCCGGCAGGTATTACTGCGACCGTCCGACGATTCGTTTTATTTTTCAGCGACGCCACTGAAATATAATTTATAAGTTTTACTGTGGCTTCCTTTTACAGGCGACGAGCTGGGAGTAAATCTAGACGTATCTGTTTGTAATTTGAATCCTGTTAAAGTTGTTGCTATCATTTTACATTGAAATATAAGCTCAGTCTGTCGATGTAGGAGCTCCTCTAGCGCTATTCAAAAAGTAAATGAGTAAGACATTGGATATCTTACAATATTTATAAAGAACGTTTATTAAACTACTTCAATGAGGCATATTTATCAGAGTGAATCGATTTTATTACGATCAATCGTTCTGCGTACTAGCAAAAACCACACAACCGAGTGTTTTTACTACTTTTCTTTAAAGGTATCATTGCTATATACACACACACACATATATATATATATATATATATATATATATATATATATATATATATGTATATATATATATATATATATATATATATATATATAATATATATATATATATATATATATATATATATATATATATATATATATATATATATATATATATATATATATATATATATATATATATATATATGAGAGTTGATAATTTAATGCATCGCACATTTTTATAGCAATAAATTAAATATTAAAGTATTTATGAATGATCATAAATACTTTAATATTGAAAATATTCCAATATTTTCAATATTAAAGTATTTATGATCATTCATACATACTTTAATATTGAAAATATTACAATATAAAAAAATACAAGATAAGTAATGACAGCTGCGAGTCCCGAGTGTGTTAACACCGTGACACAATATGCAAAGCCTGGCCGGTAGAGCGCCGCGAGCAGCTCCTAAAACAATTAACGCCTGTGATGCAATGCGCAATATTTGCAAGTGGTACCACTAGTGGTACCACTTTGCTACGTTATATATTTCATGCCATCACTTGTAATGTGACAGCATATATTAATAGCTGCAATCATTGCAGTCATCAGACCGTCTCAGATAATTGCGATGCTCGCTCAGTACTTATAAGTACTTACAATGCACCAATCGCTCCACACGAATACGACAAATAAAACTAAGATAAATATGTTGTCTTCATAAGCAACACTGGTTATAAAATTGTATAAATAATGTTTGGGTCTACTCATTACTTACTTACTTGATTTCTTTCCATGTTCGTTCTATAATAGTAATTAACTTTTACTTCATATTCACCAACGTAGATATTAGTGTATGTTTCATATACATATATCTCTGTCTTGTGTGAACGCAGACGCACACAGACAAACACACAAATAGACTTTTTTTATATTAATAAGTTGAAACTGTACATGTACCACTACTAATCGTACTGTTGGTCTGTGCGCTTTGTACGTGATGATCTCAGAAATGGCCAACCAGAATTAAATGTAGTTTTCACAACTCTCCTCTCAATCAGTTAATTAATATTAAAGTTACATCAATTTAAAATATTAAGTTCCACAAAATTGCTACAATATTTTTATTAATTTAACAGAAATTTAAGTTTTCAATGTATAGATACCGTCTTAAGATACTTACCGGCAGATATATAGATACTTACCGTCTTAAAGGCGATCATGTTGTTATTAGAACAAGAAAGTTTAAATTAATAAACAAAACAGTGTCATTCAGTAATCATTCGGCCTTCGCCCGCTTGTCACAAATAAATCCAAAGATAAAATTGCATTTAGTTTTGTTTTGACGTCTCTTTTGTTTACCGTCTCATTAAGCAATTAGACGAATTTAGCATAAAACGGTGAAAAATAAAACTAGAACAACGAGCAGATCGAGTGAACGTTGAAGCTTCTTGAGAAGACAATACTTGCTTGTAATTTGATAAATTAGAGAAAGTAATTTAAATAAAATATAATTAAATAGATACTATATTGATACCCCATTCCTTTTAAGTAATATTAGTCTGAGATGTCCTCGTCTACAAGCCCGTAATAAATCACAGTTTTATGTACTTATTACAAGAACTAAATATGGTGGAATGTTTTTATTTATCGTGCTTGCAGCTCTCATGATAAGGCGTTTGGTGATATTGACATGTTTACTATAAATTTAAATAAGTTCAAATCACTTGTCATGGAAGCTGTTTCTGAATGATTTTCTTCTGTTTTATTTTGATTTCTTTTTGATTAACTGTACATCTAGCTATTTTTTTTTGTACTATTTTATGTGAAGACTTCATTGGTTAATTGAATGTAAATTTGGTTTTTATTTGAAGTACTTGTAAAACTGTATGTCTTCCTTAAAATATAATTAAATAGATACTGCTATCATTTTAATCATTGTTTATTAAAGACTACCTATATCTACAATATCTACACGATTCAGCTAATTTAGGTATTAATTTGTTATTTCAAAACAGCAAAGGTAGCCAGAAGATCGATGTAGATGATATTCTTGTCTAGACTACAAAGTAAGTCGAGTGCGAGTGCGAGTGCGAGTGCGGGGTCGTCTCGAACTTGAGACGAATATGAGTCCATTCGGATTTCTAGCTCAACTTAGTAAGCCTGAACACGAGAAACATTCAAGTCACTCGAACAGACCGACTTTGTAAAGTTTTATAACGCTGTACCGTTATAAAACTAACTTTGAAGGAACAAACTTCTTTATATTGCCTCTATTCACGTATTTATTGTACTCGTATTATTATAGTGTAGACAAATATTAAATTGATCGGTGAGAGCGCGGTGCACCGCACACCGCACACCGCACACCGCACACCGCACACCGCACACCGCACACCGCACAATACGTCGGGCGGATGTAATGGACTTATTGTATAAGATTGCTCCTTGATCGTAGTCGCACGCGGAGCGCTTCCTTCTTATCACTCTAAACATTTCCAATACAACTTTACTAGAGATGTTGGTAGAATCACTGATGTTTTAATGAATTTAAAAAAAAAGTAAAATAATAGGGGTATTGTTATGAATTTACAATTAATAAGCACACTGAACGGCAACTTGACTATGGGGTCAACCCGAAATGTAATAAACGTGTACCTGAGTAAGGAGCCAGTCTGAGGTCAGAGTTGAATGTAACTTTTTCAGATATTTCAATGTTATCGAAATAGTGAATATATAGTATATTATATGTATATTTAGCTGTGTGTATGAAATAATAACGCGGACAACGGCCATCGGTAATGAGTCTAAAGTTTCAAAAGCATCGTAAATGGGATACTGGAAAATTAATTAACGAGTGCATTTCTACCGAAATTCATAATGATGTTGTTCAATATGGTTTACTGAACCGAATATTATTTAATGAATATCTGTTAGCGCTTTACAAAGTTAATTGAAACATCATTTTAATCATATAAAACATGTAATAGGTAAGTATAGTGTGTGTGTCCTAACCGCACAGTACTCGCTCAGAGTCCGCATGCATCAACACTACTGAATGGACGAGACATTTTAAAATTTGAATTTACAGCTTTTCTTGTAATTGTATTTTCTATCTTTATATAAAAAGTAACAGAGTGACCTGCTCGATGCTTGTTTCGTGTTTTCATTTGTTCGCTACTTAATAAGGACCGTATGTGAAACGTCTCACGTCCACACTTGAACAAGATGAGCACTTGTTCAATAAACGTTATAAAGAGAACTTTCGTTTTAAGTCGTTCACTGAATGTATTAACTATAACTAGGAGATGACCCTTCCCGATAGCGAGTAGAGTATAGGTAGGTAAAGGGAATGGGAAGCGGCGTGCGAGCGGCGGTGATAATACACGCTCCGTGCGTCTATTGTGACGGTCGGCGCTTATTTGCAAGCGGGCGTTTAATATAACTACAGCCGCCCTGTAGTGACGGCCTCCGATGCATTATAAATTAAGTGTTTACGAAAATACCATACAGCAAATAGGTATATGTATGTCTAACATATAATGCATATACTCGTAGCAAATGAAATCGGAGTGCTCGTAACTCGTAAATAAAGAAGTGGAGCGGCCGAGCACAGCGCCCGCGCCTGCAATTGAGGGCGTCATTACGTCGTTAGACTCTCAATGAATCAATAATTCAATAATCGCTGCCACCGAGCCGGCTATCATCTCTTTTACAAAATTACACTCGCTTCTATGAGGAACAGATAAAAATGTCAAAAGGTCGACACACAAACGAGTGTTGTCGGTACCTGCGATGCATTATGTAGCAGGTACCTACCTATGTGGTAACATACTGAATACACCTAATTGTAATTGAGTGATCATAATATTCTACCGTACCTGTGTACCCAAAGGTTATGAATTCAGAAGGAAAATGACTAAGCATTATTAAGTATATGTTCGAGCCTACGCTTCTGCTGACTTTCCTTTGCTCGGTCGTATACGTCAAAGTGGTTTCCTTCTGCCATTCAACACGCAATGCGCACAAGAGAGAGGGGAGAGATTGACTTAACATTAGACTATTACTTGTGAAGGAAAAGAGACGTTAGGTCCGTCGCGACGCAGCGGAGCAATTACATATTTAATATTTTTATTTCTTTGCTCTGGTAACAAGGGAAATCACGGGGTTGCGTTCTGCAACTTAACACACAATGTCTCTAATACGACGGAAAGTCGGAAACGGAATGGAAGTGACTTAATGGGAACACAGTGCACACACTAAGTTCCCTAGCTGTCACTGACAACCAACGCATTATTTTAGCTATTTTGGCGAAAGAGAACAACGACTCTACACTTAGTCTGATGTGCATAATTCATGATAGTAGTGGACGGCAAGGCAATTCATACTTATTTTACTTTACCGATGAATCTGCGTAGCAATGTAATATACTCGTATACTCGTAAGAGGGTCACAACAACACGTGTCGGTCGGTACACATGATCACATCATGTGGTTAGTAAAGCGTAGGTGGCGATGGATTGGCCTAATTAATGAGTGGCATTAATTGCCGGGCAAACAGGGCAACTAGGCAAACGTGTACCCATACGGCCCTCGGTCGCGCGTCCACCTCATTTTTTGTAGCTTTATAAAGTCTCTATAACGACTTTGGCAGCAACATGTGGCTTCGGACGTGTTGTAGGATTAATTATCCTAAAACAACTCTAATATAACTGTTTTCGGGATATTTGCTCATTTTATATAAAACTATTTAATAAATAATACGTATTACGTCATTTTTATACATTTTAGTAAACACATACATATTGCCGCAGTCCGTGACATCGGGTAGAAGCACAAATATCCAAATCTTCATCCTTCTAGTCAGAAGTCAATATCAATTACCACTTAGGTGAAATTGGTAAATTGAAAAGTACACTAATAAAAATTGACGTTTAATATATTTGGGAAATCGAATGAACTTATTATTGAGTCTAGAGGTCACTTGTTGTGAACTACAAAGTTGATAGTTTTAACGAAATCTTATTAGAGGATTAGTGAAGGGGCAACGTCCTGTCTGCTGAGCTTAGAACAGAGAGTAGTCAACGTAACGAACGATAGTTTATATAAATCATATGAGATGCGATACTCCGTGCAATATGCATGGCAATAAGCAAGTAAGCCATAAGAATTCAATATCTGTGTGTATTCATATAAAGTTTGAACAAGGTCTTTGCTATATTGGTATACTGGTAAGTGGAAAAGCTGAGTGGTATATTGTTACAGCTGCACCAAGTAACATATCTAAGTACGCGGAAAATATTTACGTTATATATACACTTTTAAACATTTTTCTCTTTATGCAAAAACATATTTAAAAGAAGAAATATAAATATACAGTTTTGACAAAGCTCCATATTTTCTTTAAGCATTGCCTTTCGAGCCAAGTATGTTAGGGCACTCACACACATTTTTTTAGTCCTTCACTCTTTGTGTCCCAAAACAGGGAAATCACAATTATTAATGTCCCCAAGTGAACTCGAACCCTTACCTCGTGTTACAGCCGGATTCTGTTATCACCGAACAGAGCTATATACAAGTAATATAAATTTTCGTTTGTACGTTAACAGTCCTCTGAAGAGTTCGAAACATGCGCATCGTGAATGGATGTTCGTCCAAGTATTTGCACGAGGCGGATCCAGTACGAAACATTTTTTGAAAACTATTTTATTTCCCGAGCGCGGCATCCGGAGATTCTTACTTCGTAGTAAGAATACCTACTTACAATACTTCTCTATTTAATATGTGTTATTTACTTAACGTCTCAAATGCATTATCTCTTCCATATTTGTTCTATAGCTATTAGTTAGTTAAGCCTATGGGAATAATGAATATCCGAGGACTGTGTAGGTAGAAGCATGTTTAAATTTGCACAGCAGCCCCGAAGCTCGGTCGGCGTGTTTGATTTGCTGTTCTGTTTCTGTAGACACTCGTAGTAACGCTAGCTCGGGCTGGTTCTGCATCGGGGTCAGGGCTGAGCGCCAACGCTTGCATTAGCTCTTGTAATGTGCTCGCGTTTTTTATTGTCTATCGGCTTTATTTACGTGCGCCAATTGCTCAATCGGGCGTTGTCGATCTCTCCTTCGTTTAACTATCAATTTTGAAGCAACTATCGTGGCTGGTGGACGTATAATTGATATGTGAAAACACGTAAAAATTCTAGATATTGCAACATAAAACGACGTCGTACGCTACGTACTACCACCTTGGCTATTTTTAATATATTATATATGCGTACTTAATACTGTCAATCTTAATATTTAATAGTATAATTTCTTCGTTAACAAGGAAAAGTGAGGCGTTGAGTTCCGCCGTTAAACACGCAATGCCTCAAATGAGGAACAGATTCCAGTGTCCGTGACAACAGCGTGACACCTAGTCGAGGTCCGTCGTCTAATACAGCGAGATACTTAACGCGATTTTTCATATTTGATACAGCAGACAACGTTCTATAACTTTTTTATAAAATATTCATCAATAAATCTGTGGGCGAGCAGGCGGACTCTGCGTGTCAGTTGTCTAGACGCTCGGTAATCCTATTAGACCCTCATTCATCGAAATAATTACTTAGGTAGCGCAGCGCCGGGCACAAGGAGAGCCAACAATTGAAATACAAATGCTGCGCAAATTATAATTGAGTGCGAAAACAAGGTAAGGTTCACGAGGCACGAGGCACGAGGCACGAGGCACGAGGCACGCGTCGCGAGCAGTCTGATGGTATCGATCGCTGACTCCGGCCCGCGATAAAACATGCTACGTAATTACACTCTAAACAGGAGCTGTAATTGAGTGTCATCTCGCCGGTCGCAAGTCGCGGGTGGCAGCGGTGTTTGTTAAAGATACAGCTTCTCTCAAAGTCTCGACTGACAACCGGAAGTCGAGGACTTGCACTACAAAGCGTCGGAAGCATTCACATCCGGTTGCTCCTTTAAGTTTTGCAATCTCGTTTCAATCGGGTAAACATATTGGCATTGTCACTTCCTCGAGCGCACACATTCTATGTAATTAAAATTGTTGCACCGCGAGTGAGGCAGGTGACGAATCGCCTTATTCAATCTGCACTTTAATATTTGTGTCATACTTTTCAAATCGTTATCTCAAGGTATATTAGCACTTTAGTTTGAATTATATTTGAATTTTGTAATTTGATGTGTCCAGAAACCTACGTGCGACAGAAGAACAGATGTCTTATGTATGTTAACTATTTTTTATATTTTTAAATGATTACTTATTTAAGTGAAACGAAATGCGAGAATGATTCTCCGAGCGGGAACCGAACCCACAACCATCACCTCTAAATGACAATAAGCAAAGCTCGTTGCCAGTGAATAAGTAATGTAGCTGCGGACGTAACAGATAATGCCCCACTAGTGCATTTGCACACAAAGGAAAAGAATTGCTCTTTACCAATAAATAAAATTGTGCATACACTGAATAGTAAATAAGAGAGAGATATCGTAAAGCTTTTTATGTTTACATTAAAGTCAATGACGTTATAACATGTAAAGCTTTTTACAGACATCGTCAGTGAGAGCGTCGTGGCGCAGTGGCATTTCGTTTCACGTGTTTCGTGTGAACGCGGTGATTGGGGTTTCGACTTTTATTCGGGGAATCAACTATTTCCGCCACACGACACCCAATATCGTAAACATGAAGCAGAATACGGTATCCTGTTATAGCCTACATCCTGCGCAGGGTAAAACGTAAGGGTCGGAACAAGAAATACTTCAATATAAATTAGTAGGTAGATAGTGACCGGCATCGGCATCGGCGCTAGCGTTAGTATAATCTAATCGGATGCCACCAACACCGCGCGGCTCCTGGCGGGCGCCTGGGGAGGACGCCGGTGGCGATGTATTCAATTTTACACTGATATCATCGAGTTATTCTGCATAATCGGAGCAGATTTAGCATACATATATTTGATTTTTATTTGTTTGCGATAAAACATAAAAATCTTGCGCAACTACACAAAATTGCACAAAACTTTTGGAAGATATGCTTTAAAATTTAAGAAAAAACACATAATGATAGTGTTTCTTCACTTACCGTAGTAGGTCGCGCTTCAAGGAAGTGGTCGTATATGGCGAGGCCGGCGACGGCCAGCAGGAGGCCGGTGTGGAAGCCCGTGATGAACAGCCCCACGTACTGGATCAACATCGTGATGAGACCGAACAGAAGCCCCGCACACAGCGCCACCCCTGTACAGTCACTAGAGGTAAGTCTCTATGCAGGTGAAAATGTACTGAGACATATGTTTGTAAACACTCCATGAATTGGTGATATTTGTAAAGACGCACTAATTGTTGCCAGTATGTTATAATTATAGATATTATACCGAATTTAAATTGAGCTGAACTTCTGAATGTAATGATAGTAAATAAGCGATACATCTGCAGCGTGTCTGTCCATATGAATAATGATTTGTATTAAATTTCAATTAGTTTTACGTTACATCGGTTAATTTTGCCGACGTATCTATAAAGCTTGAAGCGGTGGAAAGTACTATAGTGTATACGCTGTACAGTGCAGTAGAGTGGGTCTGTACAATGTACGTCGGCGTTGACATCATACGCGCCACGCTCTACAACCGACGATTCCCAACTTTTCTTACAAATCTTATAACTTTAGAAAGATAGAAATACTTATATTATTAAAAAGACCTATTAAAAACGTATGAAAGATTATCTTAGCTGGATTCGAATCCGCACGTTTATGAGTCTTTACAAGCTCTTTAACTATGCCATAGAATATGATCAAATTATGTTGAAATTTTAATAATATTGTTACAATTTATATGTGTAGTTAGCATAGCGTTTTTATTTTTATTTTCATAGAAATAAGTAAACGTGAAACGTTATTAATTTACGCGTAGTATAATATTCGTTTCTATCAAAAAAAATCAAAGTTTCCCGCGTACTGTGATATATATCTACGCTCTCCTCGGAAGGTTGGGAGCCTGTGTCTCACACGCGACACGTTACAGCTGGTGGACTCGCGTCAACTTGTTTTCAAGTGTTTGCCATTTACCAAAAAACCAGAACTGAAAGTCGGATTTTATTTTATATAAAATGTTCAGTTAAGAGTTTTTTAAAGTGCCATATGACTACACTTCATAATTATAATAATTTTGCGGTTTGGCTTCACGCTTCATACGATAACAACCACAGATGAAGAAACTCAAAACATTTCATTCTCTACTTTCCGCCTGCGTTCAGATTGACCGAATGAAGTAATCTTTAAATTTTTTTACATGTAATAATTATTAACCCAATGGGGATCGAACTCAACTCTCTTGCAGTTGTTCACTATTTTAATATGATGTCCCACTGCGCAACGATGGACTCTCATTCAAAGAAGGTATATCATTAGACTATCATTAACTGTAAAATAACAGAAATAAAATAATTAAAATATTCCTTACCGACATTCCCGTAAGGTGGCATCAAATACTCCTGAAGGCAAATCAGATACACGATGGCGGAGCCGAACGTGAACCCAGTCAGGAACATGCTCGCCTTGAAGCATCGGTACCCTGAAACAATGAGCTACTATTGGACGCTTCGTCCGCGTCGTACCTGACGTACTAGAGTAATCAAATATAGCGTAAATGGGCCACACTGTGCTAAGCCCCGACGCTGTTTGTCTGTGTTACCGTAGCTCTTGAATGAGCCAACAACCTGTTTGAGTGCGGATTAGTAGTAAACTGCTGTTCTTAAAAGAACGAAAACATAAATTAAGATATTGTTACTTATAACTCGAACCAATAGTAGACCAACTCAACAACATTATAATATCAGTATATGCTATTACATAAAATTTAAGCCGACCTCAAAATCCATTAAATATTTCAGCGCTCAAAATATTTTATTGATTAAGTGAAACAATGTGTGCATTAATTACGGATTAAATTAAATACAAAAGGTTAAATATTTGCAAAGTTAGTTATTTAATATCGATATAATGATGTACTCTCTACTGTGCGCAACAGATAGACAGAGCAGGCAAAGTACACCTAATGTTAAGACAGTGCGTTCTTCGCTATCGTTTTTGGCATTGCATATTGAGAGTCGGAACTTAACACCGCGCACGGTCAGATTTACTCACAGACTGTGTAGAACAACTGTAAAGTAGAGTTTAGTTAGTTGGACGGTTACCAAACAGCGTGTAGACGATGCCGAATACGATGTACATGGCGCATATGACGCTGATGACGGGGTCGTAGTTGTAGTCGATGAGCGAGCAGAAGGAGCCCTCGATGCGGGGCCCGTGCGCCTTGACGCTCATGTTGGGCGGCCGCGTCGCCGGCGGCACCAGCTGACCTACTGAGGACATCCTTGCCGGCGCTGCTTACTGTACTTCCTGGTTAACAACGACAAACAATGAGTCCAGAATCACCGGTGCCATAATAACTAATATTCCATAATACATACGTTTTATTTTTGTAGCTTTATGCGATATCATGCATATGGCATTCTCAATAGAAGAGTCTTAATACATTCCCTACTTTTAACCGAATATGAAGCATTGTGTGTTGAGTGGCGGAACTCAACGCCGTGCATCGCCTCTTTGCTAGAGCGAAAATACAGCGTGTCATGATTGCCTGCGTCTCCAGGTACAAATAGGTAACTAAGACTGTTCTCGATAAATTAAATACTCAACACAGAAATAACTTTTCTTTTTCTTGGTCATATTGTTTTTTTATGAAAACGACAAGGCAATAGATCGCACGGGATACTTCGTGGTAAGACTAAGAATACATTACATAAATTCATGCCGAATTACCATCTAAACCATTCATTATTGAGGCCTGTCGTAGCGCAGCGGCTCAAGAGTGTGACTGTAACCGACAGGTTCTGGGTTCGATCCCCAGTCGAGAAAATGAAAAATTTAATATTTTCAATTTAAATATTTAATGTTTCATTTCTTCGCTCTGGTAATAAGGCAAAACGGCGTTGAGTTCCGCCATTCAACACGCAGTGCCTCAAATTCGGCGGAAAGTGGAGAACAGGAGTGGATCGGAGTGCCTTAACACTAAGTTCCCGGGTTCCCTCTGCCTACCCTGCCTCGTGCATATGATACAGCGAGAAGCTGAGAAGAGAGTGAGAAAGTACCTTTCATTATTCTTAGTTTTTTTTACATTTTATTGTTCCATTTAAAATATAAAACAACGTTTCTTAGGTTGATTAACGTTGTATATAAAAACTCAACATGATTAAATAGTGTTCGTGAACGCGTGCGTGTGTAGATATTTACTTAAGTAGGATGCCAGGATAATTTTATCTAATTAGCAATCGACTATTGGTTGTTTTGTTAAATAATTCAAGGAAGATTAAAATACATTTTATCATACACCTTTCGTATGTATATATTTCAATTTCTCAATATCTGTACGGTTCGCTTCAACAAGTTTTCGAGTGTCTTTATTTCAACATAAATATAAAATGTTTGATACTTATAATAAAACTTTTTATGTCGTAAATCGTAATGGACAATGGCTTTAATACATTAAATGACATTTGAATAATACAATGAACAAGAAATTACAACAAATAATACCTGTTTTCATGAAAACTTATGATGATTGAGGCCAAGACTCAAGTGTATTGTCCTGGCCACTACCAACGCCAATAGCTTATAATGCTGTCTATTACAACAACTTCAATAACAATATGAAAATCTCAACTACTCTTTTGTTGGTAGTAGATTATCTGACTACAAACACCTGTATCAATGCAGCTCTTCATATCAAATGAACAGTGTCAGAGGTTGTCGTGGCTCAGTGTGATTGAGTGATTGTGACGTAACAGTTGCCGGTTTAATATTCACTCACGGGAATAAATTATTGAAATTCGTTCACTATAACATGACTTTGATTTTATAAATTTTAACAATATCTCAAAAGCTCAGTTTATTGACAATCATTGGTACTATGTACATAATTAATCATGTATCTCGCATAAAAGTAAATAAAAAATATCAAAGTACCATGTTGTCATTATCACTTCTCATATAGAAGTAAGGAAAAATATATTTAAACTTTTAAGAGACTTAAGTAGAATTGTGAAGTCAAAGCAAGCAAGCAAGTCAAGCAAGTAGAACTTTCTTTTACTTAGTTAAGCAAGTCAGTTGTGTTGAGTTCTAAAAGATTCCTACTAGAAAAATGTAATTGTTTGAAATGAGAAGAGCCTAAATTAGTATTCATAAAAAATAAATACTTATTAAAACATAACAGATCATTAAATTTACATGTAAAATTTGGATATATTCATAGATTGTTCAAAGAAACAAAGGTTCCTTTGTTGTGAAGACCTTTTGTTAGGAAAAATTTAAAATATCTTTCTTAAAATTTAATTTGTTGTCAGTGAATGTGTAAAAATATTACATTTTAACATGTTTAATTTTATTTTTCCTCATGCTGATTTTGTAATTGTATCTACCTTTACAATCTCATTAAATACATTACATACACAATAATCTATTTTTTAAATTAAGCATTACAATGGAAACAAAAAATAAGGCTTATAAATAAACAGCAGCTTTTAAAAAATCATATTTTGAAAAGAATATTATTTAAAATATTTTATAATATTCACCTTTCTGCCTTAAATACTTGTTAAATTAGCTCTCTCTTTTTTTACTTTAAGCATAAGAATTTTAAAAATATTTGTCTAAAAAAATTATCATGAAATATATTGATCAGTCTTAATAGTTGAAAATTTGGTCCTTTGCTTGGAATGAAACACTTTTATTATAAAAAAGCTTTACGAGTACAAGTTTTTTTTAAATATAATGAATTGTTTTGTTGTGAAATAAAAAAAATAATATAGGATACAGTAAAACACCTAGTTACTTAATTTCTTCTATCAATAATGTTATTTAAATAAAAATAAAAAGTTTATCAGAATTGCAAGTTGCACATAAAAATTAAATTACATTAGTGTCACAACTCAGACCCGCAGTAAGACTTTTGCATTTTAAGGAGTACGCTAACTAATAACTTTCACAAAAGTTTTAAGTCACGAGACCAAGAACTCAGAATCTGAATAAAATAAAACAATCAACGCGGTCAGACGTCGCTCGGTCAATATTTTGACGGCAAACTAAATACATGATATATTATAAATCACTTACCATTTATTGCGGGCCGAATTCACATCGTAAACTAAAATAATTGAAGTGCTATGACCTACTCACTAAAGATATCACTTGTAATGATAAATAAATTAAGAGGAATGCATCGTTGCACGGTTGAAATCGAACTGAAAAGCTCCAATAACTAACGCTACCTACACCTAGCTACAGCTACAAAGAAAATTAACAACAAAGGTTTTCCTACAGTTTCCCCTCGTCATATACTTTTTTTTATAGTGATGTGCCGCCTATTTACGCGTGATGTACGAATCGGTAACAAATGTCAAGTTACGGTTTTGTCAAAGAAATCTATGTTACTTTACAATAACATAAATACTTGCAATTTAATATACGAACTTCAAATAATAATATTTATAAAATATTTGTATTAGTTACTCTTCCAAAAAAATTCAAGGCGATCAATTGAAAGAGAAACGCGTCACAGATTTGGCGCGCACGTCCCTATCAGTAAGCTGCCACCTTCACGTAGTCCGGTGTACACTTTTATTTTACAGAACAAATCTAAAGTTTTATTTTGTTCGTGTTTTATCGAAAACAGGCGGGATTTTCTTTGAAACGCGTACATACCGAAACAATGTTTTGTACCGTCACCCTCAATATATAAATAACTCGTACCTGAATTCAGCAAACACTACGTATCGTCTCGGTGCATCAGCAGCATCAATAAGCACGATGAAAGTCACGGTTACTACCCTCAACGACGAAATATTCGTCCTCGACGTTTCTGAGGACTTGGAATTGGAGAATTTCAAAGCTTTCTGTGAAATAGAGTCCGGTTTCCCTGCCACGGACATAACGCTGACTTTTAATGGAAAGCCAATGATGAACGATAAGAAGTCCCTCAAGGAACTCGGTGTGCACGACGGGGACGTGATCGTGATGCTGCGCATGGTGCAGCGCGCCTCCACTATGAACGCCAGCGACGCCAGTCAAGGTACCTCTAACATTAGTTTGTTTATTTAAAAGTGCAATGTCATTCTTTTTGTTGTCAACTATGACAACGATTATTAATTATTTTATTGACACACGCTTCGAAAAGGATACTAGATATCGATAAAATATTAAAAAAAAAATTAAATTGTCAAGTATTGTTGCCAAAAATAATTTATTGTAAATATAAAGAAAAAAAACGAAAAATATTATTTTCTTTTAAGCCTTGCCAAGTGGATGGGCAAATCTCGACTTTAGCAGTATACAAGTACCACAAGCAGCAGGTTCATCTATGGCAAGCAGGAACACACCAGTGGAGGAGGACCCCCGCATCATCAGAGAGATGTTCCTGGCCAATCCTGACCAGCTAGCTCTGCTCAAGCAGAACAATCCAAGGTTGGCAGATGCTCTGTTAAGCGGCAATTTGGGTTAGTAATATTGAAAGTGTGAATTATTCATGTATGACGGACTAACTGTATCCAAGTCAGCTATACACACAATATTACATTCTCATAGTTGGCATTATAATTTTAAATGAATGTTTTCTGTAGATACATTTGCCAGTGTGCTTCGAGAACAAATCTCAGCCCGGACAGAGAGACAACAACAAAGAATTAGGTCAGTCACATTACATGTTATGAAGATAGTAAACTATGGTTTTTGGTGAGGTTATACAATTAAACATAATTAATTCATACGGGTTATAATCATAAAATGTCTGTTTTTAATATTATATCTCTACCATAAAAAAAAAAATACATAAATTAAATAGCATAATGTGTGAAAGTTTATATAAAAATAATGTACATAATATTAAAATGAATGTATGTGATAAATTTTTATATAATATTGAGATGTATTATTTATTTCAAAATAATAAATAAAAAATGAAAAGGGCAAGTGAGTTTTTGTCAGATTTTGTTTGAACAGAATTTTTCTAGTGTTTGTATTTCATGTAAATTGATGATTTAAAAGTGAGGCTAGACTACAAAAATGAACCTATGGCATCTTGGCAAATGATTTTAGTGCAATATTGTAAAATATTATATTTATTGTTACATTGCTTTATCAAGCTGTACAGCTTGTACTAAAGGTTGAGTTCCACTACTCTCAGCCATAAAGATTCCCCGGATAGTAGAGAATGAAAGTCTCTTAATACAAACATTGTGTCTTAACACTAGGCTCCGAGGTTGCAAGGCAGGGCCTTGCTATGTGTTGAATATAATATTAAGCATAAAGAACTAATTGGTACCAGGAGCACTAGTGTACATATACAATGTTCAACAGGATGATGAATTCAGATCCCTTTGACACTGAAGCGCAGCGTATGATCGCCGAGGAGATCAGGCAAAAGAACATTGAGGCCAACATGGAGGCAGCTATGGAGTTCAACCCCGAAACATTTGGCACAGTGGTCATGCTTTATATTAATTGTCATGTTAATGGGTGAGCATATCTCAAATATTGTTTTTTGTTATGTCCATTGGCTGTTGATAGTTTAGTTCACTTTATTTGTTAAATATTAAATAGTTTGCGTTCATAATTATAAAAAGAGGCCTGTCGTGGCGCAATATTTAATGTTTTCATTTCATTGCTCTGGTACAAGGCAAATCGCGTCCTAGAGTTCCGCCAATCAACCCGCAATGCCTTAAATTCGGCGGAAAGTGGGGAACGGAAGTGGAACAGAGTGTTTTATCACTAGGTTCCCAAGTTCCATCTGCCTACCCTACCATGTATGGGATACAGCGTGAAGCTGAGGGAGAGGGAGATAATTATAAAAAATATCTTACAATGAGGTGTTGATATTAATCTAAAATTGATTTCCATTTTTTCACAATACTGTGATGCAATTTTAGACAGTTGTACTGCAATGAGCTGTTGTGTTATATTTGGGGCTTCTTAAATAATATATTCTAGGTTATCTGGTTTTGTACATGAATTACATATTAGCTACAACATGTCCTATGTGTTACCTATGCCACTATAAAGTATATACTTCCAATCATTTTTGCATGAAAGTGGAACAAGAACCATCCTTTATGGATGACGGTGGAGCAACCAGAGTTGGTAGATGGGCCCTCCATACTTGGACTTATTTAATGTTTAACTTAATTAAAATTGAAAGTTTATATTTAACAGTCAATGCCGTCATGTGCATTTTCTTTTCTGTTTTGGCAGTGATTCAATGAGGATATTTTTGAATATTACCAACAAAGTAACTTTTTATGTTTGTACAATGTGATCTTCATATGACTTATCTTTAGTTTATACATTATGTATATCTATCAGGTTATTAAATATTTTTATATAATGAAGTACATATATTTTTTATTTTTTCTCTTGTTGTTGTGAAACACTTATCTGATTTTTTTTTGTTTTCCCGAACCTATGGTTGGAGAATTTCTTCCCGACTATTTTCTTGATGTTTATTGTTGGGTGAATCTACTGTGTAGGTTTGGTACATCCGATCTTTGTAGCCGGTTATGCTGAAGGCCACTTTCTCCGCTTAGTGACTTGGCAAGTTCATTGACATGGGTTGACAGATTAATTTGGTATTTTAGGTTGTTGTGGGCTATCTTTGCCCAACCGTAGTAATTCCGAGGTCAACTTACACAAACTTGTTGCATATATGGTTGGGGATGCCAAACATTGTACTGAGTGCTTTGCTCTGGAATCTCTCAAGGATATCAATATTACTATTACTGGCTGTTCCAGATAACTGGATTCCATACAACTCCTACATAAATTAAACAAATATATATATTCAAATTTTGTATACAAAGTTATATGTTCTGTTTGTATACGCTTTGAGAGGTTTTTAAAAAAATACATTCATATTTATATTTAGTATACTTAAAATAAATACATAGTGGGTAACAAAATGGTTAGTCTTAAAGCAAGGTTTCCAAGTTCCGTCTGCCTCCTGCCGTACGTATGCGGGGTACAGAACATATACATATATTAAATAGACAAATGTTTTGCAGATTCCCAGTTAAAGCATTCATAGACTCGGGAGCACAAACTACAATAATGTCAGCGGCTTGCGCGGAGAGATGTAACATCATGCGGCTGGTCGACACCAGGTGAGTGTTGAAGAGATCAGGCACTGGTCAGGTACCATTTTATTATATGTACGTGTTATTAACTGGTAATAAGATACATTAGACTCACTTTACCAGTTTAATTGTTGTAGGAGTGTATGTACGGAGAGTACATTACATTATAATATACTATATACATATAGTTTATGTGTATTTTATTTTCACTTCGTACGTTTTAATTGTTCTTGCACTCTTGTGCTCCACATGTGCTTACAACCAAAGTATATATACAGTGAAGTGTCAAATGGTTTATAAAACAATTTTTCTTTTCTAATCCTCATCCAAGATGAGGTATATACGTACCTCACGACAGACAGATCACTACACTACTACACATGGCTGCTAGTCTGCTAAACAACAATGTTTATTTAATACTGTAAATACAAATGAATGTTCGTTAAACAGATGGGCGGGCATAGCCAAGGGCGTCGGCGTTCAGCGCATCATCGGTCGCATCCACATGGTGCAGATGCGCATCGAGAAGGACTTCCTCACCACCTCCTTCTCCGTGCTGGAGGAGCAGCCCATGGACATGCTGCTGGGGCTGGACATGCTGAAGAGACATCAGGTTATACAACTATAGATTAGTTTAAGATTAATTGTATTGAGGGTTAGCCTGTTGGTGGTTTTGTAAGTATGACTTGTCTGTCTGTCTGTGGTCCTGTATCTTGCAAATGGATGGATGAGAGCAATTTTTTTCTTTGTCAATCAGATCTTGATCATCGGCGGTTTTTAGCTTTGTTTTTTTATAACGTAATGAGTAATTTAAGTATATATATGTGTGTGTGTGTGTGTACAGTGCGACATCGACCTGAAGAAGAACGTGCTGCGCATCGGCACGACGGGCACGGAGACGCCGTTCCTGAGCGAGTCGGAGCTGCCGGAGTGCGCGCGCCTGTCGGGCGTCTCCGAGGACGAGCTGGTGGCGCAGTCGCTGCGGGACCACGACGAGCGCCAGCTGCGCCAGGCCGTCGACGACTCGCGCCGCGACCACCGCGACCACCGCGACCAAGGTGCGCGCGCGTGATCCACCACACCACCACCAACTGTAATAAACAATCGCAACAGCTTCACTTTGTTTTGTTTATTTGTGCACTTACGGTTGAAGCCCAGGTCAAGTGTGAATGGCGCAAATCAACGCTGCAAACGTTAAATATATTTATTAGCATGATCTTGAATCGAACCCACAATCACAACGTTACACCGCGCTACTTGTCCCTGTAGGAAATGATCATTGTTGTAACTGATCAATTTCATATATTATACGTGTGAATGTGAATCTTTTCGGAACGTCAATAGTTGGAGAGGTCATTGTTCATTTATTATGATAAGGTAATTTCCATAGCAGCTTACGCTGATTGTATCTTAAAATAAAAACAAATATTAATAATACTTTAGCATAAAATGTAGATTTGCGACGTTGAGTTCCGTCACTCAACAAACAACTCCATAAATTCGGAGGAAAATTGAAAAACAGAAGTATCTTTATGAGTAACGAATTATTCTAACACTATAATCCCCAGTGGCCCCACTCCACGTGGTGATGTGTACAAAATAATATTTTAAAGGAATTAGCCTTAGTATGGCCGTCTTTTTGTAAAAATGCGTTGCAACATCGTGCGTTGTATGCTCATCAATACGTGTATTTACGTGTGCGTGTGCTATGTGCAACTGCAGGCCAGGCTCGCCCCCGTGCCAGAGACTAAACACGGCATCCAGTATAGCTCATATGACATGTAATATGTATCACGTCAACCTGCCTTTTTGGTAATTATTTCTTATCAATAGTAAATATTCAAATACGTCGTACTTGATTCTGTAATCACGTAATCATTACGCTATTATCACCAACGTAGAAGTGAACGGAGCGTAGATATCGGCGTTATCAACATACCTAGTCTAGTATATGTCTCCATTAGAGCCCGACACTAACATATTCACGTAGACATTGTTGATAGTGAAGAGTCGAGTGTCGTCATCGTAATTAATAGACCATACCTTTAGATTGGTGTAGAGTTGTGTAGTAGCCGTATTGACGACATATGTGTAAGTAATATCTACTAATGTTGGATGCTGCTCGCAGAGGCAGGCGCGGAGGGGTCGCCGGCGCCCGCGCCCGCAGCGCCCGCCGCGCCCTCCGGGGGCGCCGGGGGCTCCGGCAGGGCGGGTGAGTGACCCACTAGACTGTCTGTATATATACTGTGATCTCGTGAGCTCTTCACATTCTACTCAAGTCTCACATTTTAACACAACAATTTATTATTTACTATCATTCATTGAAAAATTGTTTTTCTTGAAATAATTGTATTTGATTTGCTTAAGTACGTAGCGTTGTAGTATCGTTACATGTTTAGTTTGTTAAATTTTGTCACTCAACTCTTAGTGTCTTTAAAATTCGTAAAGTGGAAATCGGGAGTATTTTAACACTTGGTTCCCAGGTTCCTTTTACTTGCCTACGCTACTATGTGCTATAGCTTATATATCATTCAGTTTAGTTCTAATCGGTGTCCTAGTATTGACACATATATATCATGTTCCAGCGCCGACTCTGGCCAACCCCAGCCTGACCATCCTGGCCACGGACAGGTTCACGGAGACTGAGGTCGAGGAGATCGTCGCACTTGGCTTCACTAGGGAACAGGTATCGTATACATATTTTTGTAACTTGACGCTGGGATCACCCACCGCCCAGGCAGGCTGAGAGCTATTAGGACACACCGCTCCCTCCCGCATTGCGTGGTGAAGGGCAGGACTCCACGCCGCGCGCGTAACCTTTTTACCAGAGTGAGGTAATGGAAATATTCATATATTATATTATTTGTGGTTTAGCAAACAACTTTGCTAAACTAACAAATCGCTGTTTGTGCGGGAAAAATACACAACGTTGACAGACGACCAACGTCTGTTTTACTTGTGTGGCCGAGAACTCTCAAGTAACTATATAAGAGTAGAATTATTTTCAGTCATAAGCACTGTTTAACATTTTGAGACGCAAGTCAGTAATTGGTCGGTCGGCTGGTGGCAGGCGGTGGTGGAGCTGCGGCGGTTCAACGGCGACAAGACGCAGGCGACGGTGGCGCTGTTCGCCAAGTCGCTCAAGTTCTAACTCGGCCGCGAGTGGACACTGCTACTGACTGCTAGCTAGTAATTGACTGTTTACATACTTTTTATTTATTATTCATATCTGTATACATTTGTTTGAAACGACGTTGTTGTATATTGGTTCCATGTCGATGTAGTACAATTATATTACTTTGTATGAGAACACCCTGAATGCCTGTAAACAAGTACACTACATATATATAGTCTATACGCTAAGATACGTTATCATCTAAGGGTGGGTGTAGGTAGGTAAATGAATAAGCAATCACTACTGTAGGGGTAATCTAGGGGACGAGGGGACGTCTCGTGAGGTCCAGCAATATGCATATCGGTATTGCGAGTTTTTCTTGTATTTGTATGTTTGTGTATGTTTGTGTGTTGTAAACGAACGTGGAGCTGACTATGAATCAGGTTATTTCATAAGTGAGTTTGAAGCCATTTGAACTTACACTTGCACATATAACATGTCGCTTTATATATACATTTGTATTAAACATAATACAATGATGTTATGTTGTACGTTAAATAGATGTCGGACAGTTGTTATATTAACGGATTACATACATTAAGGTTAAAGATTAACTTTAAATATTTTGCTGTACTTTAAAATACCGGCATAATATATAAAAAGTATAAAGAGCCCATTTTGGGGCCCATCCTATAGTAATAGCAATTGTAAGTAGTACGACATCCCCAAGTGTACTAAAGTTGGACACATTCTTATTGTTATGTGACGTACAAGGTACACGTTCGTTCTACAAAGTCTCTTATAATAATATATTGTAGTTAATAAATATATTGCAATAATACTATATAAAAGAACAAAGAAAGCAAAAAATATATATATTTCCAAGATCATTTGTAATTTACAAACGCTTTTATTTGTTCTAACTAGACAATATTCACGAACAAAGCTATGTTTGTTGTGTGCCGGTACTCACACCCGGGCACGTGCTGCACCACCGCTAAGCTCTATGTTATTTCTTTTTCTTAACTATAATTCAAAGATATACCAATATTGGACTCTTCACTTTTTAAATGTTCTTTTGTTCAATAATCGGTGCAGCACTAGTCGAGTGAGGGCGGTATTACACTATTTTGTATGAAGTATAGTATGCAAAGACATATTATTAATGTAATTATTATACAGCATTATATAAACGCATTTCCGATGTATTTGTTTGAACACCGAATAAATATTATGTGAACGTTTTCGTTTCATTTGTACTTCCCGATTCCGTCCAGCGCACGTCGCGTTGTGCAGCTTCTCCATTTCTGTAGCTGGTAATGGTATGATATCTTTGTCCGCTTCACGCTGTATGAACATGATCGCCGCACTCTGCCTTGTTACCGGAAGTGAGTGAAGAAACGAAAATGTAAAGCACTTCATGGTTTCTAGTGGGACTCGAACTCACTACCGCTCGCGTACTAGCTCGTAGCTATCTATGTAGATATACTATCTATATAGGGGAAAAAATTGTGTTGAGCCAGGACGGTGCTACATATTGTGTTATCAAGCAATGGTCAGTATGATCGCGTCACATAGTGTGGGAGTGACATAGTATGTCAGTAGCGTCAGTCCTAGGGGAAGCCATTACGAGATGAGTACTTAGTTTCTCGTTTCATTGTTTATATTATTATTTATGGTATTATAGAATTAGTTTAATTTTGATTGTTAAAGAAATTTAATTATATATAAAAATCCTTTTTAGTTTTGAACAGCGATTCGTGACTTACTGTCTTCCTTTTTTTTCTATATCTGTACAAAATTGGTATTGAATATATATTTCTATTAGATTCTTTAATTCATTATTTTACCAGGCATCCTAATTAACAATAGCTTTACTTCATTTTAACATTGTTATTGCCATACTTAACTTTAAAAATGTTTTTTTTTCTATGTAGAATTTAAAACATCTGATTCTTTTATCTGGTTGAAATCAACCGTAAAATTTCGCACAGCAAAAATTATACTTAGAATACAAGGGAAAAGGCGCGAAGCAAACCACATACCGCTACTTTTTGGATACATACAAATAAAACACAATATATTTTATAATAATATGTTTATATTCCGGTGTCGTACAATATTGTTGTCAAAAATAACTATAAACCAAGTAGACGAACGAACCCTGAACATATTTAACGTAATCTTGATTGATACTTAAACTGACCGCCACCTGGCACCTGGCGACACACGCAACGGGTTACGGACGTCACGGCCCCATGTACAGTAGCTAGCTACAAATTACAAAATGCGGAACATCGTACACCGATACACATCAAAACATACAGTACGTTCGGCGAGTCGTGGCCGCTCATTCAGTTTTTTCTACATTTTGATTATATTCCTTCTGCACTCAGAATAAATGTATCAAAAAGTTCTTTTAAAATCAGCCACGACTCTTCGACCGCACTGTATGATAAGATTTTTTACGCATAAAAATGTGGTTGTACGCAAGATTTGAATCGCCTATTGGTGTACCGTCCAATGACAGTTGCCAATGGCACTATTCGTCGTGCAACATCCAAATTTTTACACGAAATTCGGATAACAACAACACTGCTCGTCTGTCGCCGACAGTGTTGTCGCATTCCGAGAGAATTTATCACTAACCCTAGAATGAGTGCGTCAGCGTGAGTCAGCTGAGCTCCAACATTTTTAAGGTTGGTTAATACATTCCTTGAACATTATAATATTTCAACTACCGAAATTTCCCAAGCTTTGTAAGCTCATTTTGTTACCAGATTACGGAGAATAAAATATTTTATTCCCCTGCACCGGTAACAAGGCAGCGCGGCGTTGTGTTCTCACTCGCCACGCATGCCTATAAAATTAAATGGAAAAAGAGGACGGAGTGTTTTAACACTTCTCCCTCACGGCCCTGCTATATGCAGGGTATTCATAAAAAAAAATACTTAGCGCACCACGGCACTGTTGTTGCCAATACTTTGTTTTACAGTTAAAAAACATATGAAAATCAAGTAAATAATGATTGCGCAATTCAAATTATCATCAGGTACTCTGTTCTACTAAAAAGAGCATCGTATAAGTTCTTGGCGTTTACAATAAAACAATATTATAACACAATTTTATTATCGACTTTTAATTTGAAACAAAATGTAACTAAATTAGACCCACTTGTAATAGATGTATCACGCACATATTACAAGATGGACAACGCAATAACTGGGTATCATCGGGCTGGTCTGATGATGGAGCCAAGACCTGAACAGTGCTCTGTAGAGGTTACTTATAAACTTCTTGAGTTTAGGCTCATATAATCTAAAGCTTCAAGCACGCTCTGTGGCACTTGAAGCAAATAAGGTACTTAAAAAAGAGATAGGAAGAAGTAATATCGCCAAAATTATTTTTTGAGATATAACATGTCCCTATTTGAACTCTCGTTCTGTTTCACATCTAGTGGGTTTTCCCACCCCATAACTGCCTCAAAACCCTTAAAACAGCTAAGATGTGGACAATCTAACAGAAAATGGACCTGCAGTAACTATGACGTTAAGCGAGCTTCTGGAAAAGCACACCTCAACGTCAATGGCAAGTACATCTTTATTTTATGTAGATTATAGATGTACTACTGTCTGAGTGCATCGAAGATCTGAACGATGCGGAAAAGTACTAATCGTTTCGTTGGAGATAAAACCTGTGTTTCAAGACTAGAAAGCCTTTAAATGGTGTACGCCATAGATTACCAGACGTGGCTACTAACGTATCTCATTAGAAGGCGAAGGCTCAGATAGAGTCACAAAACACCTGTAGTCAGTAAGTAAGTAGACCGACTATCTGTTTAAGGCCGCGAAAAGTCGTTGCATTCGGGCAACGCCCCAACCGTTGGCGTGGAGATTTTTAGGGGCAGACCTAAATCTAAATAAGACAATTGTGATGATCACAAAATTTTTAGCGATAAGAAAAAGCATTCCACCATTTATTAAGTCAAGATTTCAGTTTGCCCATTTAATTTAATTTGAGAGACTGAAGATTTTTAATTTGAATTTTTGAGATTTTAAGATTTGACATTCTGGATGTTCTGGGCGTCTGACGGCGGGCATGTTTCTTGTTCGTATAACATCAACGAATGAAGAGATGGAACGTTCTTAAGAAGTCCCAAATTTGATTGCAAAATTTTAAATATATTTTTTGATAACATATCAATTGACAATATGATAAAGGATCTATTGTATTTATAAAAGTAAAATTTTAATTTATCTTATTAGAGTTGTCAAGAAAATAAACATTATTGAGGCCTATCGTGGCGCAGCGGCACAAGTGTGACTGTAAACGACAGGTTGTGAGTTCGATCGATTTTTTATGAAAAAGACGGCAAACGAGTGTACGGGTCACCTGATGGTAAGTGATCACCGTCGCCCACGACCCCATGTAACTGCAGAGGAACTAACGGAGCGTTGCCGTCCTTTAAGGTGGATGGGCACCGGGGCCCGGCATTACCTATTGCGAAACGCAGTGGCCAAAGCCACTAATTAACGTCGGTTTTAAATGCCGGGGGTGGTAATAATCCGGTCGAGTCTGCCCATGCGTGTTGCCATTACTGACAACGTGACTCTCCCACACGTACTTTAGCCGCCTCTTACGACACCATCAGTACCAGGGTGATCCTATTCTAAGCCGGAACCACTCGGCTAAATATGGAAGAAATGTTAATAAATATATTTTATAGAGAGATTTTTATTTGTCTGTGCCTGGCAACCCTTCTTCCCTCAACATTTAGTGTTTGTTTTATTTATTTGGTTAATAAATAAAAGAATTACTCCGTTTTAAAATATTGAGGTCGAAAAAATTACTACACTAATTTTATTCATTTAGCTGAAATTTTTGGTTTCAATGTATAGGTTAAAGTCCTAAGAGGGACGTTGTTATTAGAACAATAAAAAATGTAACATTATTAAATAACAAAGTGTAAAAAATAGTGTCCTCCGGACTTATCACGGGCGCGTCGCGTGTCGCTAGTGCATATATAAACGTGTCTTAGCAATGTGCGTCGTATGAAACATCGTATAAAAATACAAAATCTGAAAAGCGGACGATGCGCCCGCACCGGCAGTGAGCCAGAGGCGGCGGACTCCACAATTATTATTTAAATATGACTTTTATAAAATTTGAATCTGCCAGCTATACACTCCATTTCACCGCAGTAGTAGCATCGCAATATTACAAGTATATCACAATGGTTCGCAACCAATATAAATTTGGCATTCATAAAAAGAAATCGCTTAAAATTCGCAAATACATAAATAATATCGCAATTTTGACAAAAAATATGAAGTAATATAAAAAAATTGTACAAATAAAGACAGCATTTCGTTGAAACTGACATATCATATTGAATTATAATGACTCAGGTCATGTTTGTAGGCAGTTAGTTACTAACTACAGATTATACATATATACTATACATACACAGACTGTAGAATTAGCCAAGACCTCGATCCTGACACATCTTACAATTATTGTATGAAATATATTTCTTTACAAAACTTCTTCTGAATGTTTTATAGCTGATTGGAAGCTGACTTTGTTTCTGTAACTCGTTATTGTACTCGTTATATATAGTTCGTTTTCTAAATCATATTTAAAATTAAGAGACGTGTATGTTTTAGAGAATATTATTTTTTATAAAAATTAACTTAAATAATACAGCAAATTTTATGTAAATATGGTATGTTTTTAATAAATATTAAAGAACCACCAAATTTACTTACAAAAACGAACTACATATATTTGCTTATTTTTAATTGTTCAGTGCTGCCAGGTACCTACATAGAATGAAATGAAATACACAGTAAATAATTAATATAGTTTTAAAACATCTAGTAGTTTATATAATGTAGTTTTAATAAATGACATGATAAATATTATAGAACAAATAGGAAGAATATTGCTATATTCTGGTATATTTATACCTGGCGACACTAAACGGCGTGATCGATACATGTACTTTGGCGCTGTCTTATTGCTAGTAACCGTCATTTTGCTCGCGAATGCACTATATGACTCCACTGCTGGGATCCAAAAGGATTTCGCCTCAGAAGTCACATAGCTTCCTCGCTGTCAGGGGGCTGGTTTGCCAGTTTGGACGCCATTGTCGTCAGTATGTCTGTCAGCCGCGCAAACCTTTGGTTGGGGCTGGTCAGTGCCCCGCGTTCTCCCCATAGGAAGCTTATATGAAACTCGGTTTGGAACAGCTCTAAAAGTAGAGGATCTAAAGTAGGTCCGAGGGAAGACATTTCTTGTACAACAGTTCTGGCGTTTCTTTTGAACATGTCCACCTGTTGTGGGAAGTGTCTAGCGGCTTCCAGGTGTGCGGCCGTCGCGTTGAAATCGAACTCCAAACCGTTCATAAGGCTGTGTGGGAAGGAGTCGTCTGGCTGCAATAGTCCTCCGCCGTCACCGTCTGCAACAACACTTACTTACAATTTTCTTATACAAATTCAATCAATTTGCATATTTGAAAATAATGGTCATTATTATAGTGTTAAATCTTGAAAGATGAAACAAAATATATTTTTTTTAAGGCATGCGCTATGCTTACCAAATAAATGGAAACACAAGACGGGCGGGATGACGTATGGTGTAGTGGTGTTGGGCGGTAGGGGGTTTGTCCCTTCGTTCATCATCTTGAAGCAGGGCCGGAGCTTCGCTTCGAACATGAAAGCATTGTCGGTGTAAAGCCGTCTCAGGATGTTCCACGCGTTCTCCAAACACTCCACCTTGAGGGGGAAAACATACCTGGGCTTTACTTTGAAAACGATCCCCCTATACGCAATGTTTAGTTGAAGTATTGATATTTTTTTTAATACCAACTTAACATTCATACATATCTGGAGATCGTTACTCAAAGTAAGCCTTTAACCTTACCTAATGTTTATACCATTATGGGACAGGATGGGACAGGAAAAAATGAAATACTTGTACTTCTGAATTATTTAATGACAGTAAATGATTATGTTTTTTTTTCTATTCTACTTATATGGTTGACATTTACTAGGGTCACAAAAGACACACGGGAATGATATCCAGAGTCGATGGCGAAAACACATTTAAAATAGCTTTCCTTTCTCTTATCTTTTACTTTATTTTTCATATTAACTGTCCTTCCAAAGAACTGTTAAATATAGGATCATTCCCGTGTTATCAATATAATATATTGTATATCGTAAATTGTAATACATCCAGATTTAAAATTTGAAATATATTTTTAATATGCATAAAGAATCTTTATTGTGTACAATATAATTGAGTTTAAAATAGTCCCAGTTGCTCCTGAGGCGTCCACGCGAAGTCTGCGGTTATACCTGTAATATTGAACGCGTTGGCGAATATTTCCTGCGCATCAGCTCGTGTCGGAAAATCAAAAGTCTTAGCCGTAAAAGACCTTAGCAACGGAGGGACTAAGTCTGAAAAATGTAACAACGGTGTAACATTTGTTCAGAAACCTGCGTTATTACTAAATACCGCCTACTTCTAGTTCCACTACAACGTAATATATAAGTCACTACGAGTACACTACGAGGTAAAGGACTAATAAGGGTAAAATGACAAGAACAATCACTTTAGTGAAGTGCTTTATCTCTATAACAGGCATAGGTACATGTGGTTACATTGAGCATCTCTACATGACCTACGTATATTCAATTTCTACTATTAGTGAATATTATCTAAGCCTACTCAAATATGCCGGCAATGAACTATTATTAACATAGGGCTATTAACTATATTTCTTACTGACGAATTAGAATCTTACTGACGTGCGTCTATACGTTGCCTACCGTAGAACTATTAGGTAATTCGTGGATACAGAAGACGTAGAGTCTAGTGAACATCTAAGTCTATAGATAGCATACAATGGTAGAATATCTAGTAATTATTGCACAAACCTAAATGCTTATCATCATTATTTATACTTACGCTACAAACATTAATATTTGTAATAACACTACTTTACAATACAATCAAGATCAACTTTTATAATTACAAACTAAACGGAGTTTGTTTTCTAGAGTGTATGATGTATTACTTAGTTTAATAAGGTGCGGTACTCAACTAGAAGTCATTCTTTTAATGTTATTTAGAGTGGACGTTATCCGCAATTCTGCAATACTTTGCAAACGCTGCGGCTATTCAAAGATCGTAGGAGTCGTTGTCGTACCCTCTCTGGGATGGCGTCTCTTTGAATGTAATTTGTTCGTAATCTGGAAAAACTATAACATCACGAGTTGCCGGCAAAATAGAGTCACTTCACAGCTACTGATGAATCTAATCGCTATTTCTAAATGGCTCTTGACACAGTATTATCAATTTCGGAGCAGAACATTTAATCTCTTTACATTAGTGTGAATGCATATAGAACAATAAGTTACATTTTTTTACCAATTTTCTTTTTAATATTTGGAACAAGGATTGGTTATTTCTACAATTGTATGTATTTTGGTTCGTTACTCCTATCGTCTCTGGCGATTATCCATTCGAAATCACAGTCGTACCAATTTGGATCGACAGATGCGCCTAAAATCAAATTTATTTTATATTTAATGAGTCACATTACAGTAGAGACTATATTAAATAAGGTTGCCAGTTTAGCACAAAACCAGGAGGTAAAATGAGATTATTTTATTGAAACATAAAAATTGGCAACCCTATTATAATTACTCCCTTAGTCGCCTCATACGACACCCGTGGGACTACAGGGTGGTCCTATTCTACTCCGCCGGGACCACGCAGCGGTGTAGCGTTCAACAGGACTCATTATAAAAGTTTTAAATTAGAAAAAAATGTATGTATATGCATATAGCATATACATACATTTTTTTTTCTAATTTAATGTAATTGTTGTATAATGATTGTATATATTTCTATTACTACTTTGCTGAGATAAATGTTCATCTTTCACGTTAGTTAATGTTTAGGTACACTTAAGAATATATTTTAAAGAAATAAGAAATGTATAAAGTCAAACTTACCTTCTGATTTCCATATCTTCTTTCCAAAGATGTAATGAGGTAAACTGGATTTTATAGCGAGTTTCGGTATAGGTAGGGCTAAATAGCCTCACCTACACCAATACTTTATTCTCTACATTGTAATAATTAATTCTGTAATAATCTTTTTTTAATTTTTACTAATATTAACAAAACCATCGCATACCGAGAAATCTTTTGATATTGGATTTTTGATTTGTATCAAACCTCATATTTAAAAAAATATAATGTCTATGACGTTGACCTCTTATACATTTTTTTTCTATACTTATACATATAACGACGCTGGCCAAATTTATTAAGTACCCCGTACGCGGATTTTGAAGAGGATATACGGCTTCGCGAGTCACATAAGAGCCTACCGTAACACCAGCGCAAATGTATAATAAAGTGATACATATGGAGTTACCATCGCCGAAATTGGTGTGGATTATTATTATTATTAATATACCATAAAATAGTACCATAGATCTTGTACCTTAAAAACCTCGAACCTTTTGAATACCCGATACCACTTTGCATGCACTTGACGACCTAAACCTACCTGCGGCATGCAGAGCCCGAACATGATAGCCGAGAAGCCATAGAGGTTGCCCAATGCCGTCTTGGTCTCTATCGCTAGCAGGATCCAATCATTGATGGTGTCAGCTCTCTGTCTGTCTGTCTGGCAAGTCAGGATGGTGACCGCAACAAGCAGGCGGAATGTTTCTACTCTAAAATTGTATAGTAAGGGTTAATCTCATAGAATATATGTATAATAAGGAGCTTAAGTTCCGGAATTACCTTTCAATAATATCTAATCTTAAAGATCGCCCTTGCGGCAGAAAGCACAATTCTAATCCTGACGCCGTCTTATCGAGTCTTTCGATCTGAATTGAATCCTCTAGCAAAAAGTGAAGATCAATCTTTGTTAAATGATTTGCTAAAATTCTAGGACCTGATGTACGCAGGAGTAATTTGATAGTATGTAAAGTTTCGGACTCCAGTGGTTTCGTCAATGTAGGTGCAATAATTTGAGACTGAAAATTTTCAAGATTTATCCTGGACTCGACGGTGTAATCCAAGTTTTCTAACTGTAAAAGTTTTGCTTCAGTTAACTCGTAATCAAATTGTTGTTTGATGGTAGGCGTGTTAATTACGTAGTCAGAATCATTTCTAGACTTATTCGGATCAATATGAGCTGAACTTTGCGTGGAGTCACCGGACCCATTACCAGAATCGGAACCTGAGACGTGATAAAGCCTGTGCAGCTCTAGTCTTCTATCATCAGCCTTCGGTCCATCGTACCTTGCTGGCTTGGCTGGTGGGCTGGTTGGTAAATTCACATCCCAAGTGTTAGAACCTGAATTTGATTCACTTGCAAAGACTTTTGAATGTTTATTCGTTTGGCTTTGAATAACGCCATCGGCACTAGCACTTTTTCCATGGTTTACATGTTGGCTCATATCTATTGGAGTTAAGGAGTGTGATCGCTGTTTCTTGAAAGGTACTCGTAGTTGTGCACCTGGTTTTGCGGCAAAATGACTGTATAAACTGTATGCATTACCGTAATTGCTTTCACCATTTGGAGAAATCATGACATTAGAATCATCGGATATGAAATTAGTTAAAGGCACTACACGGTTTGCTGGGTATTGAATTCGAGCACCAGAAGCAGCTGATATAGGTTTTCCTGATCCTACGTAGGATGTAATAAGGTCTGCTACTGTGTCATATGCCTCATCTTCAAATTGATATTGATATCTCTCAAAAACTGTATCGGGATGAACTATAATCTGCAATAAATTTGTTAACAAATAAATTTATCAAACAAAATCTTTCTAACTAAATTAATATTATTAAAAATTTTACAAACTCTTTGTATAACAAAGTGCAGGTGCTGGCCATTCGAACGGCAGCTCAGCACGTAGTTGTCTGGCTGTGAAGATGACTCTCTAACTAGGAATTCCCTGTCATGCTGCAACAACACTTCCGCAGCAGTGCGGCTGAGTGCCCCGTGGTACCACCCATGCGATATGATTTGGTCCAAGGGTAAAGATAACTCCCACTCCAGCAATCCTGATGTTGTCATGGCACTTGTATCCTGACATAAACAATTGGTAACATACATTATTTGACATCAGCAAGTAATTACAGACCGCAAGACGTAAGCTCAGCTTTGCATTGTGTAAGAAGTACACAGATATTTAGACCATTTAGTTCAAGCTGGCTAATTTTGTTTTTTACCGGGCTGAGGCCTAGGCGAGGGGCACCAAGATCCAACTATACCTCTTGTATTACCAACGTCATGTGTTAAAATGCTTTAATATTTTTAAGATCGATTTATTAAAAATAAAAGAAAAGTTATTTCATTCAATTTGTAAGAGTAGTAAATTGTATGTGACAAAGCAAAATATGTAAAAAGGAATTGTCTTAACGGGGATAGAGACTCTATACATAAGGTTGCGAAATATTTTTTTTAAAAATCTAACAAAAAGATGAAGATAATGATACTTACAACGCTGTTCCTGATGATATAACGATAAAAATAATTATTTATTAATATGCCCAACGGAGAGCGTCTGATGTGAATCCAAGTTCGATATAGAAGAATGGCTGATTTTATGACTACTTTAAATTTTGGTGATCATTCACCCAAATGTAAAGCTTAGCTTATGTCTTTTTTATTCTTCTTTAATATGTTTATGTAACTATTATTATCATAATTAATTGTCATCGTTATAAGTGTTAAGTAAATTAGGATAAATAGAATTGGAAATTTCTTAAAATCAATTATTTAATTGCAACCAAATAAAATATGATCATAATCAAAGTCATACAAGAGTACTTTAACTTGAAAAGTAAAAACATTTTCCATTCATTTTTAATTTGGAAAAGGAAATGATACAACTTTCACCCCAATTTCTCAGTTACCTTCTTTTGCAATATGTATAGAAATTATATTTTTATTACTTGTTTAGAAAACGTATAATATAAAATTTGAACGCACTAGGAATGAACTCGCACCTCTTCGAATCCACCACTCTCTGTAATCGTCTCTAAAGTCGCTCGTCTTTAAAGTGTTATTCATCACTTCAATTCTACATACAAAAACAATCTACACAATCGTAGTTTGATTAGAACGTTTAGCTTAGTTCGTCAGAGCGCTTGTACCGCTACGTTAATATTTTTATACAATTATCAAAATTTTTCTTTACTAAGTGTGGATTCTTCTGTTCTTCTGCCAAAAACTTTTCAACTTCTTTCTAGTCAGTTCTGTTCATTTTGGATTTTGTTGAAATCGCTTTAGTTAGTTTTTAATTCGATTCGTTCTGGTTTCTTTTTGTTCCGTTACGATACGTTTCTTTCCGCTTCATTCTGTTTAGTTCCGTTACGTTCTGTTCCTCTCCGTTTCGATCGGTTCCGTACCGTTACGTGCCGTTCAGTTCTTTTCAGTTCCTTTCAGTTTCTTTTAGTTTATTTCAGTTTCTTTCAGTTTCTTTCAGTTCCTTTCAGTTCTTTTCATTTCCTTTCAGTACCTTTATTTCCTTTCGGTTCCGTTCAGTTCTGTTCAGTTCTGTTCAGTTCAGTTCAGTTCAGTTGTTAGTTGTTAGTTGTTAGTTGTTAGTTGTTAGTTGTTAGTTGTTCAGTTCATGTCCGTTCAGTTCTGTTTAGTTCAGCTCTGTTTCATTCAGTTTCGTTCAGTTCCGCATAGTTCTGTTTAATTTCGTTCAGTTCTTTTCAGTTTCGTTCAGGTCCTTGCAGTTTCGTTTAGTTCTGTTCAGTTCAGTTCAGTTCAGTTTTGGTATATTTAGTTTTGTTCACTTCCGATCAGTTCAGTTTTGATCAGTTCAGTTCTTTTCAGTTCTGTTCCGTTCTGTTTAGTTCAGTTTAGTTCCGTTCAGTTCTTTCAGTTCCGTTTAGTTCAATTTCATTCAGTTCCTTTCAGTTCCGTTAAGTACCGTTCAGTTTCGTTCAGTTCCGTTCCGTTCAGTTCCGTTCCGTTCAGTTCCGTTCCGTTCAGTTCCGTTAAATTCTGTTTAGTTCTGTTTAATTCTATTCAGTTCCGTTTCGCTTAGTTTAGTTTTTTTCAGTTCCGTTGCGATTCTTTTTGTTTCGTCCCATCCATTCCACGCCGTTTCGATCAGTTCAGTTCCTTTTGGTTCCGTTCAATTTCGTTCAACTCCGTTTGGTTCCGTTTGGTTTTGTTCAGATCATGTTTGTTCAGTTCCGTTCAGTTCCGTTCAGTTTTGTTTTGTTCAGTTCATGTCCGTTCAGTTCTGTTTAGTTCCGTTCAGTTCTTTTCAATTCCTTTCAGTTTATTTCAGTTTCTTTCAGTTCCTTTCAGTTCTTTTCATTTCCTTTCAGTACCTTTCAGTTCCTTTCGGTTCCGTTCAGTTCTGTTCAGTTCCGTACAGTTCAGTTCAGTTTTGTTCAGTTCGTGTCCGTTCAGTTCTGTTTAGTTCAGCTCTGTTTCATTCGGTTCCGTTCAGTTCCGTTTAGTTCTGTTTAAAATTCGTTCAGTTCTTTTCAGTTTCGTTCAGTTCCTTGCAGTTTTGGTATGTTTAGTTTTGTTCACTCCCGATCAGTTTCGTTCTGTTTAGTTCAGTTTAGTTCCGTTCAGTTCTTTTAGTTCCGTTTAGTTCAATTTTATTCAGTTCCTTTCAGTTCCGTTCAGCACCGTTTAGTTTCGTTCAATTCCGTTCCGTTCAGTTCCGTTAAATTCCGTTTAGTTCTGTTAATTCTATTCAGTTTCGTTCAGTTTAGTTCAGTTCTTATCAGCTCCGTTGCGATCCTTTTCGTTTCGTCCCATCCATTTAACACCGTTTCGATCAGTTCAGTTCCGTTTGGTTCCTATCAGTTCCGTTCAGTTCCGTTCAGTTCCGTTCAGTTCCGTTCAGTTCCGTTCAGTTCCGTTCAGTTCCGTTCAGTTCCGTTCAGTTCCGTTCAGTTCCGTTCAGTTTCGTTCAGTTCCGTTCAGTTCCGTTCAGTTCCGTTCAGTTCCGTTCAGTTCCGATCAGTTCCGTTTAGTTCCGTTCAGTTCCGTTCAGTTCCGTTCTGTTCCGTTCTGTTCTGTTCAGTTCCATTCAGTTCAGTTCAGTTCCGTTCAGTTTTGTTCAGTTCATGTCCGTTCAGTTCATGTCCGTTCAGTTCTGTTTAGTTCCGTTTAGTTCTGTTCAGTTCCGTTCAGTTTAGTTCCGTTCAGTTTAGTTCCGTTCAGTTTAGTTCCGTTCAGTTTCATTAAATTCCGTTTAGTTCCGTTCAATTATGTTCAGTTCCAGTTAAGTTCAACTTTGTTCTGTTCAGTTCAGTTTTGTTCCGTTTGGTTTAGTTCAGTCCCGTTCAGTTCTTTTCAGTTCTGTTGCGATCCGTTTCGTTTTGTTCCGTCCAATCTATTCCATGTCGTTCCGTTCCGTTCAGTTCAGTTCAATTCCGTTCAGCTCTGCTTGGTTCCTTTCAGTTCTGTTCGGCTCCGTTCAGTTCAGTTCCATTTGGTTCCATTCAGTTCAGTTCGGTTCAATTCAGTTCAGTACAGTTCCGTTCCGGTCCACTCTGCTTTGTTTCGTTTCGTTTTGTTTGATTTCGTTGTATTGCGTGTACAAGAGTACTAGATGAGATGCACCACACCCATTGCAAGCAGTGCGGTCGATCGATTAGAGGGGGGGAAGCTGCATGTGCGCGCATCGCTGCTAATTGCATTGAAAAATAAGTTGATGTGTGACATATGTCGAATTTGAAGATATGTTAATATTATTGAAAGAACAGGTAACCAGTATTGACTTGTTGTATAGAGCAAGATGCAACAGGTCGAAGAAGCGCCGGCCAGAGTAAACATGACAGCACCGAGCTACGGGTGTGGGCACGATGCGGAGGCAATAGTGATGGAAGGAAGATCAGTGGGTAGAAATCGGAGTTAGAAAATGAGACATTTTTTAAAAAATATATAAATAAAATATTTTAATTATATATTTTTATGTTTAATTGTGATAATTTAAATTTTCAATTAATATTTAAGTCTTAACCTTAGGTTCTCAGGTTCCTTTCGCGTATACTACGAAGTGCGGGACACGGTGAGAAGTTAAAATATTAAAATGTACTAATATTTATTTAATTAAATAAGGCCAAAGTTAATTAGTCAATTTAAAATTTTATCATTACATTTATAAAAATCAATAAAAATTAATCAATAGGTATCTTAAAAATTAATATCAATTTTGACTCCTTAAATAAGTTAGCTGTCAAATTCTCCGTCCCGCCAAAACTGTCTGAACATTAAAGTGTATCTATAAGTATTATAAAGTAAAAATAAAGTAAAATATAAGTTTTTATAAATTGGTATTAATTTTTAGCTAGGATGTGAAAATATTATTGAGGTATTAGAATTGCATGCAATATATGCACATTACATGTGCAAGCTGGGATGTGACACGCCCAGTGGATGCGTGATCGGCGCAATCGATGTATTGCATCCATTGCCCGGTAAGTGCACCCCGCGATGTCACCCCGCGATCATACAAAGGTACAACAAAGGTTAAACAGAACAATATAGGAAGTTGCACTGAGTGACACTTTAACTTGCATGTAGGAAAATCGCGAAAATTGTAAGACAATCAACAGGTATTGCAGGACAATGGTCAAAACTCGAAATGTAAGCCAAAACAAAATACATTAACCACATTATGCTTCGAACTATATATAAACACAATCAAATATTGATGCACAAATTCACAAAGCAAATGAGTAGCGTAGATTTTAATTATAAATAAACGAATACTTACTTAATACTTATTTATTACTTTATAAATATATCACATAAAATTCTTTCACAATTTTTGCAATTCATATGCCAATGTAATATCACCAACTTGACATAGGTACCTGCTTACTCGTTACATAACAAAACATAATTATCACAAAACCACCGCACACTCACGGACCACACCAAAACAACACAACAAACTTGGTGAACAAATAAGATTCGATAATGACGCTTACGTTTGTAAAAAAGAGCCGGCCACTCACCATATCTAGCGCAGCTCCCGCAGACCGTATATCAGACCCGACGTGTTGTTCTGCCCCTCGACGGCGGATGCACTGCGAGGCGCGAGGGCGGCCGATCGATGCCCCGACCCCGGCCGTGGGGATGAAGCCGCGACCCCACAGCGCATGCCCCGCCGCCGCTCTTATATACGAGCATAGGTATTTGATGGACGATTCCTTTGTCCCGGCGGCAGGCATCGGCCTGTATAGAACGACTATAACCGATAGATGCAGTTTCTATGCAAACTGCGCATGCATTCTGGAAGCATCGGAAAATCATTACTTCGATGGTCGATAGTGGAGCGGCGTGAGCTGTTGACATGGGCGTTGGTCGTTTATAATATTATGTCCTATTTTTGTGATGAAAGAACAAATTAATATTTGTTGTCTCTTTAGCGACAACTGTTGCGTATTGCGGGTACAAGTAACTAGAGATTATGCGTGTTGAGTAGCGAAATCCAACAGCACGCTCTTTCTGGATACCAAAATAAAGAAATAATAATCATAAAATTATTATAATTTAATTAAAATAATGAAATGAACAAAATAATTTTAATTTCTTCATTTACTTTAATTTTATTTATTTTGTAATCGCACCCACAACTGTCACGTGTATAGCACACGCTGTGCACTGCGCCCTGGCGACTCGACAATGTATTCGACTATTCCTGTTCTTTTTTTTAAAAAAACACATTAATCAGCCTATGACGGTCCACTGCTGAACATAGGTACTAGCGCGCCCTTCCCTAGAACGTGCCACGTTGCATAATAACATAAGTATATGTTAATATAATTATTTACTTATTTTAGTAATAAAACAAAGTTACATTCTACAGGTGGTAGAATGGAGAATAGAGTACACAAGTAAACCAAGATAAAAATATCTCTTTTCAATTACATAGAGGAATGTGGTGATTCTTTAATTGAAGTTAATTGGTCAAATGATGTTTAATTATGTAAGTACATATGTATTAGCACTGTTGCTGCACATGACAATGTTTGCGGAACATCAACTCAAAACATCCATCGATATTTACACATCAGCGACCAAGAAATCTAAGTAGTTTGTACATTTTTGTTGACTTTTGTTCTCCAAACATTGACATCCATGGCCGTTACAACACATAGTGTTGTGTGGGACGACAGTGAAGATGATCATTAGACCAATAATCAAATATAATACATTGATTTTGATCGCCACGTTACTCTCTCAATATGCCTGCTATGAAAAAAGTAATAGTTTACAATCGCATTTACAAGTATATTTATTTAAAAAAATAATCATATAATATCTAGTCGTCGTTCGCAACACTATAAAATAACGAAATAGTCACTTTGCGAAGTAAAATGATAACTAGAGAGAAGTAGACATTTAAAAATATCATCGTTGAGTACCACATGAAAAATTTTAACTTTATATATTATTTATTAATGTAGATAACTACTTTACAGCTCTACGAAAAATGGTCAGGAGTCAGTCAAAGATGGTGCAAAGGCCAATTAGCGACAACAGCGGGGGTAGTTGGGGAAAAATCTCTCATACAATATCTCAAGAGTTTTATCCAGGACATAGCCAAGTCAATTCAGTACTACACAAGATGCAGCGTCCAAAAATATCTACTATTTTATCCTCCATCGACACTGGAAAAGGCAGGACGTTAGTGTCTAGAATGAATATAGCGAAGTCTGAAAATATGCGGACGTATGAGTTAAGACCAGCGAGAGGTGCCGCCACAAATGTTCTACAAAATAGTGATCATAATTTTCTCTTTGATGACTACAACCAAAAAGATTCAGGAAATGTTTCTAATATTTATAACGGCGTTGATAACGTAGTCAACTCTTTACCAACGTCAAATTTTTTCTATTCAATGAATATGTCGAAAACTAACCGCACTTCTGATAAAAATGATGACATTGTATTAATACCTAGCGACATACAACCGGATGTGGAAAATTTTATTCTTACAAAAAATACTATTTCAAGCACAGATTCCATTATAAATGTCAAGAAGATTGAAGAACCGTTACTTAATACAACAGCATCGACAACATACATGGACAAAGGTAAGGCTGAGTGCGCCACGCAAGTGCAGATGGTAAACGACAGGGCCGACACTTGCACAGTGTTAAGTGACGCGGCAGCTGACATAGAAACAGAGAAGATATTTGCTGGATTTAATATTGAGGTAATTTTTGAAGCTATCAATATATTATTTTTTTTTAAGACCTTTTACACCTTCACGGTGTATTTTAATTTTTACCCAATTTATAAGACCTCACGTGGTGAGTACGGCACGTGGCGGTACTCAACTCTTTGTCATGTTATCAGAAAGGAAAATGAAAATAAATCATTCCCCGAATGAGAATTCAACGCGTTTATAGTCCGACTTTACGTCGCTGCGCCACGACGGACATCTTTTTCTTTTTTCATAATTATTCTTTTATCGTACAGCCGCAATGGATGACACAAAAACATTTTTGGAACATTATGTATGAAAGTCGCTACGAAGCTCTTATGAGAAATCCTAAATGGCCTCCGCTGAAAGTAAGTATTTCGTTCTATTTCGCATCCGCATCCTGACTATTACCACTGTCACGGAAGCTGCAATCATATATAGGGTATATTTACAATATACACCCCTATCTATACGACTGTAAGATAATCGCAAAACTTAAAAGTGTACACGCTTCCATTACATATATTTAGCTTTAATAATAAGTATAAAATAAGAATGATCTTCGTTTATTTTAGGTAATACTAATACCCAGAACAAATATTCACTCGATTTGGAAAAAACCGTTTGAAAATCTACACAACGAAACAGTGCGCAGCATCATATCAAATATTGTAAAAAAACTAAATTTTTATTCAAATTTAACTTTTTCCTGGAATGACGTGTCACACTTAGCTTACTGGTGGAAAAGTGCTCGCCAGAAGAGTCGAGCGGTATGAGGCTGATAGTAAACATCTTATAAATATCTTTATTGATTTCAAATCATACATCAGTAAGAAAACGGTTAATTTATTTTCAAGGCTCTCCGTCGTCTTGTCAATGAAGGAAGGTTGGAAATCACAACTGGAGGATGGGTTGAGACAGAAGAATCCACTTCCCATTTGTTCGGCATTATTCATCAACTTACCGAAGGTTACCATGTGCAATAAAAAATAATGGCTGTTGCAAATTTGTGAAAAAGACACATTCTGACCGTCACACTGAGTATAGTATGCGTAAAAAAATGTTATTTCGATTTATAAACATTTACAATATATTTCCAGGGCATCAATGGTTGCAACATAATTTAAACTGCACTCCAGACATCGGATGGCTGACCGCTAGCTTGACACACAGTCCCACTTTTCCTTATCTACTGTCTTCCGCGGGAATTTCACACTTGGTTTTTACAAATTTACATTTTTCTTGGGAACAGTACCTCACTGAGTATCAATACACAGATTTTGTTTGGGTTCAGAATTGGGATAATAATAAAAACAGCGAGACTAACCTAAATAAGGCTTTACATAAAATAGGCAATGACCGCTACCCGAAGCATTCGGTTCTAGCACATTATTTACAATTTAACTCAGACGGGTTCCAAGCTTGTGGTCCGAAAAGTGATATATGCAACACAGAATTTAATTTTGCTAATATAAACAATAATGTTCATATCAATACATTCAATGTCAAGGAAAAATCCGAAAAGCTACTTGAACAGTACTCGAAAACTGGCACTATAACATCACATAATATTATTATTGCACCCGTCGGTGACCAATTTTCCTATGAATTTCAAGCAGAATTTGATTATCAGTATAATAATTATCAAAAAATTTCAGAATTTGTAAATGTAAACCAAGACATTTATAGAGCTACCGTAAACTTTGGTACTGCTAAAGACTACTTTAAAAGCGTATTAGCGAATCATAAATTTTTTCCTACCTTAAAGGGAGATTTCTATAATTTTGCGGACATTAGCAGTGGGAAGCCCACGTACTGGATCGAACAATTTACTGCGTGTCCAATGCTTAAGATTTTATTAAGACGTATTCAGTCCACTTTACGGAGTACTGAAATTTTGTTTACACTAGCTCTTAATTTTAATGTTTTTAAAACATATAACGCTTCAAGTTTAATAAAAAAAATAATAAATGCACGTGAAATAGTTGCTAGATTAGAAGATCGTAACGTCGTCAGTGGCACATTAACTGCGAAGACGATGAGATATGTCAAAGATGAAATTTTTAAAATAGCTAAAGATTGTTGGTATATTCAAGAAATATCCACAAGTCTGCTCACCACCAAACCGGAACTAAACGAAAGCTTTCTCGAAAAATATGTCTATAGGGAGGGAGAGATAATATCATCATTTAAATCCGTTACTTCAGGCGACCAAATATATATTTTTAATTCTCTTAACCGTGAAAGAACTGAAGTAGTGGAACTTTTGTGCAGACAGACCGACTTGCGCATTCTAGATTATAATAAAAAAGAAGTTGAAATACAAATTAATCCAATTTGGAAATATACCCCTGAAAATAAAATAAAATTTTCCAGACAATATTTTAAAATTAATTTCCTCGTTATTATTCCTCCAATGTCATTTCAGCTTTTCAAAATAAAGAAAAGTTACAAAACCACGCAAAGTGTATCTGTGGTTTATTGCGAAAAATGTGTAACCGATAATTCAGGGGGTGGTTCAGAGCTACCGTTCAGCATCTATAACATGGAGAGAGGTGATATACAACTTGAAAATCACAGACATCGATTAATATTTGACGAATACACTGGACTGTTAAAAACTGTTACTGAAAAAGCAACAAACAGTGATCGAAAGGTTTTAATAGAATTTGGCGCATATAAAAGCTCACGCATTAATTCTGCTTTATTTTTGTGTAATTCGACTTCTAAGCCCCTAGAGGATGTCCTCTCAAAATATAAAGTAAATCCAACATTGAAGACAACCATGATAATATCTGGTAAACTTACTACAGAACTGGTATCTATTTATAGTAAATTTCTTCAACATAGCGTTATAATATTTCACTTTATTGACAGTCCTCTTTCAAATGCTATAAAATTAGAAACGAAAGTAGACTTAGAGAGTTATCCCAAGAGTCGAAATATAGATGGCCTATGTATGTCTATCACATCGGATATAAGTAGTGGAAATCCACCAGAATTTATCATCGACAATAACAGCTTCGAGCTCTCCCACCGAACGGTCAATTGGAGTCGACGCATCGAGTCTAATATTTTTCCAATGACGAGCATGGCTTTCATAGAGGATGATAGAAATCGTTTGACTATAGTCACAGATCACGCTCAGGCGGTGACGTCACTGCAAGAAGGTCAGCTGGTGGTTATGCTAGATAGACGTAGACGTGCTGGTCGCGACGATGGACACGGGTTTGAGGAAGATGTAACAGACAATAGCGTAACGCATCAAACTCATTATATTTTGTTGGAAACTTTTAAAGAACCAATGATACAGGAAACTATAACAACCACAAGAAATAAATTAAGGTTGCCGACTTTATCCGCGATATATTTGGCCAGTACTCTTAACTATCCGTTAGACGTGTACTATATAACCAGAAGTAACAATTGCCATTATGCATTTTTTCCTTTAATCAAAACAAAATTGCCATGCGATGTGACAATTCTCAACTACAGAATGTTGTTGAATAATATCTCCAAATCTTCTCCGAAAATAGCTCTCTTGACGCTTCACCGGCAAAGCTACTCCTGCTCCATCGATACTGATGTTAACTTACATTGTGGCGGAGAAGAAATTATAATAAAGAAAGTATTTCACAACATCAAAGCAGCTTACCTAACTAATTTAGTGGGAACAAGCAGGGGTGTTTTGGTACACGTCCTAAATAAAGATAATTTCGCACCGATGGAAATTATAACACTAAGGATTCATTTCTAAATTACGATAACAATATTTAAAAGAAATAGATGAATTTGAAAGTAGTAATTTTTTGGTAACTTTATAAATTTATTTGCCAATTTTTAATATAATAATAATGGGTCAACAACTTACTACTTAAACATCTTTGAATATATTTTAAATAAAAAAAAATATATATTACTTATCTTCACACTTTATCCCTAGAGGGGTAGACAGAGAGAACGAATTATACACATAAAATCACTTGGTTTCCTTTACCATTTTATGTAAAAAAAAATTGGATATGTGTAGATGATAGCAGGTAGTATATTTTTTTGGAAATCGAAATGGAAATTTGAAAATTAAAAATACTATAAATAATACGCTTCGTCGTAGCATTATCAGAGCGTTTTTTTAATTTTTAATATACATAAGTTATATATTATAATACAAGCTTTTCTCACATTCAATAATTTCAATATTAAATAGTTCAACTTAAATTAGTTTAAGTTATTACCTTTGTCGGACGTCCTGAGAATGACATGGTATTTCTTTATAAAAAAAGTAAGTGTTATAAGTTTTTTTCGGTGACCACTCGCACAAGCTAAAAGCTCACTTTATGTCTTACGGACTGTATCTCTAACAGAAAATAATAATACTGTAACATATTATTTAATTTTAATTATAATAAAATGAAATAAAATAACAATAACCATTAATAAACTATCAAAGCAATTCCAAAGAGAATGTATGTCTCGCACTCACCGACGATGATATCAAGTGTTGTAGTATAATCTGTATCAGTCATACCGTAAATGTAATAGACAAAGAAAATATGTATGTAGTCTTATTCTGTAACTCGTTATAAGAGTCAGCGCCTCGTACTTTGTTACTTTACCATCTATGTACTTAATATGTGACTGACTTCTTTATTCCACTTATTTACAACAAACAATATTTGACAGTGATATTGTGCTGTAATTAGATTAGTGTCGACGTTTTAATATTTTACTGTGACCCACTTCTCAACAGGTGTACGCCGTAATAAGGCTTTGGTTCAATCGAAAAGAAATGAAACGACGCGTAACATATTTTTTGATATTTGTCCATTTAAAACACTTTAATTATGACAGTAATTGTGTATATAAAAACTAGCGTTGTGAATATATTTAGAGATTAGCTATAGAAACTTTAAAAGTGGTTTTGTTTAAACGATGTTCATTTTTAATTAATTCTTTTGTATATATAATTATATATAAATTTAAATCTACATAATGGGATTGCTCATATCGAAAATATGGAGCCTCTTTGGAAATGAAGGTGAGAACGTGATATTTTTATTATAAATATTTAGTAAAGGTCATAAATAAGTGTCGCGTCTTGATAAGATAACGAGACATGCTCCTGATATTCTCCCGAGGCTCTTTTTATATTCATTCAAACATACATTTGAATTTAAGTAATGATTTTAAAGTAAGCTTCACTTGATCTAAAATTTTTTTTAATCACAATTTTCAGAACACAAATTGGTGTTGGTAGGCTTAGACAATGCTGGTAAAACTACAATATTGTACCAACTACTACTTGGTGAAGCTGTACACACGAGGCCAACTATTGGCTCTAATGTGGAGGAAGTGGTGTGGAGGAACCTACGCTTTGTGATGTGGGACCTCGGAGGACAACAGAGTCTACGCTCAGCTTGGAACACTTATTACACTAACAGTGAAGTAAGTACTTATGTAACTAATGTAACAGGATGTTGAAACAGTTATGTAAGTTATTTTATTTATGCTGTGCACAGGCCAATGTGAAAGTACTCATTAAAAATGTACAGTCTTACCATTTAATATATATAATAATGCTATAAATATTTATTTGTATGTTATAGATGCCAGCAAACTTACTTTGCTAAAAGTAATGCAGGAATAAAATGTTTTTACTAAAATTGCAGTGACAAGGAACTGCAATTTTTAATAAAAACATTTCATGAATTCAAATGTTTTCTAAAAGTTTCTGAATCAGTGTACCTTTTAATTAATTCTCACCATATAATATATTAAAGTTTGCTTAATATTGTCTTATTTACTAGCAAATTGTAGAATTGGCAAAGTGAAGGCTAATGTTCTTAAACTTTTTATATTCATATATTTTTTCTAAAATGTTGTAAATTAATGAATACTTATAACAATGATTTCTGTTCTAATAAAGTGCATGCTAATTATGATATCATTTTAATTCCCTTTAACATACATGTGTGAAAGTGAAAATTTAAGTTAAATAAATTTAACCAAAATCATATGTCACACCACTACCAGAACAAATTACATAATTACTCATTCTTATAGAAGTCATAATGTCATTATTATCAGTGTGTCCCTTTACTGGACTTTAAACTTTGCTTAACGGCCATTACAAGTAATTTAAATTATGCTCTGATTGAATGCCTTTGCGAACGGAATATACGTGTGGATTGTCCACAATTGACATACAAATGTGTGCATTATGTATTTATATGTATTTGATTTGTACTGCCAATCACAACTATAGCAAATTTAAATTTATATGATTGATTTTCATACATCACTACTATACGATAAGTGTTAACAGACATCTAGAATTGAATAAAGCCATGATCTGACTGTACATGGGACTACTGTTGGTTCAGTTACCCTCTCAGAGGTATAAGTTATTGTGATTTGTTTCATACTTAGTAAAATGACAGTGTGGAGTTGAGTTGAGTTTGCTTCAATTGCTATATGCAGGAAATATGTATAGGATGTGGGTGTAATACTTACTTGTGGTATAACTATTTATATAAGAAAATATATTACAAACTTAGCAGGGATATTGTTCATGTATTTGCTGCTGCTGCAAGGTTGTCTGACAATATGTCAATGTATGTTAATATAAGGAAATAACATTACATTATTGAATCTTTGCATACTATATGAAGGTTGTGGGTTGATTTGATTTGACAAGGGATCAAGGACAACAAATATATATATATATATATATATATATATATATATATATATATATATATATATATATATATATATATATATATATATATATATATATATATATATATATATATATATATATATATATATATATATATGTATGTATATGTATATATATATATATGTATGCAGCAGGTAGGAGGTAATCGGGGAATCTAATGTTGAATCCTTTTTGAAATTTAAGAATTATGTATATTATTCAATAAATAGGTTAATCTAATTTATATCTTTATATAAATGCATATGTGAAGGTCTTATTTACATCGTCATTGAAATATTCAATCAAAATGAGTGTTTATAAATATAATATAAAATGAGTACAGCGTCTGACTTTAAACGCGGCACTTGTGGGTTCGATTCCTACTCGGGAATTAATAATTATAATTTTTGGCTCTGGCCCTCCGAGCAAGCACCGCGCGGAGAGATTATCGTTGTCTTAAATCATGAAAGTATCTGTGTCGATTCTTTTATGTAAAACAAATATTTTACGCAAAAGCTTACTTTATAATATTTATAAAAAAATGACAACTTTTTGATTTGTAGCTGTGCGTACATATTGCTGTGTTGTTTCTTGGCGCCGTAGACTGAGGGAGCCTAGTGTTAAGACACTACGTCCCCCGCAAACCGCAAACCCCAACTATCCAGACATTGCGTGTTGAATGTAGTAACTCAACGCAACTCTATATCAGAGCAAGACAATGAAAATAATTCATTCAATCGAACCCAAAATATAAATGAATAATATTTTCATTACTGTTGTAGGCGTGCTTACTCAACTGAGATGTTTGTGTTTTAATTAAGACACTTACATGGCTTTGCTCTGGTAACGAGGCCAATCGCGGGCCATCAAGACATTGGCGGAAAGTACGAAGCGAAAGCTACTTAGGCACGTGGATGCCCAATTTGGTGATGCCCTTCGGGGTACAGCGTGAACCTAATAAATATATGTTGAATGTGTTTCAGTTCGTGATAATGGTGATAGACTCGACCGACCGCCAGCGGCTGGCCATCAGCCGCGAGGAGCTGCACCGGATGCTGTCGCACGAGGAGCTCAGCAAGGCCTGCCTGCTCGTGTTCGCTAATAAACAGGTAGTCCACATGATACACTTTGGTCTGTAAGTGTTACACGAACTCAAAGTGCGCCGCCAGCAAATATAACATACAGACGTGAAGACGTGAGCTCGATTCCTAAGCGGGGAAGTAAAAATGGCTAGTCTGAGTGAGTTCGTCTCATCGACCGTTATCACTACTGCTTGTTATCAATCGTCTTAATTCAGTCAAGATTATTTGACACAGATATGTCTGAAATTATATATTTTGTATGATATAGGAATATATCGTGTTCAAAATTCACTTATTAATTTATGTGAAACGAAATATATTTAATTATTATTTATAACCTACGTAACGACGTACAAAGAGAGGTGTTAAGAGTTTGTGCTGTCTGTCTATCTGTGCCACTGTAGCTCCCGAATAAATGTACCAATTCGAGAGCAGTTTTATTTAATGGATGGTCTGGTAAGTCGCCACGGTGGTGGAGCAGCTTAGAGCTACACGCACTCTGAACCAGAGGAGGTAAAGGCTTTTTAAATATTATAGGAAGTGTTTGGAGATCCCGTCTTCATTAAACTGTTTATTCAATCTTTGTCTCGTGTTTAAATTGGATTATATATTATTTTAGCAAAAATTGCCAATAAATGTGAAATAAATCTGTCGGTGAATTGTGTTTCTACAGAATATCAAGACACAACGTGTTGTACTTGTAGTTATTGTTAGCTAAGTAATGAGTTGTCTCTCCACATATCATTGGACTCGAGTGTAAACTTGAAGTATACTAGGTATAAGTGGACGAGTACATAAGGACGAAGTGCGGGCTCAGCAGGTGTATCTACGTGTCCAGACGACAGATATGTGACTAACATCACTAGCAAAACATATTTTCCTTTCAAATAACATTATACTATATTTAAATAAATATGATACAAGAACAATTTCGTCATATTCAATTTAAGCAATGTTTTATCAACATGTATACTTATAACAAATTCACAACGGATCGTCATTGAAGAGTCTGTACATAAAACATAACATTTAATAACGTAATAGAATTGAAAGTAATGGTTTTCTCTGTTTGTCTGTGCGTCTGTCTGCGCTGACATCAGAAACGGCACCGATTTAATTGAAGTGGTGTAACTATTGTATTTGCTAAGCGTCCCGTCACATTCAGTAGTGGTTATATTATAGAGTTGTTTTTGTTCAACGAAATGTAATTACTATAAATAACTATGCAGTAAGTAAACTGATGACTGATGACTGATTGTTTAAACTTTACTCTCGGAAGCGGAGCCGCGTTCGCGTCGCCAGTATGTAATGTAATCGACTTGGCCGGTGACCCTGGAGTCGCCCCAGTCGGCCACACGGCTGTGTCAACACGTCGTATGACGTCATACGTGGTGTGCACTTAGTTGAATGATCTCACAGCGCAGTGGTTACAGATTGTGCTACGTTTATTTGTTTATGTAGACGTAGACTATCATTCAGTACATACGTGTATTGTATAGGAAGCCTACTGTGCGACTGTAAACGAAACTACTTGTCGGTACCAAATTGAATACTTAGATTTTCAAAAACCGATTGTAACTTGTTATTTTGAATAAAAATATTTAATTTTGAAATGAAAATTTAATTCAATCTTAGTTCTGGTAATAAATCGGGCTTAAAAAGATAGAATACCGTCGGTATACCTCACAATACGGTTGAATGTAGATATTTTTTTTAATTTTAAATATCTGGTAATTTCACTGGACGATTAAAAAGTGTCTATATCGAAGCAATGTATGTGATGTCGCACCACTCAACTCAACAGGTAGTTCCTAGGACTACCTAGGACTAGAGCGGACGACGCACCAAACTAATACAATAAATGTTAATTAGTGTTTGTGAATATTTCCAGGACGTGAAGGGCTCCATGTCAGCCGCCGAGATATCCGAGCAGCTGCAGCTGACCTCCATTAAGCGCCACCCGTGGCACATCCAGGCGTGCTGCGCGCTCACCGGCGAGGGGTGAGACATACTGACACTGTCGATACGTTAAGTTACGGACATTACCCTTGTATAACTGATCAAACTCGGTAGAGAGTGGGGAATGAATGGAAACTATTTAAACTTGTTTCTATACAATATTCGCTTGTAGTGATGATAAAATAAAAACTACTTTATATTTAGATCTGTTTCACATATAATCTAATCTAACGAAATTATGCAATAGATCAATTAAAAATCAACTCTATCGTCCATACAATAACGTTTATAACTTGTTTTCGAATCTGTGACGTCATGACGCACCGCACCGCGAAAGAGCACCCGCTAGCTCAGTCGGTCAGAGCGCCGATATCTATACCATAGAGCACATTTACCCTACGGGAGAGTGTCGACTTCATACAAAAAAGTGGGGGACAAAAATCGCCACTGCTGCCACCATCCGTAATCCCACAAAAACTAATCTGTCAAATTTCTCGGCGGCAAATTTGAAATTTGGCTTTATGAAACCTTTATTTTATGCAAAATCAGACAGATTCACTCTTTCAAAATCATGGAAATATTGATTTAAACACCAATACTTTCAAATGATTTTGAAACTGTGAATCATTTCTGGAGTGATCATAATAATAAAATATAAATACTGAAATGAAACTAATAAACACTTTATATTTCATTTTATTGCATATTAACATTTTTAACTAAAAGTACTTCTGTATATTAATTACAATAGATTGTAATACATATTTGTATTACAATATTACTGTCAACCTTCTTCCTTATTTTAATATAATGTTATCTTCTTCTTCAATATTGTTTGAAGGTTTTGCGTTTTAAAAGAAACATTTCTGAAGTAATTTACTTGCAGTGAAGTAGATTAATGTAGTAACCATTTCTTGTCTTGTCTTCAGAATCTTCCAAAATTGATATTGTTGACTCCACTCATATTACCAACATTTAAATCAATTTTATAACATGGAAAACCTGAAGAAAAAATATAAATTGAATACAAAATTATAAGCGTTACAAATCTAATTTAATAGCATAGTTTTACTTTACACTTGCCTTTTATAAGAACAGATAATTCTTGTATCTTTCAATTTGTGCTAATTATGAAGAAAAGTGTCTATGTAAAAGAAACGAATTAAATAATACAACAAAAACACTGGATAGCGTTGTTTAACGTTTTTGAAAATAAACAATACTTCGGCCATTTGCAAATTGAAACATTATTTTCAATTTTATTATTAAATGTCAAATTACAATGCTGCCATATCGAAAAGCAATTTTACTACTATGCTTTGAATACTGATTAGATAAATTGTATCTTACACCAAACAAAAACTGTTTAAAATTAAATTAAAGCACTCTCTTTTTAGTTTCTTTTTTAACATTAATTTACAAGAACTTTCATCCCTTTTTGGAATTATTATTTTTTTATAATACTCAAACTATATATTAAAAACATTAAACGAAAAATTATTTCTTAAATATTAAATATTTTATATAATAAAAACATTAAATACATCTGCTCCAAAAAATTTTAAAATACTACTAATTAGTAGTTTTACTTAAACCTAGCAGCATTAAACACCTACGAGCATTATGAAAGACCGTATACCCTAAATTTTAAATAAATTTATTCTTAAAGACCCACGGCCAATCCCCCGTAGGTATGTCGCCAATGCCCCTAAGGAAGTCGACCGGGCCTGATCTATACTGTGCTATACTACACTTGACCTTGACGGAGGACGGAGGTTCAAATCCTTCGCGAGTCAGTTTATTTCTTTCTTTTTGTTGCTTTGGTTTTAGATTATGCAAGGTTTTTGTTACAAATTATATTTAGTTCAATTTTATAATGGAATTTTGATAATATTTTCTAGTTACTTATTGTATGTTCATGTTAAAGTTTGATATTTTCTAATAATAATCAATAAATTTTACATAAATTTCCACAATTCTAGTTAACAATATTCCAGAAGTGATAGGTTTTATTGTAAATATTCCTACTTTATATTTTATAGACAACTCGTAAACACCTTGAAAATACTGTTTTCTAGTTATACCATAAAATCCTTCGCGAATTTCCCGAGCGGCACTTAAATGTACGGCGAAGTCGAGTCTCTCTGTGACTCCCGACCACCGCCCGTCCGTCTGTTTGAACGTGTGTCTGTAGCTCCTGTGTGTGCAGTAATGGCAGTGCAGAACAACTTGCCGAATATTTATACCACAATAATACTACCATTGAGTCCCCACCTACCACTACTCTGCTTGAACACTGTTGTAGTTTCAGTTATGGAAGTTAATGATTTAATGAATGATGGCGTCTAGTGTTTAGACAATCGGTATCACACTTTGTTGCTTATTGTCAACGTCACACTTTGTCTAATTGCCAAGCCGAAAGAACTAATGTAATTTACGATAGTTGTAGTCAACTTACAACCGTAGCGTTAGACACTGTGAAAAACAACAATATGAAATATTTAATGTCCTCAAGTGGGAATCGAACTCGCAGTCGCCGGTGTGCACGTTGTTATATATTACAGGAGGTTGGGTTTTAGTTTACAATTTACGTTTAAGGAACAACATAAATAAGTTGCAAATGGCGCATGACTTGGTAGTCTTAGCGCTTGGACGGCAGACGAGAGTTGCGGATTCAAGGCCTAGCGGGGGTATCTTGCAAATAGTCCTAGTGTACCTCCCCAAGTAAACAATCGAGCAAAGCATTGTCGTAACCAAGTACTGCCATTTGTTCCAGCCTGCACCTCGGCCTGGAGTGGATCGCGAGCCGCATCAAGAAGAAATGACGCCGCCGCCCTCGCACGCTAGTTGCTACTCTCCCGACTCGGCGACGTGACTGTCGTCAACCTTCACTGACGACCCATTTCGAATGGCCATCTGTATAATAAATAACTACACTTATCATAGATCATTTTATTTCAACTACTCGTATCGTCGAACATAATATTTGTTTGGCCGCGCCGCGGTGCTACGTACAGTGCAGTGCAGTGCAGTTGTAGTACAGTGCAGTGCAGTACAGTACAGCACCGTACAGTTACAAGAAAAACGACGAAATTATCACAAACACCTTCAAATAAGACCTACAATATGTCGTATACAAAGTAAACATCTCATACTTATGTATAAACTAAGTCTAACACAAAATAAACTAAGTGACTACACAAAATATGTACATCTGTTTATATACAAATAAAAGACAGGGCGGCGCGGCTCCGGGCACTGTCTAATTACACATTTAGACATTGAGATGGGAAATTATACAATCTTAATAACTATTACATTAGTTTTACTATGAGTTACAAAGAACATTGATTTATATGAGAGCGAGGTGGCCGGCGCCTGCACGTAGGTATGTCAGTTGTGTCTCTCTCCCTGTTCCGTCGTAGTAGTAGTAGTGACGTGACACTAAACGTGACGGGGTATGCCGAGGCCGACCTCCTCCCCCTAATGTCTAACTACGATTATATACTAGACAGACAGTAATATTTAATTGATTTAATATATAATAACATACAAGGTGCACTCGGGTAGCTCTAGGAACCGGGGTATTTATCATAATCCAAATTTTAAGTACCAAACGTTATTGTTGCTTTGGGAACATTCACCAAGTACACTGTGCAGGGTAAATATTACTTTTTTTTTCTTTTTTGATAATTTTCTTATGATTTCAGAAAGCCCTATCTTCAGCGCTGTCGAGATAATAAGTTCTGGAACCGTATACTTAAAGGTACCGTAGTATTCGGAGTTACCTGAACGCACCTTACACGATTACGTAAACACGTAACATTGGACTAAGTCTCCTCACAGCGGTCGACGGCCGTCGAATCACTTTGTCAGCGCATGATTCGTGACGATTATTTGCAATAATCGCAAATTTACATTATAAATACATATATACCATCAAAAATTCCAAACGTTTCATTCAATTGGCATTCACCTAAGCTCTATCTCACTATCCATTACCCTTGGACTCGTTCTTTAAATTTCATATAAAAAAATCTTACTCCTAATTACAATTACATACACAGCGAACACAACCTAAAATTAAACATATATTTATAATTGTACTTGAAATTAATTAAAGTAAACGTTCAAATCACAATGAGCTTTGTAAAATGCGTGTATATTATATAGAATACGTCCGCGTCGACTGTCACCGAAGGGCGGGAAGTTCGGAAAAGTTGTCAGTCGTGACGTCTGCTGTCACTGTACTTGATTAATGGCGCTCTATCGGTTATGGATCGTCTATAAATAGTAATTACTGCATTTGTTATCTATGTTGTTGTTTACAGATACTATTTGTATCAGCAATTGGTGTAAATGTTTATTCTTGCTTGAAATTTAAGAAATCAATTACCTGGTTTAGAATTTTAATACAAAATTACAATTTTTCTAAACAAGTGCATAGAATTTTTTAAACAAAATTGGAGTTTTTCGAGACAAGTACATGGGTTGTTATAAATTCTTTGCGCGTAGCGGTCATACAGAGGAGGCTTTTGTAAGACATGATTTAGATCTCCATTTCCTATCGTAAGGATAGTGCTTGTTCCTTTAATCCTTAATTTCCCTAATCACCAAAAAGTTTTTATAAAAGCATCAATATTTGAAATATAAATTCTTCGAAGTGGGAATTGAACCCATGGTTGTCGTAATTGTCTCATGCATTATTTTTGTTTATTTCTTTTTATTTCTTTAAACATTATCAATTTCAAGGCATTGTACTATTATGGTTTAATAAAAATAATTTGAGTAGGGATTCGTTTCATCTATACTTTGGTTAATTTTGACTTTAGAATACCAAATACCTACCATTAAATATCGCAACATCCCCCCGATGACAGTTGTCAGCATACGTTTGACATTATTTGGCATATCATCGCTTTAGAACGGCTCGCGTCCATTGCGTAGTCCCTATGCGTTTAAAACAAACGAAATATATACAAAACGTAATGTAACGCAAAAATGAAGCGCCGTCACGAGACTTATACGTTTTTGACTAAGTGAGCGTCGCTCGCGCGTCCGTACCGACTAAACCTACCCTAACATTAATCAGTGTATATTCATCAAGAGATCTACTGTATAGAACTGAGAAATTATTTCGGAAGTACGAATATTGCACAACATCGATATATAACGAGGATAAGGCGGGGGTTCTTGGGGTCTACGGGTCGTGGCCGGTAAAGAGTCGGTACAAAGTTGTAAATAAATAAGAAACATTCGCAAAACGTCTCAATTTGGTCCTGAGGTAGAGTCGAATCCGGAATTAATATAAATCATTGGTATCGTTCGGGAGGCGAAGAGAAAAGATGCACAAAAAGAGACTTTTCGTCTTAGAACTTGATCCTATAGGTTTTTATTTCGAGGGGCGCGAGTTCGATTTCGTGGAAACCAGAAAGTTCGCGGAGCGTCGAGAGGCCAGTGAGAGTGACCGCCGTAAGGTTACGAACCCGCAGTCCGGTGAATGCCGTATCGCGTGAAAAACGTGCTAGTTGTCGCGCGTCCCCGAGCCGACAGTTGTGCGCGACGCGCTGTAGCACCATGAGAGCGGTGGGACTCGGGAGCTGCTCGATCGCGGCATCGCCTATTGTGCGTAGTGTCAACAAATGCACGTCTGGAGGGAAGGCGGCGGCGAGCGCGTGGTGATGGGACACCTGCACGTCTCCCGCCTCGCTACCGTCCACTATGAACACTCCGGGTGGGTAGTTGAGTGCGCGAGAACGACGTGCGGCGGCGCGTGATGGCAGCTCGTAATACGCGGAACGATGTTCGCCCACCACGCCGGAAACGCGCGCTGCGCGCTTCTGCCTATCAGACCCTGTCGGTTCCAGTAACAGCCAGTGTTCGAATAAGGTGGGTTTGTTATCAACGAGACCCTCGCCGATGCCGCGGTGGTCGTCGTAGAGCGTGCGGCGGTCTAACATGAGCTCGAGGCGGCCGGGCTCGTAGGCGGACGCTCCCTGCGCGTGGTTGGTCACCAGCGTGAGGCGAGCCTCCTCGTCCTGCAACCACGCCATCGTCGTGATGGGGTAGTAGTTGCCTTCAATACCCAGCTTGCTAACTTTCACTCGCTTCTGATATTGAAAACCGTTCTGGTCAGTATAAAACTCGGGGATGTCACCGTTTTGTATGTTGGTCTGCACGCGCATGAACAACTCGGTTTCACGGTTCTTAGGAGGACTTTCAAAGTCGACGAAGTTTTCTATGCGTATGGCGTTGAGCAGATCGCGGTCGTCGACGTTGTGGAGACGCAACGTGTGGACTAGGAAGGGCAGGTAGAGTGTGTTGACGTCGGTAGCGACAGGACCAGATACTATGATGATGTTTTCATCTTGCATGCTCCCAGCACTAGCGTAGGGATGTAGAACATCCTTCTCTGGAGCGTCGTAGTCAGGCATGAACAGGTACGCGCCGGAGTGTCGCTGTGCGCTCTGATACGCGCCGAACTGAATCTCTACAGCGTGACGGCGGCGCGTGTCCTTTCGATTGATCTGCCGCAACAGTCCGTTATTCCGGTCTATAAGTAACTTCATCGCAGAATTTTCAAGCTGTATGTCTCCCGGCATCATTTTCTTTACCGGGAAGATGCGTTCGTTTCCTTCAATTTTGTCGCTGCAATTGTTGCAGAAGATTTCACAGCGATGTGAAGCATTGACATGCTCTTCCAAGTTGAAGGTGACAGCGGTGAGCGGGGGGAGGGTGGCCACGAATGTTAAGTCGAAAATCGTCTCGCTGATAATAAACTTCTTGCCACTGCTGACTATGTTGGGTGCGACCTGGTACGGGACATACTCCTTCAGGCGCGTGTCGAACACTCGCACGTTAGTAGAGTTAGACTTGACAGTGACGACTTCAGTGCGGGTGTGAGTGAGGGAGTTGAACAGCACCACCTTCTTTTTATCAGTGAGAGAGACCTGAAGCTGCTTGGGTTGTTTCCCATACGTCTCCCATTCAGTGTGGCTCTGCAATATACTCTGAGAATGCAACGCTGGGTCCGATACCATCAATATATTAAGAGCAATCTCTTGTAATCTAATGCAGTGGTAGATGCTCGTGAACAGCTTCGTGCCGTAGTCGTACATGACACTGGACTTGGAGGTGCCGGTGATAGCGTCGTGGTGTTGGAACAGGCCGAGGTTCCTACGAGCGGTGATCAGTTGCTCGTAGAACTTCTCCAAACGTTTCTCGGAGGCGGCAAGTTTCTTATCTTTACTCTGCTTGATGTGATTCGAGACTAAAGTGAACAATATTTCAGCAGAGCGTAGTTGATGCTCAAATTGACGAGCTAATATTTTTAAATAGGGGCGGGTGGTGTAATAACCCGACCAGTAGGCGGGCTTCCCTTCGCTAAAAATATCCGAGTAGACAAAGAAGTCTCCTTTCAGAGAGGGAATATTTGTATGGCGTTGTTTGATCGCGTTAAAATAGTCCAAAGGAGTGCCAAAAGAGACGTCAGCGTTGAAGACATGTTTATGCTTGTTAATATATGTGAACATTTTCATATAATTCTTGTACTGCGCGTCAAATTCTAGCCCATATTCGTATCGGAAGTCGTCCCCGAGTGGTACCAGGATGACATTATGTGGTGTGAGGGAGCCGATGCGGTCGTACTCCTCGATGAGGGTCTTGGACTTGCTGTGGACGTTCTGGTCAGTTATTTCTTCATATTTTGCAGTATATTCCGAATACTCGCCCGGTATTTTTCTAAAGTCGAAGCCTAGACATACAGCCGGATGCGGTCCACAAGTGCTTTTAATTGAATATATATCAAAGGGCTGGTTGTGGACGATCAGAGATGGCTTCTTCTCTGACCAGCTCGCAATCCAGTAGAACTCCTCGATTTGACGCTGAGCGAGCCATTGCTTCCACGCGTAGTGAATACGTTGTATGATTGTGCCTTCGAGTCCACTTTGATCCAGTAAGTAGGGAACAGTCGGTCCGTGGCCGAAGGGGTCTATGGACCATCCAGTCTTTGGAGATATGCCAAGATTAGTTTTAACCCACTGGTGACCTGAAAGAAGTATTAAATTGTTAAAAAACTATGAGTTTAATATCCAAGCGCATAACAAGATGGCGATCCATGGCACTACGTAGTTATGATAATTTTACTACAGATGTCGCCATAAGAACTCTACAGACCGTGTTCGTGAAAATGTTGGCTTATTTTAGTGAAACTACAATAATTGTGTATAAAACAAATAAAACCATAAGTGATTACTATATTTTCTATGTACCTTCAATAAATTGGTCGACGAGAGCATAGATATGAGTACAAGCTTCGTCCGGCATCACCCAGCCACCAGTAGTTATTTCAAGTCGTCCTTCCTTGATCAACTTCTTGAATGCCTGGAAACATAAAAAGTAAAGTGTTCATAATATATAAATTTCAAAATTCATTGTGTTTTGTTTATAACATATTGTATAATATTAATCGAATTATTCGGCAGCTATCCCTCTGTCGGCGAGTAGAGGAACTTACTTGACTGTAGAGAAATTAATTAAAGCAATGGTCTGAATTCTAGGTCACGTCATAACGAGACACACGTAAATCGATATTCTAACAATGTTAGCAGGTTAAATTGTTTATAATAAAAGGAGTGTACTAAAATATGCATATTTGTTGCCTTTTTATTTATTTTGCATAAGTGGTTCTGATTAAAATCTCAAAGATCATTTTTACGCAGAATTGTACAGCTCGAGATGGCGTTACTGTGCATCCGGCAGTTTGCGACATAAAAACTAAGTATTTTATACATAATAAATTTAAATGCACATTGAATATTTAAAATTAATTCTAAAACATAAGTACAGTCTTTTTATTGCCAGTTTTGTAATAAAGATTTGTTAGGTATTACTTTGTAAAGTATCCCCCCGCATAATGCAAGTCGACCGGAAGTGCAGGCTGCACTTCAGGTGACACTAGATGGCGATTGCATACTTCAACAACCACGTGCTAACTTGTCAAAAGTTTTACGTAATATATGCGCAACTATCGAACAAAGTTAACTTTATTTGACGTGATTGTAAAAAGTTTTACAACTTTTAATTTGCTATTAGTTTCCAGTTTATATTAAAAATACAGTAGAAGACCGTACATTATAGACTTTTAAAATATTTTTGTATACAACTGATGCATTTCTTACTTTTTGTTTAACTGGATGAGAGCGTTCCCACCAAGCGTTGAGAAAAGATATTTCGGTCCAAATGAAGGTCATATCGCTGTATTCATGTAGCTTTTGAACAATGTTGTTTATAATATTCTTAGTTTTCGTCTCGAAGTAGCTCTCAAAAGTCATCAGCCACCCGGGGTCGTTGTGAGAGTGCGGCACTACGATCACCTAAAAAGTGAGTGGGTAAAAATATATTCAGAAAATAATAATAAGAAAGGAAAAATCTATAACATATCAAATGATTCGTGTTTCTTAAAGATTGACATACGACGCTCAGACAAAACTACACGACGTAGAACGTTGGGGTACAGCAGGTAAATGAAGGAGTGCAGGGGAGCACTAAGAGAGGATTTTGTTTGGAAACTTTGGAACGTTTTTCAGTCCATGTAAGCAATGTAGTGGCCTACGAATCCTCTTATATTTCATAGTTTGAATGACAGAAATATAAAGAAACCCATGAAATTATAATATACGAAAAATACTTAAGTATTATACGTATATCACGTTGCAAGAGTGTTACCTAATTCATCCTAAGATATTGGATACATTGACATACCGCTTTCAACGGTGACTGACGAAGCTCCTAACAGCGCTTAATCTACAGATAGAAAATAAAAATAAAAAACTGATCAACTCAGAGACAGATTTGCCCATCGAGGGTTCCTTACAAAGTTAGGATTTTGGAGCTCAACGAGACAAACGATACAACTTATTAAAGTTGACAAAATTTTGTTTGTATTTTGTAGTAAAATACTACAAAATTAAGGTTTTCTTATTTTGTATAAAATGTCTCTTATTTTTTGATTGTGATGTTTTACAAGCCTACATTATTCTATTCTCTGAGAGACCGTAAATATTATACCTTGTACCTCAAGGTACCAAGCTAAATTTAATATATTTGATATCAATTGCAGCTTGATACCTTCACGTGATCCTAAATCGAAATTAACGATCATGGTGGATGGAAGGAGGACAATAAATGGTACCGTTTTTTCTTTTGGTACTATACAGTACCTGGAAATTGTATCTGAATTAACTATACGAGGATATCATTGGAGAATAATCTATAAACTTACGTTAATATAAAGCTATTCTATAAAAAAAGAGTAGTAGAGTAGAGTAAAAAACTTGTCATGTAGGTAGTTAAGAGAGGATTTTTCGAATTTCCAGCGTGGAAGGGGGTAAAATTTTTAAATTACGTAATCCACACGAGTAAAGTAACGATCACTAGTTTGCTATAAAATGTACGGTTCATAAACAAAGCTAAACAGATGCCGGCTACGGTAGTATTTTACCTTTAAATGTGGTCGACGGCTGTCATTTCTCATCTTCTCGTAGCGTTCTTCAAAGGACTTGTCCCAAAACTCTTTAGTCCTCAACCAGCTCGGCTGTAATTAAGATAATTGTTCAAAATTTTACGGTCTTGCATTTGCTGAAAGAGAATAATTCCTACGCTTACAAACGTGACTCTTCAGACAACCTCGTGTCGAATATGAAAGAATATGAAATATTAAGATGTTGAGATCTACAAAAAGTTTGCATTTGCTAAGCTAGCAAGTCCACTCAAATTCCGAAACAAAAAGAAAGCTATTGTTTATTTATGCTTATATAGTAGTTGCGCCAGAAAACCTGCGGACGGAAATATTACATTTTTAGCTTTACGTCTGCCATATGGCAGGGAACCTGGTGTTAAGATAGTTTTGTTCCCCACTTTATGGTGAATTCAGTCATTGCGTGTTGAGTGGCGGTACTTTTCATTTCCTCGAATGGGGATCAATATCCTGTGTGTTTAGTGTCGCATGCTTGTGTTCCTGCGCCAAGAGAGACCTCAGATTTTTTTATGAATATGAATAAAATTTAACTGAAATTAAAGAAACTGATGATGAGATTCAAATTCTTAGTTCAAATTAAATTCAAATACAAATATTTTTATTCAAAATAAGAAGTTACATGCTTTGTTTTTTGAACGTCCAATAATTTACCACCGGTTCACTAAAGTTATACATCGACTTGAGAAGAACCGGCGAAGGAAACTCAACGGGACATGTCTTTTTTAACCAAAGCTTTACATTATATTATTATAATTGTCAATAATACATTTGAAGTAGCCTGGAGCGAGCATTTTATTCCCAAGATGTGTTATCATTTATAAAATCGATAATTTGGTAATAACCTTTAACACATAAACGTCTTTTCACAACTTTTTAAATGTGAAATAGAAAATTCTCGGACTTTCTCTGGGATCCCTATTGCATGTAAATAAAAGAATTACGGACTCGATGCAATCGAGTTTTACTTATTTCTAGTATGAATATTATGTATATTCCCGATTTTGCATAGCATAATATTTTCAAAAATATATTATAATATATATTTTTTTTTAATTTGTCTCTTGAAAAACCTTAATGCCTAATTTATAGATTGCACGAATATCTGCTGCTACCGGCTGCATTACCCCAAAGTAAAACGCCATATGACATAAGACTATGGAAATAGCTAAAATAAACGAGGCGAGCCGTTTTCACGTCTGTTAATATTGTGTTTTTTTAACCGCATAGGCTGCTGAGCTAAGTCTTCGCCAATCCATACATATGAGGTCCCCGTTGTAATTTGGAGTCAATGGTGATACGGACAAATCTTCTAGGAGAAAAACCGTAGAATCAACAGGGTCCAAGGGTTCACCATTCAAAAGTACATAGAATATAATACATTTAGTTTTTTTACTATTTAAAATTAAATTATCCGCACTAAACAAATGTACAATTTTTGAGAGAGCATTGTTTACATCATTTTAAACAGATTAATCCGTTTTAGTAGTTCGAATTTTAGTGTTATAAATATGCCGCAAGCGAGCCACAAATATTTAGACAGCGGAACTCGCGGGCGGTCGCTGGTTGTCTTTGCATTTAGCGCTTTCCGTATTCGAGCGAGAACATTGGAATTGTTTTAATTATTGGCTTAAGTTTTAGAATCAACAACAATTAGCATTTTCTTTATAGCTTCACGCGGTAAGACACTTTATTTTCAATTTGTGGGACATGTCTTGTCAGACCAAGAAAATGAAAAACAATTTTATCCTTCCTCTGGATATTATAATCACAACCGTTCGACGCGTTTACAGTTACACGTTATCTCACATTGCACTACGAAGGGTCCTTTACTTACTTACTTACAAAGTTTACTATCAACATTATCATCAGGTTATCGTCAATTTAAGTACGAGGTTAACCTGGTATATTCAAAATAAAAGAAAATGAAGTCACAGTCAAAGGAAGACATTTTTCGATTCCGCAAAGAACAGTTAGTTGAATATGTCGCTTCGTACAATTTTCTACAATATATTCACAAGACTTTACTCAGCAGACATTGTTCCCTAAAATTTACTATATTCGAGCGAATAAAAAACACTAATCGGTCTTGATCGAGGAATCTTAATGACTCATAAACTTTGTAGATTTACATCGTCGCCTGTACCTATATGTCAGGGCTGAGGGAACCTTGCTGAAAGACATTCCTTTACCTACATTACAATTTGATACATTATTACTTTATTTACCCATTTGGTAATCTATTATTTTTTAATTCGGTCTTGTTAAATGTAACTTAAATAAAAGACTGAGTGAACATTTGATGTCAGTAGCATTAGATGAACTAAATTTATCATACATCAAATGCATCACTTTTTTATAAACCTGGGAATCCATTACAACATTAGGCCACTCCGTCCATTAAGAATTACTCAATTGCAAAAAAAGTGGATTGAATTGAAAATTTACTTTTAATCTGATAGTTAATTTATCACGAAAATCTATAGGCTGTTGAGGCCTGTAGTGGCGCGTTGGCGGCACAAGCGTGCTACTGTAAATGTGACTTGTTATGGTATCGATTTCCACTGAAATTAATTAAATATTCAACATTTTTATTTCCTTGTTACAGTAATAAGACAAAGCGCGGCGCTTAGTTCCACCACTCAATACGCAACAACGCAATTTACATTTCAAACCACGAGCAAAGCTGCATTTTCTACAATGTACATTCATTAGCAGTCGGTTACGAAGGTCCTGCGCGTGCGCAATTAAAAAACTGTTTTTACAAGTTTATATAGTTATATCTTTTTCATTAGACAATTAAGAGTACTTTACAGATACGCAAGTCTACCGCATACGAGAATGGAATTTGATATCGACAATAAATTGAATTCTGGAAACTGAAGGGATCCTTTTTTTAGTCCGAAAAAACGAGTTCCTTCGGGGCCGGCGCTCGAAAGTTTATTCAAAAAGTTATTCTAGCATGTGAGGACTAATGCATAAATTAAGAAAGTTTTGATTTGCTGATTTTTTAGATTTTCTGTATATGCCGCAGTGTAGGCTGGGCAGAGGAAATCTAGTGTTGAGACACTTCGTTCGCATTCACTTCGTTACTACAAATTTTTATACGTTGGATAGCAGAGCTCAACGCGGTTTTCATTTCAACCAAAAATGAGGAAATAAAAATAATTCATTGTGGCGAATAAGAATCGATCTCACAAACGTCTCTTCTCTAGTCAAGCACTGTGCCACTGCGCCACGGGAGCCTCACGAATTTTTAAAAAGTTGTTTTTTTTTTTAAATTTGTTAATTGCACACGATGTATCAGTTGTAGAGACGTGTTCGACGTGGAGTTGTTACGATATGAGATTTTCTTTTTTATTATAGTATCAGGCTTCCATTCTCATTGACCATTTAAAATACGACTCTATTTATATGAAATTTTGCATAATTTATAGTTGCAACTACTCAACTATGGTAGATAGTACAGTACAAAAAAAAGCCTAATAACACTTGTTTATTACAGTTATTAAGAGCTTGCAATGCAATTGCCAAAGCAAATGCGAGTAATCCTCAATAGTTCGACTAGTAATTTGGACACAAATGTCAGACATTAATGTACTATTTATACTTGTACAGCTTTTGTGTCTGAGTAGTGTTTAATTGTAAATGTACGGAATTTTCGTCCGAGCTGTTCACACGCAAACTGGTGGCAATGAAATTTGTTTTGAACCACACTGATCTCTTGGACACAACGTGCTCACACATCGGCTGATGCGACATTATTAACGTCACAATAAAGTGTCCAATTAGAGACACTCGACACTCGATATATATACTCAATATGAAGTGTACCGTGTGTACCGTGTGTACCGTGTGTACCGTCTCACGTCGTAGTCTATGCGTACTATAAGACAATTAAGATACCATCCAACAATTGAAATACTTTATTGAAAATTTTTAGACAAACAATTTCTCTAATATATAGTTTTTTTTTTAAATCACTAACCTTATTTACATTTATTTTTGCTAAACTTTAAAGTATTTGATGAAGTTTTTATGAAACTAATTGTAAATTACGCAGTTATAGTTGAACTAAAGTTTAAAACTATCATAACTTTGAAGAGAAAAGACTAGAATGGCCCAAAGTCTTAACGAAAACAAGTCTTAACTTTCAGATCTATTATCCGTTAGTAAGCAGCTCGGCTTAAAATTTTATAAACTATTTTTATAAGTCCTGAAAATAAATCGTCATATATATATATATATATATATATATATATATATATATATATATATATATATATATATATATATATACATATATTTATAACGATTTACTCTACTCACTCACTCACTCACTCAATTTAAGTACTCTTTTCAAAAATATACAACAGTATTAACTTTTATCTCAGGTTCAAAACTTAATTTAAATTGTTACTACGTTGATATTAGAAATTACATTTGAAGTTTATTAAATATCAAAAAATATTAATCAGGGGCTTTGTCTCTCGTCGTCTGACTGCAAACTGTACGTGATACGATAGACGGTAGGTAACGACGTGTATTGACATACTACTATTCCCTCTGAGCTCCGCTTGCCCTGCTAGATGCATAGCACACAGAGCGTTTGAACGGATTCTAAGAGGCGCGGTTTCGGATCCCGCTACATTCAAATATTTAAGATTTACAAAAATATATTACTTAACCATAGTGTGCAATACAAGTTATCAATGTAAACAAGTACAGCGCACAACGTTATTAGACTAAGAGGCGGTCCGGTAACTACCTTTAATTGTTTTAGCCCGGTAACGGACAGCACATGGCAATTCAATTTCCTCCGCTGCTCTCCTCCGACCTCCTCCGATCTTGTTGTAAAAGTTGAAAATGCAGTTTAATAGAATTATCTAAGTGAGGGGGTTATAAGCAAAACCTACCAGAAAATATATTCTTTAAACTTTAATAATTTAAATTAAGCTATTCCAACGAAAGAAAAAACAATTGTTTACATATCTACTTGTTACGACACAGTACACATGTGTAGTTGACTCGGTTTCGGAATTTTGTGTAGCGCCTTTGCTTTTGTACCTCTCTTACTAAGTACTTATTGTATTGGATCGGTAAATTATTATTAATTTAAAAATAAAGTTCCGCTGACTTTCTTGTCCCAGTTCTTCTTAGTTCTCGAGCAGTAACTTTAATAAACTATTAGTAAACTGTTTCACGTGTAATAAATGACGTAGGTGACCCATTATTTTGAAAAGTTTTACTTTAACTTTCAACTAACATCAATATTAATGCCAATAACTCATGTTTTAATGGACTTTACATTTTATGAAACTGTACAGGTTCCATTACCACTTGGGACAACTTCACCGACACTGGGAAATTGTAAAATATGAAATTATTTTAGTAACAAGACAGTTTCCCTCTGTCTACCCCGATGATTGCGGGATACAGCGTGAATCTAAACTCAACACTTCGTCTCGTGGCCAGAGTGAAGGAATCAAAATGTTCAATAATCCACCTCCTCAAGTGGGTTTGAGCCCATAATATGTGCACCACGACAAACCTCAAGAAATTTAAAATTAGAGTTCTTTCATCTTAAGATGAAAGGACTTTAATTTTAAATTTTAAAAACAAATTATTTACACTTATAAGTTTAAAGTTTAGACTTAAAAACGATTATCTGTATGTAAAAGCGACAATATTATTATTTAATTTCTTAATCACACCCTGACATAAAGTTGTAGTACAAGGTTTTAAGAGACGCTTTTATTTAAAATATAGTAACATCCGCTTACGTCACAAGTAAGCGAAAAAAGGGATGTGCTACAGATAGAGGGGAAAACGAAATGACAGTTTTTGAATTTGGCTGTCTGGGGATGCGCCGGGCGACCACGGCTGCCCGCCCGATTCCGACGGACGGCTTGATTGGTTTTTGCGGCCTACCACTTGCTAAATTTTATTTTAATACTGTGACAATTTCTTTACTAAGTGTTTTTTGGTATTTTTGTATTTTAAATGAAACCATTCTTCGAGGTTGTTTCTGTGTGTCTGTGTGTGGCGCCGTAGCTCTTGAATTAATAAACAATGATCTACATGTCAATACGATAGGTTAAAGTTCGATTCTTAATGAATAAAATAAGAATTTCTTTTATCGGAAAATGAATTTTCTTTAGATAAACAAAACGAACTTTTACCTTAAAAAGTACATAATTCATTTGACTAACACACACAACAGACACAACAAGAAACAAGACAAATGAAGAGGTTTGCGAATGGGATCGTTGTAAACTACCGTGTCCAGTTTTAGATTTCAGAAGTTCGAATCAATGTTCTGCAGCCCCCGCCGCTTGCAATATAGCAACAAGACAGACAATCGTATGAAACTTGAACTGTCAGAACGCAGACCGACAGCTCATTCAGAATATTTAGTAAAGGCGTCAGTTGGAACAATAACATTTCTAAGCATTTACAAAATGCATGAGGCTGCATTCTGCAATATGTATGTTGTTTCTATATTTACAGCGCAGTGACTGTCCTATTTCAATTGCATTAATTAAGTTATGAGGTATATGAAAAATGCATGTTTAAATTAGAAAATCTAAGAAAAATCAACAATATTTTTTTTCTAATCGCACCAATACAGCAAAAATCTGTTTAGTTGAGGATGTGGGGGTAAAGTAAAGCGTATAAAAGTGATGTTTTTAAGTTGCTTTTATGTACATATTGTGTAGTCAGAACTACACATAATTCTTAGGGATTTCCTATTATGTTTTTTTCTGGTTTTATAAATAGTAGCTACCCTGTACAGGAAGTTAAAAAAGAAAGAATTTATTACATTTAATTCGAATACTTTTGGAAAATGCCTTTGTATGCAAGATATGGTCAATATAAATAAAAGGTTAGAATCATTACATATTATTCCTAAAATATTATATTAGAAATAACAAAAGTAATTAGCATTTAAAAACGTGTATTTTTGGACAATACTTTCAGGACGCTGATACAAAACGAATCAAGTCTCCAATCAAAAAGTTTCACACACGTCGCGGCGAGCTGTCCGGCATGTAGCGAGTCCGGCATGCGGTCGCATCCACTTTACACAACACCGACAACAAAACAAGGAGCTTTATCTATCTTCTTATATATTTTGTATTTTTAACTTCACGTGTCGAAAGAAAAAAATGGTGCAGTCGAAAGGGGCGAGGAGGTTGTTTGCATCCACGTACTGTCCCTTTACCATTTTTATTTCAATAATTCTTCCTGCACAGCATTGTTGTCAGTCGATTTTTTAATTAAAACGCTACTTTAAAAACCCATCGGGGTAGTGTTTTATAAGCGGCCCGCTGTCCTCGCTGGGAAATTTCACGTTTCAGATTTTGAAATGACGCCGTATTTGGTGATAGGTTTGTTCAAAGGTGCGTCACAATTCCTGAAAGCGTTTCGGACAGCGGCTGTCCATCCGAAGCGTTTGACTTTGACAACACGACAGCGACAAGCGGATCAAAGCCACCATTCTGAATTCACTCACAACTATGGCAAACCCTTAAAAAAATGAACACGTCAGAGACTATCTGCACATGTTGACTGTCTTTGTAGCATAAGCTGAGGAAATAAGGCTAAACAAGGACGCCACAGCATGGAAATAATGTCCAAAACATACATATATTCAACATATTTTGTTCATTTGGTTTTTTTCGAAACAGAAAAATATGAAATCAAATACATATAAAAACTTAAATCAATATTCAATCTTAAATTTTTCGTTTTTTGTGAAAAGAAGGAAATGACGGAAAAATTATATGATATATTATTTTAATTGTATTTGATATATCGGAGTAAGAATTATACGAACTTTAACCGGAAATACAAACTTACTTCTTTCTGTAATTTATTTCACCAAAACTACCAAATTAATTTTGTTTAATTAAATTTGATAATAAAACCTAAATATGAAAGCTAAAACTTATTAACCTGCTTTAACCTCTGAGGTCGATATAATCTTGTTACGGAACCTTTTAAAGTTCTTGAAAGGCGTTTCAGGCGGAGCTGGCTCGACTGGACTCATCACATGCGGGTCAACTTTAGCATGTCGTTGTTGCGTGACGCACTCACTTAATGCGAGTTACAGGCAATGTGGTCGCGGCCGCTGTTCTCTAACCCAATTAGACAAACAACTATATGACTACGAAAGTTGATATTATGACGCACACTAAAAGATATTTTAAAAACAACATTTGTTAGAGTTAAAAGCTAAGCTATATATATTATTTGCTCGGCCTTGATTACCGCGACTCAACACGCAATGCCTCCAGAAGTCGGAAGGAGTTAGGGAACGGAAGTATCTTATTAGTTATGGAGTGTCTTAACACTAGGTTTATATGTATAAAATTTAGTAAAATTAAACAAATTTTCTCGTCTACCCCAAACATATCTTTTTGTCCATTACCATAAATTCTAACGTATCAGACTATTAATGGATATGTCCATATATAACCCTCCTGGCTCATCACTTTCAGCGCTCATGATCAAAATAAGTCCTGCAATGACATAAGTAGGAGTAGCGATGGGAGTTGAATATTATTTGCTATACGGCCGCAGCTGTTTGCAATGCAATTATGAAGCTCAGCTTAGTTAGCTTTACAGTGATCACCAATAAATGATTATTTTCATTTCATTTCCTTCTTGTAGAAAAACAGTGGCGTAGAGAACCGCCACTGAACACATGATGTCAAGAAAATTTTACATTTAGGTGTGGGAAACATAATATCTGAACTTAAGACTTTACCCTCCTTTATCCTATAAGAAGTACAGTGAGAAATTAAAATACTAAATTTAAAATTTGAAGAGCTACAAAGATTCAAAGAGACACACACAGATAGCCATATCAAACTTGTGGGAGTAAAAAGTACACCAGTTTAATTCAATAACTAAAATTTGAATGATAAAACAGCCACATAAAATGATCGAATAAATCCGTCCGACGCCGCGCTCAAGCGACAGGTGTGAATCTGACTAATAATACCAATGATATTAACGCCCGCAAGTGTTTCCCGTAAATTATATACAAATATTGAATGTATAATGTACGTTTAGATTTTGCGAGCATCTTAATGAAGTTATTGCTCGACTCATGTTGCCTTTGAATTAGATAAATTATGTTAAAGAAAATGGTAAATGCCATGAACATTTAGTTTGATGACGATTGTCGTAGCACAGGTTCAAGAGTGCGACTGTATACCCGACCGGTGTGGTAGCGAGGTGCGGCGATGAGCTCCATCACTCAACATGTAATGATTCTAGATTTCGACAGAATAAAAAAAGTTGTTGAATTGTGAAATTTAACGCAGCGCTTTGTTTTCTTACTAGATCTATTTAATGCTAGAAAATCAAAATAATTAGTTTTGCCGAATAGGAAATAACGCCGTTACGAGTCACCCGCCGCCCGCCTGGTCTACAACGGCCTCTAAGTTGATCTTTCTTTGTATGGTTTATCCCATATTCAAAATTGTCAAACCCCACTTCTTTTAGCTAATTGTGCTAAATATATTACAATGTTTTAAAAAAAAACTGAGGAGTGTCGTGGCGCAGGAACACAAGCGTGTGTATATAAGCGTTAGTTACAAATACACGTTTGAGTTCATGGGTTCAATTCCCACTCGAAGAAACAAAATATTAACATTTTCAGTCTTCTCGTTTTGGTACTGAAGCAAAGCGCGACGATGAGTTCTATCACTCAACAATGCCTTGATTCAGCGGATAGTGGAGAACATCTTAATGGGTACGGAGAGTCTTTACCCAAGGTTATCTCTGCCTGCCCTGCTATTGTCCTACCCTACAGAGTGCAGCGTGAAGCTTAATACTTATAATGCCAACACTTCTTTAGCATCGCTGTAATAATCATTATCATCGTCGATAAAACATAAAGTGACACTAAAAAGAGACAGACACATAAAGTCATAACATTTAACGTGGGAGGAATTATACAGTGTTTCTTTCTCGTGTTCGTCTCATTCTTGAAGCAGACATTATTGAAGGTTTCACTTTTTCCCACTTGCGATCATAGTGTAGTGTCTGTAGTGCTGTGTAGATGCGATGGTTATAAGTTCTACTTACACTTACGAATTTATGTTTCTTTTTCTAAAAATGTAATGCACCATTGAATGTTTATAAAAATCAAAAGGCAACTTCACGTTTTCACCGCATATCAGCGTAAGACAGAACTATTGTCTTCTGGAATAACCGGAATAATCAATTTGTATAGAGTATATGTGTCTATAATAAAAAAATAACATGTCATACGAGTATCTCAAAAACTGTGATTTTGATCAATCGTAGATTGTTCGTTAGAAATTTAATCATCAAATCATAAATTGATAAAAGACGCTGATTATCGATAAAATATAGTTTCTGAGAAATTTTTAGACCGACCTAACATACACTTACAAGATTTAACGCACGTGCCTGTGAGCCCAAACAAACCATCATACACATTCAAATACGATCCAATTCTAACAATATCTTATACAAACATCTACATATGTATACGATATTAGTGAAAATTGTATTGATGAACGACACGTACCTTACATTGTATACAGAGCAAAGGGTAGGCAGAGAGAACCTCAGAACCTGTTGTAAAGACACTCCATTTTCAATATCACACTTACGTTTGCTTACTTACTTTCTGGCGAGTTGAAATGAATGAGGAGATTAAAATATTCAATATTTCATCTCTTTGAGTGGGAATCGAATCCACAAACTGTCGCGTTTCCAGTCGCAAGTTGGAGTCCTTGTGGCCCGGCAGGCATTCATAATTACCACATTTTAATTATTTTTAAGAGAATATGATGCTTTTGAATAACGGATTAACCACTGCATGTTATCTATAATTAAATTTAAATTGTTATGGATCGGTGTCTATGTATATGGAATATATATATATATGAAAAACATTATTGAAACCATTTAAAACTATATATAACGTAATAGAACAAAAACAACGATTTTTATCTGTTTTCTGTGTGTATATTAATATTTCATCAGGCTTAGCTGATCCAATTACAATTTTCACTGTATTTTTAAAGGTATCACGCAACATTTGGTGTTTGTTTTACTTCAATCCGTCAATAAATAAAAAAATGTTCTACAAAACAATTGTAGATAACTGTTTTTAGATTTGGCTGAAACTTTACTTTTCAATATAAATATATATATGAGATTAATATGAGATTATTATAATACGTAAAAATATGGTTACAAACCTGCAATCAAAGTTCATAAAACGTAAACCACTCGCGGTATAATAAGTCACACATTACAGGGTAAGTCAAGAGCGTGTTCGTGCGCGAAACGGAAGTGAAATAAGTTTCACCATCAGATCCACTTACTTAGAGTAGCATTCCCCAGCTTACTGAGGTGTAGACAAAGCTAAAAGTGCCACAATTGTGAATATCTATTTAACTGTGCTTAATATTTAGGACAAATGCAAAAGATATACGTGTTGCACATGGCAGGTCGCCAGGGGGAAACCTGGTGTTAACACACTATTTCTACTTCTCTGCCAAATTTTATCTTTATGTGGTCATTGGTGGAGCTTAACGCCAGCGCTTTGTACAAGTTTGTTTTTTACAAGGTAACGAAAATAAGAAATGATTCATTTTCCTGAATTGGAATAGAATCCACTAACGTCGCTCTTACAGATGGACGCTGTGCAGCTGGACCGCGACAGCCTCTTTGGTTATTTATAGTAAATGTTTACTTCTCTGACTGTCTACACATAAGGCAGATTTAGAAAGTAACAAAATTTAAAATAGAAAAGAACCACTGACCCAAAATCACCTCATCATAGCAATACTTTATTTTGGCAAATTGTTTGTAGATTTTAAGCTTAAAATTCAATTTTTATTGACAAACACACAGACAGATTGTGGGTTCGATCCCTGTTCGAGGGAATTCAATATTTAATAAATTTAATTTCTCCGCTCTGATAACAACAACAACACGCAATGTCTCCGAGGAGACAAGTCAAACTTATAACACCCCTCTTTTTGCACAGGCGGTAAAACAATTTGTTTAAATGGTTAAATTTGAACCCACAATTAGATAATATAGTTATCTAATTGTAGGTTCAAATTAAACCATTAACAAACTATAATTGAGTAATTTTAATAATTCACTTCAGTAATCGTTATCGTATGTACAACACTACTAAATTACTTATACTAATATTAGGTACAACTTAGTAACTAAACTTTGAAATTGATATATTGCATCAATATATCAAATATTATATGTGAACATCAGAAATTGATTTGATCCACACACAAACATACATACATGTATTTACAGCGTGATGAAGTTAGCTTTATCGTATTACACAGGTCGTTAAATTAATTCTGAATTCGATGAAATACTATAGCCCTATACATATACATATCCTAGAGTACAGTATATTCAAATGTGGGTAGGCAGAGGAAACCAAATATCAAGACTCAATGACCACGATCCACCAGCACGCAGTCACAGGTACACGCTGCAATTCTATTGATATATACATATGTTATTAGATTTTTGCGATTATTACACATTTTAAATGAAACAAATTACGGGGAGTCTACTGGTGACCGCGGTGCGCGTGACTACTGCGAATAAAAAAATATAAAAGTCAAAATACGTGATTAATCCGGTTAAATTTGTTTAATTTAAAATATACGTACATTAATTGTAATAGTGTTTCCTAATGTATATCGTAGAGCCACGTGCCTCGGTCGGCACATCGCTCGTCCACCGCAGTGCGTCGTGCGGTCGCGTGGGCATGGCGCTAATTACGACTCCTAGTCTATTCGATTGATTCATTATAAAGGTACCTGCATACTGACTACTGACTGACATACAATACTAGCTGTTTGTAATTATAGCGATTGTTACACATGATGGTTGTCACCTTTTTTAACGTTCCATCCATCGGTCCCAACTTGGGAGTCCAGTGTTAAAACACTCCGTCCGATATACGACCATTCTATTCCTCGCTTTTCGCCAATTCTGAGGTATAGTATGTTTAGTGCCGAAAGAAATGAAATTAACAAATATTTAATTTCATCGAGTGGATATCGAACCCAGATTCCCATTTGATGTCGTACTCTTGTGTATCTGTTATGTATTCACAATCAAATTAAACGAGGACATATTAGGATAGACAGAGAAATTCTAGTGATAAGACACTCCGTTCACCAATTTCTGTTCAAGTATCGAGACATGGTGCGTTGATATAACTGAGTGTCTTAGAGTTTTGGGATGTCTAAGTTCCCTCTACCTACTATACAACGTGAAGCTGATGATAAGCTAATAATAAAATACAACTTATTTATAAGAACGTATTCATTTCTGCCTGAAGACTAGCGAATATAATTGGAAAAACAAAAAGATAATTCACTCACATTCAATATTTAAGCGAAGTAAAGCTTGTTTGAAAGTTTAAGTTAAATTACATAAGCTACTTCGCAAAAAGAGTATCTTGATATAGAACTGCAACAAGTTCATTTCCTAATTAGCATCAAAGTTCAAAGTAAACTAAATACAAAAGTGAAGTTGAATGAAAGGATACCATTTACTGAGATCAGTCAAGTATCTGCACTTACTACTTACTTACGTATGCATAAGTTGGTACGAATTCTGTAAACTTATTAGGTAACGAGTTGAGGGCATCTTATTACGTCTGGCTTTCCTGAGGCTAGTGTACTGAACGGATGTATCATTAGCTTCCTGTGACGGCCGCAGCGTTAGGCACTATATAATTGAGTTTTAGAACAAGCTTGCTCTAAATGTAAAGCATGTTATATTTATTAATATTAATACTGTACACAAGGCACAAGGCGGAGTAAGTATAGGAAAGTAAGAAGTAGACCTTGGGCAGTTAGTGTTAAGACTTGCTGTGGCGTAGCGGCACAAACGTGTGACTGTAACCGATGGGTTGTGGGTTCGTTCCCTACTGGAGGAAATGAAATATGTAATATTTTCAATTTAAATATTTAATGTTTTCATTTCTTCGCTCTGGTAAAAGGCAGAAACGCGGCGTTGAGTTCCGCCATTCAACACGCTATGCCTCAAAATTTGGCGGAAAGTGGGGAATGTAAGTGGAACAGAGTGTCCTAACACTAGGTTCCTAAGGTCTCTCCTCCTACCCTGCCATGTACGGGATACAGCGTGAAGCCTCAGCTTCACTACGCATATTGTTAAGACACTCTGATCACGTCCGTTCCCCATTAGCGGACCTGAACGCCGCAAATTCTATACTTATTCCGTTCATAAGAAGAATTAATTTCAAAAGGATTCTCTTAAAATTTAAATACTAACGCTAACAGCGTCTGACATAATTGAACTTTATTCTCTGCAAAATCTTAAAGTAACAAAGCGACTGTTCCTAATGAAGAATGACGTCAAGTAGTGAGAGACAAGTAGATCAGATTGGAAATTAAGTTAGATTGAATAACCGATATACGGGGAGTTAGTAAGGCGCCTCATTATATATATATATATATATATATATATATATATATATATATATATATATATATATATATATATATATATATATATATATATATATATATATATATATATATATATATATATATATATATATATATATATATATATATATATATATATATATATATATATATATATATATATATATATATATATATATATATATATATATATATATATATATATATATATATATATATATATATATATATATATATATATATATATATATATATATTATATATATATATATATATATATATATATATATATATATATATATATATATATATATATATATATATATATATATATATATATATATATATATATATATATATAAAGTCTCCGTAATAGGATGGCAATAACAAGAACTTGTAACTATGACCGCTAGCACAGTGCAAGCAAGAAAACCTAATGTTGCATGGCCTATAGTCTTCCGTGATAAATGGAATGACTGAAACGAAAAAAATAACCCAGCTTCACCAAGGAGTACCTGTTGTATATTAGCCGGCCCTCAGTCACAGCGCAACACAGGCTTAGCTTACCATAAACTATACACCTTGGCAACTAATACCAACATTCGATGTACCCGCTCGCATGGAGGAGATTATCTGTGCGCGACGCCATTGCACTACTCTTAATGTATTGAGTTTTAATTCGAGATAGGTGTTGCATGTACTGAACAACTGAACAATCTCTGTAAGCTCGGTCATCGTGCAACAACAAATAGGGAAAGAATGAACGATAATATTTTTAATTGGAAAATGTTTATTATTATTTTTTTAGTTTCACACTATATCCTGCACTTGACATGTAAGGCAGAGGGAAACTGGGAACCTAGTATAAAGATATTCGGTTTTGATCCCCACTTTCCACCGAATTTAACGTGTTGAATGGCGAAACTAAACTTGTACCTTATTGCCAGAGAAAAGAAATTAAAATATTAAATATTCCATTTACTCGAGCGGACATCGAACCCACAAGCGGTCCCGCTTACAGTCGTTCGCTTGTGCCGCCGTGCTACGGCAGACCTCAATGTCATATTATTGAGCCGATAATAAATATTGTTTTTAGTGTATTTAAGTCGATGAATAACTATTTAATCTGATAATGACCAAAATTATAGATTTATTTTATCATACATTTATTTTTCGATAGATTTCGGCCTGTCGTAGCGCAGCGGCACAAGCGTGTGACTGTAATCAACAGGTTCTGGGTTCGATCTCCACTCGAGGAAATGAAATATTTAATATTTTCAATTGAAATATTTTATGTTTTCATTTCTTCGCTCTGGAACAAGGCAAAACTTGGCGCTGAGTTCCGCCACTCAACACACAATGCCTCAAATTCGGCGAAAAGTGGGAAACAAAAGTAGAACAGAAAGTCTTAACACTAGGTTCCCAAGTTCCCTCTGCCTACCCTGCCACGTGCCGGATACAGCGTGAAGCTGAGTATACATTTATTTTCTTAACTATTAGTAAAATAAATTATTCAATCTTAGTATAAAACCAGTTTAATAATAACCCTGTATCGGTGTAGCGTTTGAGAAGAGCTCGTGTTAAATGCGGAAAATATCTTATGACCACACGATCGCGGTTTAAAGTTCTACATAAACTAATACATAGTAAGTAATATTATAATATTTACTTCATCTATTTTAAGCTTTTTAAAAACTTAAAAGAAAAAAGTATTCATCCACACTGTCCGTAGCGTGCATCCAATTTGAGAAACATTGCGTGTTATGGCGTGTGATGGTGGAACTTAACGCCGCGCTGTTTAACCGTGCCGTACAAACGAGTGACGTCATGACTCAGTCAGGCTTACTAGCATAACCTTTAGACCTGTTTCATTGTGAACTGTCACATGGCTTTTAAAAATTTCACTGCAATACAAATATTGAATTCCAATGCGGTATAAAATAGCTTCTCTTTGCGTATATCTGTATAATTATACAATTATATTCAGAAATACGTCGAAAAATATCAAAAAGACTGTAAAAGTTTTCCTTTGACAGGGCAGCGGGGACTTACTGGATGTACTAAGTCACATATATATATATATATATATATATATATATATATATATATATATATATATATATATATATATATATATATATATATATATATATATATATATATATATATATATATATATATATATATATATATATATATATATATATATATATATATATATATATATATATATATATATATATATATAACATATTAAATAGTTGTAAACAACTACAATACTTTACTTTCAATGAGACGGAGATACGGTGTACGGTCTTAGTTGACTTTTTACGTTTGTATATTATGAATATCATTTAATTAAATTATATGAATAATTCTTGTAACATTCAAGGAATTAAATATGAATATTTCTTATCTTCATAGCTTTGTATTATATGAAAGGGGACTTGGAATTCTAGTGTTAACATGTCTATTAACTCAATATGAACTTTATAAAATATAATTTAAAATAAATGTCATGTCATGTCATAATAATGTCATAGAATTTGTAACTAGTCGCTATATGTGAGAACATGAGAGGTACACCCACGAGAAAAACTTAACCAATTTGAATGCAGTTTTCACTATTGAATTTTGGTGACTGTCTTCGAGATTTGTATGTGTTATGTGTATGTTTATATTAATTTATATATTATTTTGTTCGACGTGCAGGCGAAGCCGCAAACTAGCTGGCCCATAGTTTACGATGAATATAAAAGACAAGGATCACTTCCCCACTTAACCAATAAACTTTTCATTTATTTTACATACAAGATTATCCAGAACTTCAAAGCTTCTGAGCTTTATTTACATTGGAACAGCAAGATTATTACGTTGTACCTTTTTAAGTCACATCGTCAAGAGCGCTTCACATATGGTAATTCCACTTGAAAGAACTTACAAATTAATCTCTATGACTTAAAACATAGATATCACAATGGATGTGTTTGGTCGGAAGCTATTATACGATTCTTATAAAAATACATATAAAATGTACACGTTGCAGTTGTGCACTAGAAGGCTAGAGTTAGTTTAGGAAACGCACTGATCTCGGATTCTACTAATTTGTATTAAACAATGTTTTTTTGTGTTATTTATCAGTGTCTTTAGAGGCCTGTCGTGGCGCAGCGGCACAAGCGTGTGACTGTAACCGATAGGTTCTGGGTTTGATACCCAGTCGAGGAAATGAAATATTAAATATTTTCAATTTAAATATTTAATGTTTCATTTCTTCGCTCTGGTAAAAAGGCACAGCGTGGTGTTGAGTTCCGCCACTGAACACGCAATGCCTCATATCCAGCGGAAAGTAGGGAACGGAAGTAAAACGGAGTGTCTTAACACTAGGTTCCCGGGTTCCCTCTGCCTACCCTGCCTCGTGCGGGATACAGAGTGAAGCTAAAAAAAAAACTGTCTTTATCTTGGGTACAGATTTGAGCGATGTGATGTAAACATAACTTTCAGGTATTGACTTCAGTTTGCAAGGGAAATTATTGGTACTTAATGGCAAAGTAATAAAATATAACATTAATAAGTATTCTTGTATGTCGTCCGTCCATCCGTCGTGGCGCAGCGGGTAAAGCGTGCGATTGTAAGCGCGACGTTTGATTTTTCGAGAAAGTGATATATTTCATACTTTAATTTCTTTGCCCTGGTAAGGAGGGTCGATGTTGTGTTTTGTCACTTAACACGCAGTCCCTTCAGAATTTGGTGAAAAGTGGGAAACTAAAGCATCTGGAAAAAAAACGAATCACCTTGCGCTGAAACGTGCTGCAGAATACAAAGTGAGATTAATAAAAATATAGTAATGATATCCCTGTTCATGTAAATTAAACGCGGTGCTGACCAATGCCTTGAGTGGCCATGTCTCAAAACTGGACCTAGGACTCCTCTCTTCTCTTACCATAATATCTCCCTTGGACCTGGGTTGATTCTTATAACCTTTTCTATTTGAAACAGCTTTACCTCAAACAACAACTGTTTTCATTGAGACGAGCGCCACTGTCCGGCCGAGCTTGGAACTCTCAACTCAATTACAGTCCAGTCGCTTCTCTGATCAATTAACGTACATTACATTAGCACTGGTTTATGGTGCCACTTATCGTTCCGCGCCGACGTAAGTCTGGCTGGATTGACTGGAGAGTCGGGAGGCTAAGAGTAGTATTATTAAGTTTAATGTATATTTAATGGATGGTTGGATAACAAAGTGCCTTATCTTTTAACATTCACGCACAGAGCAGGGTAGGCAGAAGAAACTTGGGAACCTAGTACAAAAACACTCCGTGCCTATTATAATATTTCCTTTGCCCCCTATCCTACAAATTCATTAGGCTTTGCGTGTTGAGAGGCGGAACTCAGCGCCGCGTGTCTGGTTAACAGTAAAAAAATAAAATATTCAATAACTAATCTCCTCGAGTGAGCATCGAAATCATCATCTGTCAAGATTAGACGCGTGTTTGAGCCTCTGCACCAAAGAAGACCACTCAACAGGCTAATTCCGTTAGTCAATTATTTATTAATTATCAACCACTAATCTGCTCCATTATCAGTTTCGTGCGTTTTCTGGCATAGTATAACTGGCAGCAATAATTTAATTGTTTGACACATTGTTCAATAAAATATCACTATCCCGTGTAGGAATGAAGCTCACAACCGTCGTTCATACAGCCAAACTGTCCCATGGACTCAATCAGTACTTGCATGTATCAAAGGCATTTTACATTAAAGCAGAATTTGATAATAAAACATCCAGAAATTGGTATACATAAAGCTATATTTTTTTTGAGTCGCAGGTGTCGAGTGTCGAACTCAATTAGACTTCAGGGAGGGAGGTGATCCCACTTAATGAGAGAAATATTAGTGCCGGTACATGGCTAGGCTAGGCTAGGACATGTTCTAAATATTTATATTGTAGAAAGTGATCTAAAATATACCTATACTAAGTTTTACTCTGGCTTTGCGTAGTTTCGTACATATAACAGGGAAGGAAGCGGGAACCTAAAGTTACGTAGAAATGATTCATTCCAGTCAGTACGTGTACCGGAAACATAATAATCTAAATGACTGTACTAATACAGTTCCGGCCACCTAAATTGAACGACTCTTGATCCTCTAGAACAGGCATAAGCCGTTTCAACTTCAAAATAATTCTGTTTCCACGAGTCATCTCACTCGCACGAGTTCACTCTTCCTAAACCGATCACTAAATCCGACATTTCAAATTCCTGTTTTCAAACTGTACTGTTCCTATCATTCAACTTGAGAATGCTATTTTTAGGTGTTTAAGCCCACGTTGCAAAATTCTGCATCACCCTAGAATTGAATTGAATAATCTTTAGCTCAAGAATTATGACCATTTGACTGATATTTATTATTTTGTTTGTTGATGAGCGATTGCATTGATAAATACACATTTAGAAAGAGAATGAAAATATTTTTATTTAGGAAACAAGAATATGCCTCTTTTATTTTTTATTAAAAATATTCTTTTATTATCAACTCACAAAAGGGAAATACAAACGTCAATTCTGATTGGTCGGTCATCATCACAACACGTGTGCCCCATATACCCATATACAGTAACAAGTTGTCATTGTGTCTATCTTTTGTTTTATTGATATTTTAAAATAGTAAATACAAACTCAATACAGTCAAGTAAATTTGTAAAGAAACAGTTATCAGCATTCCCCTGATGTCATGTAACAACATTCATACTCTGTGATTACATTGTGTGAACATTTATTTTTACGAAAGGGAAATAGCAAATATTGCTGGAGTTTCTAAGTAGAGAGTTAATAGAATAAAAATAAATTTAGATGATAATCGGCCCATTTCACTTAAGAGAAAAGGAAATAGCGGTAGACAATGTATAACAACACCACTTACAGACAGGAAAATTAAGAATATTTGCCTTCAAAATCGAGAAAAAAATGTTTCATTGTTAACTGAGATGGCTCATGAATCAGTGTTGAAGAGCACAGTGTAGCAAAGATTGGTAGAGGGCGGCTTAATGTATCACTCCTGTCCTGTAGGAAAACCTCGGTTCACAGACGCAATTTAAAAAAAACGGCTTGCCTAGACTCGTCAACAACAATTGACGATTGAAGACTGGAAAAGGGTAAATATGTATTATTTTTATTATATTTCACTAGGAGTAGTAGTAATTGACATCATATTCAAACATACAATTATTTTTCAGGTGTGTTTCTCTGATGAATTAACTTTTGAAATTCTAGCCGACAAGAGCAACTTCTCCAGGCGATGTGAGAAATACCATCCTCAGTGTATCATTGAGAAGGTAAAACACCCTGACAAAATAATAGTATGGTCTGTCATAAGCGCCAAGAGTGTTGGGCGCCTTTACATTATATAGGAAACCATGAAGCGAGACTAATACAGACAGGTATTAGACCCTCAAAAAACAAGTTTAAAATTTAATTATGTACTTTATGTGCTTTTTTTATTAATATCACTTCTCATAAATTACTAAATATAATAAAAACATGATTCGATCAAAAATACGGGTTTTTATTTTGCTTTCATCCATTCGTACTACATATAAAAATAATGTTTCATATGACTGCCCCTAATGATTTGGCAGCCTACTGTACACACATCCGAGGTACGTAAAACATGTATATAGGAAAAGCTATTTATGTTTAAACTACGCGCAAAGTAGTGAACTAAAGCTCCCATACGATAGAGAGAATATATAATATATAAGAATATAGGAACCGGAGAGAAAAAGGAACTGAATAAAGATTTAACATTATACGATAAGTGATCACTAAAGTATTTTTAAATTAAGCATGAGTGAGAATCAAGTCCACATTCACGTATAAAAGCATTTCACATCGTCGCGTCTATTCGTTTCATAATACTATTGTTAACATATTTGTACATATGTTATTACACATAGACGTTTCCGGTTTGGTTGCCACCCTCGACCAAACTTGGCAATCAGCGCCGTAATCTTATGATAATGAACGAGTATTCAGCTTAGATTCAATTAGTGTATGTATGGCGCTGCAACGCCTCGTTCGACCTGGATTGGCTTGTTGTCCTATTATTAAGTCAAGCCCAGGAACAATAACGGACGGAGGGCAAGATAGAGGAGTAATGAAATAATATATATACTGGAAATAATCGTGTATTTTTTAATTATACTATAGTAAAATACCCTGTGATTGTACATTACACACCATATTAATTACGCTACCTAATAGGAAACAATAAAATACTTCGTATAGACTGAAGCGCTTACTTATCAGTAATGATGAAACGTGGCTTTCTTAATTATCTTGTATTAACCATCGACGATAAAGGATGGTGGTTGTAAGTTTGTTCCGTCTGTCTGTTTGTGTCTCTGTCTGGTTATAGTGCGGTTTGTTTAATAGAAAGCGTCGTTCATTGTGATGGTTTAGCATAGCATTTTAAGAACTACACTTGCACTAGCATTTTGGGGCACCAAATTAGGTGATTACTTAAAGGCTATCAAAATCTTAACAAATTATTAAGTAAAATATTCTTTACAAAGTAGATTTTTGTTGTATACACTTCTTAACAATGATTTCAAAATATTCTAACCATTTACTAAACAATAACAATATCTACACAATCTTTCACCCCATTTTCACCCCTAGGGATAAAATTTCAAATACATTAATACCCTTAAAGCGCGACCCCTCTGGTCAAATGTCATATCTAGCTTCAACAGTTTACGTTCGGTGACGATGAATGAGTCAATCAGGGTGTTAGTTCAACTATATACGAGTACATATATACCTAGATGCGGTAATAAGGTGTAGCTAATACTATATTATACAAGAAAATATAAATGTATTTCTATTAATAAATAAATGTACTATCCAACAGAAATATATTTCTTTGTTTCTCTTCCTGAGATTAGCGCGTTCGACAAAACGAACACTACAGCTTTATAATTCCTTTCAATGTAATTAATACATACGATTTATTCCTACAATGTCGATATTACAGAGGCAATTAAACTATGGTGGTTATGAGCTTTTAGTATAAATCAACGACCCGCAAGCGGCTTCGGCCGCTTGACCTAAAACATTATTTAGGTGTATTTAGTGAACATTGGTTATTTCAGTATGATTTTCTAAAAAGTAAATAAGTTATAATTAAACTTTTTGATATTTGACCTTATTTACAAAGTTTAAATTGTCATATTTAATAACGAGATTCTTAGTTCATTCATATGTATTCTATTTGTGCAGTGCGCACGCGGTATACGCATTGTGTCCGCGAAAATCACGGTCTCACAAGAATTTCGGGATATAATCTAGCCTACATGTGGTTCCTAATTCGGAGATCACTCATCATTTTCTGTCAGTCAGTCTTTGCATTTCTCCGAGGCCAAGCAACAAGACCGACTGACTAAGTCAAACCAATCGTGTGTTGTGTTTGTGTTTAGTTTCGTGCAAATAAGTGGATGCTCTTGATTATTTTGAAACGACACAGACACTTATTTCAATTTCATTTGTTTGTAGAAACTTGATTAGTTTTGGGACCATTTTTCTGACTAAAATAATAATATATTTGATTCCAATGCAAATCTACTGTCCCTTACATTGATGGATTGACAACCAATATAATTGAACGAATATTTTATTGCAATTCAGAACTAAGCTGCAAATCGTTATCATATAGAAGTGTTACAGAGTTTCACGCTCCATCTCAGATAAGTCCCGGGAACCTAGTGTTAGTTGAAACGCAAGGTTCCTTACACACTGTTCTGTCGAATAGTAAAGGATTCTTACCTGGAAGTCAAACGTCGGGTAGATGGCCGTCGTATCGATATCGGCGACGTTTTCTCGCACCATGGGGCACTGTTCAGTGTCGATCTGGAGAAAGTTTACTAAGTTAGTTAAATACCTTGCTACTTAACTTATTTATAAGAAATATTTGAAATGGTTTATGTGTACACATTAAATTAACGGTGTTGAGTTCCTTCATTCTATGGAAGTTCCAAGAATTCAGTGGGAAATAGGGAACGGAAGTGTTGCAACAGGAATGGAGTGTCTTAACATTAACTTCCTTATTACTCTCCGCCTACCCTGCTATCAAACAACGTGAAGCTGTAAAACGATTAGAATACGACAAACTTGTAGAAGCGCAGTGGACCAGCATCTGACTGTAAACGCGTTGGTTCTGGGCTCAACTTCCATCAGGAGGTAATTACAACATTTAATTTATTTTATTTCTCGATCGTGTAAAATAAAACGCGGCGTTGAGTTCCACTATTTAATGCGCTATATCTCGAAGTAGGTATAATTTCCGAATTCTAAGCAAATTAAAAAAAATGGAGCCGTCGACCGCCGACTTAAGATAATTTCTCACTATGATGCGAACAAAAAGTCACATAACAAGTTAAGTGCAGTTGCGGAACAATAACGCAATTGTACAAACGTGTGAACGGCACGCGGTGAGGAGCGCTGGGTATTGCCATTATTTTATGTTTACAATTAAAATGTGTTTATTTATATGAAATACGCATTAAGTACGTGGTTTTACTTCACGCTGCATCCTAGTGTGATTGCAGTGCGCGTGTATACGGAGTGGTCTGAATATATATATATATATATATATATATATATATATATATATATATATATATATATATATATATATATATATATATTCAGACCACTCCGTATACACGCGCACTGCAATCACACTAGGATGCAGCGTGAAGTAAAACCACGTACTTAATGCGTATTTCATATATATATATATATATATATATATATATATATATATATATATATATATATATATATATATATATGTATATATATATATATATATATATATATATATATATATATATATATATATATATATATATATATATATATATATATATATATATATATATATATATATATATATATATAATTGTAGAAATAAATGAATGAGTATAACAGCCACGGCCACCGCATAGACTATAGACAGTCATACTATCTAATACAATATTGAACTCAAGTTGGTGTCATAGACATTTGCGTGTGGTAGAGTCACGTTGCGAGTAATGGCAACACGCATGGGCAGACTCGACCGGATTATTACCACCCCCAGCATTTAAGACCGGCGTTAAGTAGTGGCTTTGGCCACTGCGTTTCGCATTAGGTAATGCCGGGCCCCGGTGCCCTTCCACCTAACGGACGGCACCGCTCCTGTAGCTCGCTCTGGAGTCACTGGGTGTCGTGGGCGACGGTGATCACTTACCACCAGGTGACCCGTACGCTCGTTTGCCGTCTTTTCCATAAAAAAAAAATAGACATCTTTTTCTTTCTCTTTTTCACAAACAATTTACGTGATATCAGATAGATAACTGGACTGTTGGATACAAAAACTATTCTTTAATTGAGATTATTCTTTGATTGATACTAAGAGTATAACTTCAGCTTTATAGTAATAGTATAGATTACACCAATATTTGTACCAAATGAAAAGTGTGTCGAGAAAACTTTATAATTACTAGCACATTCAAAGGAGATTCGAAGAAAATAAAGGAGTTTTGTAATTTGAATTACACTTGGAGATGAGAAGTCGTCGACGCGCGCCGAAGAAGACGCGGCGTCGATGTAAAAGTGGCAAACTTCATATTCAACTTAGATTAAGTTAAAAACCACCGACATGGATTAGAGACGAATGTTTGAAGGAAGGACGCTTAAAGATGATGCAACCCAGATACTGTTCCTGCTTGAGCGGGAGAAGTCAGAGGGAACCTTATATATTTTTCTAGACATTGTGTCTTGTTACTAGGAATGAGAGTTAAAAGTACCGTCTGCCAATCGGGTTCCGCTGAACTCTAGGGACAACGCGAGCTGCGTTTTAAAAATATAAATACTAAATATTGAATATCTTCGAATTGATCCCACAAAGTGGAGCAGGGGGCTCCGGTACCGGCCTCACCGATACAACGAGAACATCTTTAGCGTTGATTGATTGTTATTTAAGATGTCAGTCAAATATGTTTGTTTCTTGGTGTTTTTTGACTTTGTTAAGCTAGAGAAGTTGAGGCATATATTTTTCCCGTTGCCAAAAATCAAGACACTCCTTCCTCGTTCTCCACAACGTTTGAGTGGCGGAACTAAATGTCGCGTACTGCCTATCATTTAAATAAATATAATCCAATCCTTCCGATAAAAGAATCGAACTCACAACCGCTACGCTACCGACGGCGACCGACGGCCGGTAGAAGTTTCTGTATAAGCATCACTTACCAGATCTTGTCGTCGTAGTCCTCGTGCGTCCTCTTCGATGTTGGGGCCAACTGTAACAAAAGATTAACATATACAGATATCATTCTTTAATGGCATTTAGATGGCAGATCAAGATTTTTTGCATCTTGGACATATCGTTCTCTATTTTCCTGAAGTTTCAAAGTATTACGTGGTCAGTTGGCGGTACTTAACGCCGCACTTGTCTTATTGCCTGAGCCAGGAAATGATTAATATTATTGTACTGAGAACCTCCTTTAGTTTGTTTGTTGATTAAACAGCGATATTGAGTATGGATGTCAATAATATACTTATCAATATCGTTGGTAATAGAATTGAAACCATTAAAGTAATCGAGTTTTCATATAAACGTGCCTATCGCGTCGGAACTACGAACGTTGGGCTTCCCCACTCAAATCTTACAACAAGCACTAATGGAAATAGAAACGTCTACACCGCAACCGTTGTGGCGGAGTGCGACGGTTGGAGGTTCGATCCTCTATCTATGATTATATTTAAACAATTAAATTTCTTTCTGATACACAGTGCCGTGTTGTGGTACTCCTGTCACTTGCAATGCCTTGAAAACTGACATAAAAAAAGAAAAAAACAATTTACGTCTGTCTCGTCCGTTACATTTTCGAGGAAACGCGTGAAGCGGCAAAACAAATATCTCTGAAGCAGAGCTAGCGATGGCGGGACATGACAGATTCCTTTTTTTGGAGATGTATTTTTAACTACAGACGCAAAACTAGGGATGTTATTATAGGTTTGACCTGTCCGTCCGTCTGTGGCTCCGTAGCGCCTGAGGTAATGAACTCATTGTGTGTAGGTAATTTAGTTTTATCATAAGAATTAATCATTATTACAATATTTAATATTTTCAATTTAAATATTGAATGTTTCATTATTTCGCTCTGGTAATAAGGCAAAGCGCGGCGTTGAGTTCCGCCACTCAACACGCAATATCTCAAATTCGGCGAAAAGTGGGGAACGGAAGTGGAATGAAACACTATCTTAACACTAGGTTCCTGGGTTAAAAAATAATAATAATCATTACGGAGTTGGAGGAGTTGAAAACCTCTCAGCCATGTTCTATGAAAATCGAATCCAAAACTTCAGAGATACAAAGCATTTTGCGAGATGAGGTAAAGATTTTTAAAGCGGAGGTGTTTAAAATGCAAATTTTATAAAATTATACAATAAAAACTCAATTTACTCTAATTTTAAATAAACAATTTTATTTGGCATTTAGCGTTGGGAACATTGGGAATACGCGGTGTGTGTTCAAGTTCTTTGTTTTGGTCGATCGTTGATATAATTGAGGTGTTAGTTGTAAATAAAAATGTTATGTGAAGTAAAAATTACTGGTTTGTTTGGTATAAATTAAATAAACTTATTTGTGTTTTACTCTCGTTTATTATTCATACATCGGGACTGACAGATTTTGCGTCGAAGGTTAAACATAGAATGAAAATTAATAAAAATTGTATAGATGGCTATTAGCAAGCAATCTGCGAGGCTCGCGTTAATAATAAATGTAGCGACACTTGTCACGAACTGTGGCACTTCGAATTGTGGACTTCCTCGCGCGTACTTTCATATGAATATTTGCTCAAAAGTTGAAAAATATTGATAATTATTAACAAGACTAAATAATATGTACACTTAAGAATTAGTCACATTGCTGCGTATTTCAATTTTACCACTAATGTGTACTAGGAAACTTAGCTTTAAGACACTCCGTTCCGTTTCCCATTTTCGTCGAATTTGAGGCGTTGCGTGTTGAAAGAAATGAAAATATTTCGTTTCTCTAGTTTGAGTATAGATAGAGTTCACAACTTATCGCATTATCACATTGCGCCACGACAGGCGTCTGTAACAAGTGTTACAGGCATTTAAATGTAGTGAAAACCTATCCCAGCCAGTATATTGTGAAATCATTCATCTATCAGATGTTAATAGTTTATAACGTAATGAGCAGGTTATTATTACACATGCAGTTTAAATTGAACATAATTAATTATGCGTAATGAAATTATATCAAAATTAATTAAAGTGTGCGGGGAATTGAGTTAATGGCGGTGACCGCGTTGTGTCCTACCGACCAACGAGCCAACGAGCGACGTTACCAAACTATGAACCCGCCTAAAGTTGTGGTGGACTCATATTACAAAGTTTAAAATAATGAGGAAGGAGGTCGAATTGTAAAACAGAAAACTAATGAATCAAAATTCTATTAAAATTTGAATTGAGGTTGACCTCACCTAAACACCCATCGAGGATTTAGCAGAAAGTGGGCAAGGAGAAGTAATGTGTGTGTTTTAACACCAACTTCCTATATTATTTGCCAACCCTAAGCGTGACCGAATGATTAAGTACAACAAAAATGTTGTCGAGAAGCGGCGCCACAGCTTCTAGTTGTCAACACAACGGTCGCGGGTTCGATTACCACCCAGGGATTAAAATTATAGTTTTAATAGAATCTAAACTACTAAGAACCTAAGAGTCCGTTGGTTGATTGCGCTAAAATCAATATATATATATATATAATATATATATATATATATATATATATATATATATATATATATATATATATATATATATATATATATATATATATATATATATATATATATATATATATATATATATATATATATATATATATATATATATATATATATATATATATATATATATATATATATATATATATATATATATATATATATATATATATATATATATATATATATATATATATATAAGACAAGGAAGACAATATAATAACAGTAATAAAACTGGAGGGTCCACGTATCGCTCGACACCTGTAGAAGGACGCGTAGTTTGACCTCGCCAGTAGGTCGCAGTTCGGTTTATCAATCTATCAATTATCGTAAAATACAATAGGTCTAATGAAGTATATATTTACATGTACATACGTATGTATATAAACACAATGAAGAGCTGTTAGGGACATGAATCAAATTGCTTACTACACTGAAACAGTAAATTGTTGTTAGCATATAAAAAAAATAAGGTTCGAGGGTGGCCGTGGTGCGGGGCTTAAGCGTGTGACTATAACTAACCGGTTGTGGGCTCGAATTCCACTGGAAGTATTGAAATAATTAATATTATAAAATGTACCAAACGTGGAAAACGGAGACGTAGTGGTATAACAAATTTGTCAAGTTCCCTCTGCCTATACTGGCACGTGCGACACTGCGCGGAGATAAAAAAATCAAATCAAATATTTGATATTTTTATTTTCAACACGCAGTACCTGAAATTCTGCCGAAAGTGGGGAACGGAGTGTCTGAATACTAGATTCCCAAGCTCCCTTTGCTTTGCTTTGCTTTACTCCGCCACGTGCGGGAAACAGCGTGTATATATGGCAAAGTAGGACCATGATCGTAAACAAGTAGACCCTGATAGTTACAAGTTCTACCAAACAAACAACTCATTAGCTTTATAATATTAATACAGACATGTTTTAACTAAAATACATATGCACGAATTTCTTTCATTCCTAGTTCTCAAAAGCTACAAATGTATAAACAATTTAAACGTCCCACAATACATTTCGTCGTGCACTTCCTGTTCCTGTAAACAGCGCTATTGTACGAAGCAATCGAGCTGTAAGTGATTCAGCGCGGCCGCCCGTCACATCTACTCGCGAATAATAAATATCAAAAGTTATTTCAATTTCATTATAATATTATTTATATATTTGCTTGTAGTATCTTATACATCGATATTTCGTCAGTGTTATATATTTGTACTTACATACTAAAATTAAACAAGTACGGATGTCATTTTCCACAACTCACTCAAATAAGGGGTACTGTGACCTGTCCTTCTGTCTATCTCTATCAGTCTGTAACACTATAGCTCCTAAATTAAGGAACCTCATGTGAGTGCACTTTTTATTTGTTGAAAACTTTAGTCGTTGGTTCTTATGTATATTTCATGAAAAACAGATCAACAAGCCTACTTTTCCAAGATTAGATAGTGATTAATTAGTGAATAGTTTATTTTAATTTTGTCTGCTTGTCCATCAGCGTCTTCGTCTGCGTGTTGTGTGTGTGACGTGTTGTGACAATACGACGACACAATTAAAGTGACCTTTAGAACCTTTCTCAACGTAGTTGCTGAGATGAAGGCGTTCAAACGAACAAACTCGTATTCTTTATTATGACCGTGACGTGGTCAGCTTGAGGCACACGATGAAGTATCAGATACGACACTGATCGATGACGTCCGCGAACTTGTAAAATTGCAACATATTTTAATTTCTGAGACAGTAAAGGCCGCTATTTTCAGAATAAATATGAATGTTTTATTACAATTTAAAATAAAGATAGACTCGCCGAGGACAAAGGACTGGCTTCGATAATGTTCGTTCCATATTTTATTGTATTTTAATATTGAAATAAAATTTATTCTTTACATTATGTACACATCTGAGTCTGTACATATTGTGATCAAATATTCAGTAAGTAAAAGCTGTCTACAACGGAGGTACCTCCCATTGTCACTTAAACCAGAGTAATAATTTATAATATTTTGAGTAATGTATCCTTCACACAGCGGGGGTAGACAGAGGGAACCTAAGAACCTAGTATTAAAACACTCTATTTCCATTAAGATATTTTTGTTCTCCACTTTCCAGCAGTTTTGGACACATTGACATTGGAGTGGTGGAGTTAAACGCCGTGCCACAAATAGCCTCAAGCAGACCTTGACCTGGAAAAGTTATAATTATAATTCTAATGTTTATATATTGGCCTATCACCAACATTACATGTCGGATATCGCCTATATTTATACGCGTACAATGTCACCGCACAGATTCTGTATTGTCAATTTAAGTCGTGATTTGAGCGCTTCATATTAATAAATTGTATAATTTTTTGGTGACATAAACTGACTTTTGATGCAAGATTACAAGGGAAATTTATTAGCAAACGAATATTTAATTTTCCTCCCTCTGGTATCGAGGCAACGCGCGGCGTTGAGTTCCGCTGTTCAATACGCAATACTGGGAAATGAAGTGTTTGAATTGGAACAGAATGTTCCAACACTAAGTTTCCAGGTTACGTCTGCCTACCCTGCATAATGGACAGTGGATGTTACGTGACGTTACGTTTATTAAGTTAGTATTACCAAACTAGTTAATTTTTTATCTATTTGTCTGTGCGTTTGTAACAGATTTTATTTTAGTTTTCACTGTTTTTATTTTGGCAACTTTTCTCTAATATTTTTTGTATGTTTTATTTATAAAATTTTATAAATAAAAAGGTTAAATCAATTTAAAATATTTAATTCAGTAAACAACTGCTGCTACTTTTTTATTTATTTAGCAGAGAAATTAGATTTTAATGTATAGAGTGATAATGTCGTAAAAACAAAAAAAATAATTGAGATCAGTATATATCATAGGCAGAGGGAACTTTGTTAGTAGTTACTTAGGTACTGTGTTTCTTACTTTCTGTTCAATTATAGAAACACAATATGTTGAGGCGGAACCTAACGGTGCGCTTAGTTTTTGTTCATCTTCCAGAGCCGCATAATAAAAATAATTTAAACGATCCTCTGAGTGGCACTCGAACATACAACAATCTTTTATTAAGTTTACTTTTATAAAAGATATTTTAAAAAAATGTAAAAATATTGTACTATTGAGTTACGTGAGAGAGCATACTATATCACAGACCTGTGAGAGGCAGCAGAGCCAGTTAAAAGTGATACAGGGCTCAGCCAGTAACGTCATTTGCGAGCTTTCACCAGTACTTTATAAAGATAATATGATTTCGGATAGCAAAAGTAGATGTAGGAGATTCATATTTACTAATAGATAAACTCAGATCACTGCAGATGCTACTGCATATCTATGCAACATTCAAGACCTCTACGAATATCTACAGTCCCTACGGTTCGAATAAAAAAAACTGTACTCAAATCCGTTCATTTATTCAGGAGTCACAGTGCCACAGACACACAGACAAGTTATACTTATAACACCCTTCCTTTTCGCATCAGGGGTTAAAAGAAGAGTACTTGTTACTTACTTATTCAAAAACTAAGTCACGGCAATTTATAAAAGAATTCTCGAATATCAGTTAAAGCAAAATTGATTGCAAGAGAGTCGATGACGCGTCCCGAGGCAATCTGTTTCAATAATAACCATATCGAAAATTAATTACACTCCGCTGCAATACTAAACTGTAGTGGTTTGAAAGTCTTTTAAAATATTACAAATGATAAATAATGCAATTTAAATTTTGCCCATATTAGTAGCTATTGGAGTCAAATTACTAGACTCACGTACGTGTGTTACATGATAGTATCGTCTAACACAACAGGCCTCAACCTCGCTGTGCCCCGTTTTTAGTAGTGATTTCAACAGAACCTAGTGCTAAGACACACTCCTTCTTCCACTATACATCAATGTTTGGAAGCGTTACGTTTTAAATTTTAGAACTCAACGGCGTTCCGTACCGTACGTTGCCACACCAAGGACATCAAAAATAATTAATTTCCCGACTAGGAATCGACCCCTAAGCCGCGCTTACAATAACACAACACCTTCGATCTATATTTTCATTATTCAATGTGGTAAATGTCTACGCCTGGACACCGCGCTATGAGCGGAATGTAATCGACGGCTACGTCGTGATCCTTCATTGTTTATTTTCCACGAGGGTTTTATAACTCAGGACGCGAAGTCTACTGAAGTGCGTACCGCAGCAGACACACCGGTACCGGTTATTGATAACGCACAATGTTCGTATCAATGCGTGTTACCGTGGAAAACAGTGTTTTTTCTTGTTTTAACAATTTACTTCTCCGAGTATTTATAAATTTAACTTTCTAACGGATTGTCTTAACATTAGGTTCCCAGGTTCCGTTTGGTACCCTGTTGACATTCATTTACATTCGTAAACTCGCAAACTCGTAAATTCATGAACTCATGTAAAGTATATTAAACGTTCATCGTTGAGGTCACGTCGTTTGATATAAAGTTATCTTGGCAGTTGCAATAAGATAATAGAGTTCACCTTGGAATTTTATTAAGCAAATTACAATTATACGTAGAGGTAAATTTGGCGACCGGATTCATTCACTAACATATTAATGCTTCATTAGTCTATTCTTTTACTTGCTTTTAATAAGCTACTTAGGGCGAGGGATTGTAAAGATCATAGGTTGTCAGTTCGAATAACTCTCGAAAAATGAAATATTTAATATTTTCATTTCTTTGCTCTAGTAACAAGGCAAAGCGCGGCGTTGCGCTCCAGACAACCCGTAATGATTCAAATTCGGCAGAGTGTCTTAACACTAGGTTTCCAAGCAACCTCTAAAACAAGAGCCTTATAAGTAAAATTAATATATATGGATATAATGGATTAATATACGAGTATATGTATGGATTATGCTTATCCTCGCCTTCTGTTACATTTTCGAGATATTGCGTGTTGAGTGACGAACCGCAACTCAGCGCTTTGTCACATTACAGGAGTGAGGAAATTAACTTATGGCTTCCACGACGGCTCCTTAACAATATTATAGTGAGGAAAAAAACGGACTCTGAATAATCTTTTACATATAGTTTACGAAAGCTGGCGATTTGCATTGTAAGTGACTTCTGAATTAAGAATTTCTATGCAATTCAAGCTAGGAGTGTCCCAGTTAGCTGGCCTGCTGAGCCAAAATCCTCAGGGATTAATAACAAGCTTTTATGTGAGGTTTCAAATGACAGAGAACAAGAACGTGTGTGTGATATTTCTGATATAACTTCACTGATGGTCATTACTATAACTTATATGAAAAATTGAATATTTCCCGCATATGGCAGGCACCTACGCCGGGAACTTCGGAATCTTTTCCTTTTTCACTTTACGCCGAATTTCAGGCACTGTGTATGTGGCGGTATTCAACGCTTTGATACCAAAGCGATGAGATCAAATAATACCTCTGTATCTAAATAATTAAACAAAAATATTTATTCAATCATTTAGACAGAGTAAAAGATACATAACATTTCTAGTAATTGCTTGTGTGTATATTGAATTAAAAATATAAAAAAAGTAAATAAAACAATAGCAAAAAAAAACATCTAGTTAGGTTTTTACTAAAATAAAAACTTTTATTAGAATTTATTTCACACAAATTAAGTGTAAATGCCCGCAAACTTAAAGATGTAAACTACATTCAAATTGGTACGGAATCTTCGATAGGCGGGTCGAACGGTATTTCGTTATGAGGTACGGTACACTTAATTTCTTAAAACGAATTGTATTACTTTTATTCAAAAATATAATATTTAACGTATACTTTAACAAAATAACAGCACTTATGTTACTAATAACGTAAGTAACGTGATATACCTACTCGTATGAACCGATATATCTCATCCACCTAAACTTGAACAAAAATTTCGTTTTCCAAATTCTTACATCGAAATGCATTTTGTATCACAAAGTTACGTGTTTATGTAACAGTATTCTGAATGGCGGTCTGAGGCGGCCACGACCGGTCGCAGCTACTGTTTCTGAACACTAGGAGAGGATGAGATTGGCTCCGTACGACAATACTAAATCGCGGTCAAAACAAGAAAGTTTTCAATGTAAATATGTTGTAGCTTATCAGCCCGTGTCACTATAATCATAGCTAGGTTGTTTGGGTACAGAATGGTAATCTATAAAGTTTTAAAATATTCTAAAAAATAATTCAGTAACTCATTTTAGGAAAATGCTCGTAGTTTTTGAAATTTTAATACTATTATCATAAAACGTAGCTAAAAATCACTATTGCGTGTGCGCTAGGTTCCCAGGTTCCCTCTGCCAACCCCGCTGTGGGAGTACAACGTAAAGCAAAAACATAATTGAATGTAGCCACTTGACAAGCTTAACATGCAATCTATTGAAATATATGTTGGTCGTAACAAGTTATATAGAATGTGATGAATTAAAATTTTGCAAATTATAAATCTCCGTTGGTTTACTGTTACTATAGTAACTTACGGCGGGCGGGAGACTGGAGCTGGAGCTGCAGGCATGTTTGATTTTGAAAATGAATTGTTAAGAAGTAACAATAATTTACATTCCGCCAAGTCCCAGATTTGTCCGAATATGCTTCGTGGCGCGATCCGAACTGGTTTTATTTACAGATAATCCATACATATAAAAACATAGTTCACATAAAGCAAGACTTACTCAAAATAATATTTGTACTCTCTCTCTCAGCTTCAAACTGTATCCCGCACATCGCAGGGTAGGCAGAGGGAACTTAGGAACCTAGTGTTAAGACACTCCGTTCCACATTTATTCCACTTCACACATATTCACTTTCCGCCGAAATAGAGGCATTGCGTGTTGAGTGGCGGAACTCAACGCCGCGTTGTGCCTTGTACCAGAGCGAAGAAATGAAAACCTTTAATATTTATATTGATAATATTAAATATTTTATTTCCTCGAGTGGTGATCGAATCCACAACCCGTCGATTACAGTCACACGCTTGTGCCACGACAGGCCTCAATATTTGTATTCACAAAAATATATTTAATAAAAATATAAATCATCGGATATGTTTCATATGCATATATGTTATTAACATGTAAAAAGTCACCCGATTGTTTTTATTTAATAGAAAGATAACGTTTTTTGTTCGAAAAAATTTCATTAAAATAATTGTTTAGTTAATATGGCTGGAACTTTAGTATAATGTATGTATGTTATGTTTAAAATGATAATATTATAATCAAGTAACATATGGCGCAGCGGTACAAGCCTGTGACTGTAACCTACAGGTTCTTAGTTCGATCCCCAGTCGAGGAAATCAAATAGTTAATCTTTTCAATTTAAATATTTAATGTTTCATTTCTTCTCTCTAGTACTAAGGCAAAGCGTGGCGTTGAGTTCCGCCGCTCAGCAATGCCTCAAATTCAGTGGAAAGTGGGGAACGGAAGTGGAACGGAGTGTCTTAACACTATGTTTCCGGGATAAAGCGTGAAGCTAAAAAAAAACATCATGATTATGTTGTATTTGATCAGCCCTACTGGGCTCAACACTGTAAGAGTGGTGTGACCCCCTGTAAACGAAATTTGAATCGCAAATGCCGTCATAATATTAAAGTATATATGAAGATTTTTTTCGGAAGACCACACTTTGTTTGTACCGTATCAAACCCCTACCTTATCAAAGCCACCTAATTAAGATTAAAAAATATCAACCTTTAATATAAGTACCGAGTCGACACAAAGTGTTTACTTTACATTAAACAATGTATAAAAAAAGATACCTATACATATGTTATTTAAATAAAATGTTCATTCAATCCGATTCCACCGTCATTAGTCAAGTTCAGTCAAGGATTTGCATAATCTTATCTTTGGAAGTTTGCGTAGAATTTAATAGATCTTGAAAAGATTCGTACGAGAGTTCCAATAAAACATTCCGACTGGAGGAAAAATACGACCAGCGTCGTCGTTGTCGAGAGATTAACTAAAACTATATAATTAACATTTAATAATAGACTTCTACTACTGAGCTATTGTTACTATTTGATTCGTACTTTATGTTGTCTATTAGGTATTTCGAATATCACTATGACACAAACATTCAATATTTTGTGATAAAATATTTGTCATAAAATCTATAGAAAGTAAATTTTTGGAAGCTCGTATTACCGATATTATTAAATTTATTAATTTCGAAACACACGCGTCTCGTTGACAGCCACGTAACGTCACACAAACATTACGGAGATGCAGAGTGACGGAACTCAACGCACCACGCACATATATTGTTACTTTGACTTAGCACAGGCCATTTATAAGTCACACAAAGCGTATATATGCGCATAGTTTGGGGCTCCTATCTCGTCCAGTCAACAGTCAACATAGGTGTCCGAGTAGTGGGCTTGACCGCTCCAGCTACTCTGAATGGCTCTGAATGGCTTACGCGTGTGATCTAATACGTAAGCTAGTGCCATACATACGTCTACATTACTAATTTAACTTGGTACAGTACAAAGAAAGATGACCGACTCATCTATTTTGGAGAGGGTTCAATATTCTCCACTATGGTAAGTTCCTCCAAAGGACGCGCAATGCCTCGGAATTTAAGAACGGAGTGGTTTAACGCTAGGTTTATTGAACAAGACGTGATGCTGCTTTCAATTTAGAATATTATATTGTCGGTGTAAGCGTAGAATACTCGTCTGTTCTTTATAATTAATTAGAGACTGCTTGCGGCGCTCGCGTGCTTGTATTAGATTAGCGTATTCTAACAGCTTATTAACATATACTTGTAAATATAGGTACTTGTAAGTATAAGATGATTTGATAAAAAAAAGTACACAGCGGTATATAGTTTTTGGGTCCCTCAATAGGGAATGTTTTCATAGATATTATTCTTATTTGCCTGCTATAGTGTTATCAGGGAAATGCGGTCCTGTCTTGGAAAACTAAATGGAAATATCCGTTTACACTACTCACTACTATGCATGTGCGAGAAAAAGGCGCGACGCTGAAGGACAAAGTACCAGTGTTGTGAATGTGACCGTCACTTAGTTTGTAGCGCTTTCACTATGAAACTACTTAAACGATACTAAACTTAAATTTAAAAAGCGTATAAAAATTCTGACTTAGCGCTTAGTTGGTCAGAGCGCTGGAATGGTTTTCCAGAGGCGCGGGTTCAAATCCTGCTTCGTTCAATATTTTTATACGCTTTTTAAATTTAAGTTTAGTATTTTCTGTCCTAAGTGTGGAATAACACTTTAAAGAACATAGTAAAAATACTTAAACGATTTTAACTTGAAACTATGTTTGTATACACAGTCGTCACAGAAGTAACAGAAATAGAATACGTTAGGTATATACGAGGCAGACAATAATAATAAATATATTTTGATTATAAAAAACTAAAATCTCGTAATCAAATCCGTCCAATTAATATTTAACTAATTTAGCTATTTTTATTTTTGCATATTCAATAAATACTCAGATAGGTAGTGCAAGCGGGCGAAAGGGCACACCTTCGTCCGGTACTTTTGAATAAAATTATAAAATTCTTCTGTTCTTCAAGAAGTATGGGCACTAACAAACAATTTACTTCAAATTACGTGCAAATAAACATGCGGCCAACAACTATTTATTTAATTAATATTAGAGTATAAATCAAAAAGGCAGCAAAATTAAAATATATATAAAATAAGCTTCCCTCCACCACGACGTTTCAATCAAACGGTAACAATTCTTTAAGCTTTCAATTTGTTGAAAAAATATAGACGTTTGAATATCAATGAATACGTTTTTGTGAGACTGAACTGAAAAACATAGGACTCAAAAGCTTTAAAGCGGAAACTGGAACATCGCGTCGTTCAGTAAGAGAATTGCAAAATAAATACAATAAAAGCAATATATATGTCAGTACCTACCAAATGTTGACAACTTCACCAGATTCGGGAATTGTGTGTTGAGTGGCGTAATTCAGCTTGGCCTCATTACCAGAGAGAAGGTATGAAATTATATAATTTTAAATTTTCTCTCGTGGGGTTCGAACCCACAACGTCCCCAGCGCTGCGACGGGGTTCCAATTGTTCACAGGATGTGTTATTAATTTAGAAATAATATAGAGTCTGGCGCACGGTATTGTAATCGTGACAACATTTCAGCGGCGGCCGCGCGTGTCGTGATACAATGAGATCAATCTCCGCTCTAATGCAGGTTACGTTCACAAAATATGCATCGTTTGGATAAACGATGACGTCCGTCATTCATCTTAAAAAATAGTGTATTATTTGAAAAAAAAAAAGCCTTTTTTAATTGCACCCTTTGCCCCGTATTTTGCATGTTGGTTCAAATCCGCCAACAAACATGTACATTTAGATATATTGACGAAGTAGTTCTACCCAGTGGGTTTACCAAAGCGAGTACTGAGACACTGTATAGCCTTTCTAAATCGACTACCAATTAGAAAGGACTTTTTCAAGTCGAACCACATAAGGTTAGAGCGTTCAACCACACAAATTCTACAGTTTTAAAAATTAATATCGATAGTATAGAGTTCAGTGTGAAAATATAAATAAATAAATCATAGGCGATATTTTCAATATGTATTCAACTCGTATTGAATACTTTCAGATTTGGTTTGTAAACAAATTGATTCTATTACTTGCAAACTGTATATTGGCCGGCCATTTACTAGTAGTTTGTTAACTAAGTCAAGTGTATAGATTTTTTTTAGGTTTATGCTGTACTCCATACGAGACAGACTAGGCAGGGGAAGTTTGGGAACCTCCTTTTCGTATCCCAATCTCCTCAAAATTTGAGATATTGCGTTTTGAGTGGCAGAACTCAACGCCGCATTAATAAAATTATTGAATACTAAGCACTAAAAACATATTTTAAAATTTGAGAGGTTTGCTTATCGCTGTCGTTTATTGCTAGTGGGTCATGAGTTCGATTAGTATTGAAACAATTAAAATTAAATAATTTCTAGCTCCCACATACAACCCCTCCAAAGTGAAGAATAAGTGAAATTATTTCATATGATTTCTTAAATATATACAATATTTATTTACTTCAAGAAGCGCTTCCAAGTTAAAACCCTGTGAACATTTGTAATATATTTGTTACACTGCTAATCCCGGATGAGGCCATTGGTCCGGACGTAAGAACACTGGGATACATCGTATTGTACGCTGACTTGATCTGCAGTGTTAGTGTGAATAAGTCTTTGTATTTTGAAAAGAATCCTTTACATACTTATACCGGATGTACATAACAGTGACAATGTAACGGGACCTGAACTTGAACTGGTCGAAGGGTCTTTTTTATTGTGACAATATTTAACAATTTGAAAATGTCAGTCAATTTAGTGTTGTTATCATTTTCTGTTTTCTATAAAATAAAAACTAAGTTTTATTTTTTTTGACAATAATAATATATTAATTAAAAACTCTACCACGAACTCGATATGCTGTACTAGTATTAAGATACCCATATTTACGTTCTTTGTTGACAGTTGTTGCCCTATCGCATAAAAGGTTAGAAATTAAATTTGTTCGGAATAATATCAGCTCAAAATTAAATACAAAATCCTTCTAAAAAAAGTCTATAAATATATATGTATAAGTGCCAGAGTAGGATCGAGTGCCAAAACTGGCCGTTTTCCACTTTCCACCTGCATTCGATGCACTTGCGGCGTTACTTAGCTATCGGCGGAAATTAATGCTGCATATTTAAACAAAAACGCAAGCATGTACCAACATATTGACAAAGATATTACGAAAATAATTCTAAAAATATTCAAATGATTGACAAAACATGTACATACATATATACATATTTAGGGTGGAAATGACTGTTACGTCGACACGGCATTTACATGAGAATCACTTTGGGAGCGCCGCACAGCGCACACCCGCGCCCTTTATGGCACAGTCTTTGCAGTTGGTAGAAAAAATATATATAAATATGTATATATATATATATATATATATATATATATATATATATATATATATATATATATATATATATATATATATATATATATATATATATATATATATATATATATATATATATATATATATATTTCCAGCTTCACGCTGTATCCCGCGCTAGGCAGGGTAGGCAGAGGGAACGGAAGTGAAACCTAGTGTTATGACACTCCGTTCCACTTCCGTTCCCCACTTTCCGCCGAATTTGAGGCATTGCGTGTTGAGTGGCGGAACTCAACGCCGCGCTTTTGCCTTATTACCAGAGCGAAGAAATGAAACATTAAAGATTTAAATTGAAAATATTAAATATTTCATTTCCTCGACTGGGGATCGAACCCAGAACCTGTCGGTTACAGTCACACCCTTGTGCCGCTGCGCCACGACAGGCCTCCAGATATATATATGTATACATATATATATATATATATATATATATATATATATATATATATATATATATATATATATATATATATATATATATATATATACACACATATATATATACATATATATATATATATATATATATATATATATATATATATATATATATATATATATATATATATATATATATATAAGACTTGAAGATGGAGAAATTAGTTAATCATAAAATATAACCATTTTAACCCTGTTATTAGAAAATGGGATTAATCTTAATGCGGACAAAGTCTTTTAACACTTAGTTCCCAAGGTCGATTTGCTCCCACTCGAGGAAATTATCATCATAATGTACTACGGAAACAAGGTGAGGCAAGGCGGCGTTGAGTTCCGCTACTCAACGAAAAACTGAGTGTATTAATACTAGGTTCCCGAATATAGACTACAGCTACAGCGCGTTAATAAAATATATTGTTATTTATTTTATCGACATAGCAGTATTTAGAACGTACATGTTGACTGTACGTCGCATTATACCATTATTCGAATGCACGCTTCTCGTGTTTGCGCCTCGAGAACGCGAGAAGTGACGATAGTTTAGACCTTGAACTTGTGCTTAAATATTAGCGTCTCTTACAATACGATATACACAAGTAATAGCTCAATTACTATTTTGTGGCGTCTAAATATACGATATCTGCCTTCAGATCTATGTGCGGTTGAGCTTAGCTCTGCGGCTTTGAGGCCTGTCGGGGCGCAGGGGCACGAGTGTGGGTTCGATCTCCATTCGAGGAAATATTTAATATTTTAAAATTATACACTTAATAGTGGAACGGAGTGTTTTAACACTAGGTTCCCGGGTTCCCTCTACCTACTCTGCTTAGTGCGGGATACAGCGTGAAGCTGAAAGAAAAAAAATATACTTAATATTTCCAAATCAAATGTTTAATGTCTAGATTTCATCGCTTTAGTAAAAAGGCACAGTTCTTCTTATCTTGCCGTGTGCGGGATATAGCGTGAAGTTGAAAACACGTGTATTTAGCTTTACGCTCTATCCCGCCTCCAGTAAAGGGAACATAATGCTAAGAACCTGTTTCCAACACACAGTACAATTGGACAGACTCGTATATTTATTAGATACAGCGGTAAACAAAAATCAAAAGTACGATGCTAGTACAATAAACATTACTTAGTTTACTCCTACACAGAGTTCATCGTAATTGAACACGTGAACTTCTCCAAAATCCATGCATCCATATTAACAACTACGATTTATTCGTTATTATACAATATGCGTTCAAATAATTTTCATATAATATAATTACTATACTAATATTATAATTAGTAATACATTCGTATTACACTAGGGAGCGTCACTTTTATAAGAGATGAAAATCCTTTTAAAGAAAAGCTTTTTGATAGTAAATAACTTTGTCAAACATAAACAATCAGCATCATGGATCCAACTCTAAATAAAATAAATGTCCCTCGAGAAAGAACTACGGATCGAAGTCGGGGAAAAAATCCCAAGACAAACAAAAGCCTTCTAAGTGTTCGAATAATCTGCACTGAGGCTTAAGTAGTTAGCTCGGATAACGTAGAAACCTTAGCAGTGGTGAGAGCAATCGGCATGGTTCGTAGGAAAGCGAGATGTTTAGCACCTACTGTTAGCACGAGCAGCACCTTATAACGCGTGTTATTTATTTTTTAGGTTCACGCAGTATCCCGCATATCGCAGAGTAAGTAGAGAAAATGGGCTTCTTTATTTCCGTTCAATTTATTATCGAGATATTGCATGTTGCGTGGTGGAAGTCAACGCGTTGTCTTGTTATTAGTGCGAGAAAATGAGAGTACCCAATTCTATCAGCTTCCAAAGTAAAATGAATCATGACCTCATATTTTAGCACTCTTGTACTGTATACAGCCTGCATTTATTGCTCTTATCGTTTAAATGTAACTTGCTTGAGATTGTAGTTGAAATCTTTGTATTCATTTCAAGTACAATAATATTTTACAAAGGTTATTTAAGTCAACATGGATACCTAACTAATTTTCTTGTCAGCACACACGTCACGTATGTATAACGCTAAGTGCATATTCTAATGCACTGTTCCCAACGAAAGTAGGTACAAATAGGATTTACCGTTAGTTTCTGAGTGTAGAGGCTTTTATCAAGCTCGGAGCTGTGCGCCGTAAGCAGACTCCTTCGTGCCCTCACTGCAATCCGGTGAGCAAATAAGTTAGAGTTTACCGACAGAAATCTAATAAAACGCAGTGTATATATCCTATAGGAAGAGAAAATTGTTACAAATTTAAAACACCCAAAGATAAGATACCCAAACAGAAATCACTACAGAGATGCTAACAACATAAATGATTTGTAGCAAGCGTATAAGAATTTAAAACGTAGCTTGGACACTTCGGTTCTCTAAGATTCGCGGAATCTTAAGGGCATTGTGCGTTAGCAGGGTGAACTTAATGTCAAGTTTTCGGTCCAGAGAGAGGAAATGAAAACACAAAATAAATATTTCATTTAATACTTTCATTCCCTTGAGTGAGAATCGAATCCACAACCCGCCGCTTTCACGGTCGTCCATTTGTGTCTCTGCACTACGACGCCCGACGCATTATATATTCATTATTGTAATAAAGGTAACATACGTACATATAAAACATAACAATACAAAAATAATTAAAACAGAACTGGTTCAGACAACAATTATTCAGTGTTTATTTATTAAGTGTCAGTTAATCTGTTGATTTCTATAGTTATTTCCGTGGCGTTACTTTGGCGGATTTGTAAGATCAATTTCAAAACAGCATATTCATATTATGGTTTTTTTTTTTCACTTCACGCTCTATCCCGCACATGGCAAAGTAATGACCAACTACAAACCATCATCATCGACTGTCAATTTGAGAGCGAGAGCTTGCTTGTTGAATGGCTACTTCAACGCTGCGCTTCGTCTCGTCGTCTCCAGAGTGAGAAAATGAAACTATTTAATTATTCAATTCTTTAAGTGAGAATTTAGAACCCACAATCTTCTGCAGTAAGTTATATTAAAAATATTAACGTGTTATTTCATGCAAAGATGTTCGAGCTTTTCTCGATAAATGGATTTGATCTAACATAAAAACATTTTTCAATTTCATCAACCAAACCTAGTCAGCTCCATAATATTTGCTTCATAATAGTTGTTTTCAATAACGGAATACCAAATATGAAATGTAACTGCACTTCTGTAAATATTGGAATTGATATTTTAAATACGATAACATCATATATTGAAAAATGAAATAGAGAAGGCAAGGTATGTAATATTGCATATTATATCGATAGGTGCGGATACTGTGTCACCATGTCTCTTAAATGAATAAGCCGATTTGAAGTGTGACTTTTTAATCGAGAGCCAACGACGTTCAACGCAGTGGTACTCAGCTATGTTTTATGAAACTCAGATTCGCAATTTACGAATTATGACTGTAAGGATGAACATATTACAGTAGCAAAATATTAATAAATAACAATAATTTGTCAACAAAAAAAAATCTCAGTATTTCGTGTTTCGCTGGCTTTTAGACAATAGTCGGTAAGTGGCGGTTCCCGACGCATTTTGTCCTCGAAGACACTGCACAATGCACACAACAGAGCGTAAAGCCGTGACTATGTCTATATTGTGGTAAAATCAGACTTACAGATACTCAAGAAGACCCGAGGTTAGAGCAATGGTAAATTAAAGAAGTTAAGATAACAGAATTATAATATAAAACAGTACTTTTTGCTCCATTACAAATTAATTATCCATTTCTTTTATCTTGCAAACAGCGGGAAGTCAGAGGGAACTTGGAAACCTACTGTTAGGATCTTCCACTCTTATTAAAAAAGACATTTCGGTTCCCAAATTTACGTCATATTTTTGCGTGAAACATTGCGTGTTGAGTGATAGTTGATAAAACGAAATAGGTAAGCTGTTATCTAAGCCATGTCTCTTTATCAAAACATTATGTGGAAATAATTTGTAGTACGTTTGTTAGTTTTTTTCATGATATCATAGCGTAATTAAGTATGCTCCATGTCCATATCGCATTCACTCAACATAAAGTAGGGTAGGCTGAGGGAACCTAATGTTAAAGCGCTCCGTTACTTCCTCTACGCCACATTGTGGAGACATTGCGCGTTGAGTGTCGGATCTTAACGTCACAACGACCTCTAAAACAAGTTATTGTATAAATATTTTTTCGGAAACGAATTGAGTACTACCATATCGTAATATTTAAAAGATTCAAACAATTGAAACTTGACCAAAAGTGGGAAACACACAAGTGTTAAAGACATAAATAAAATGTAAACGCACTGGAATGGCCCGCACGTGACGATATTCAATAGAATATACGAATACTTCGATATCAGTCATGAGAAACTCTATATTTCTCACCTATGAGCTATGTACGTAAATACAACATCGCCGGAAACAGAACCTTTAATTTGCTTCGTTTGCGTTATTTCGTTCTGGCGCTACAATGATCACAGAAACGGCGAGAGACGAGCTGGAGACTCGATCGTGGTGTCACAGTATACAATAATTGCCGATCCAAACGGCTCCGTAATGAATAGAGAGACGTACGTCCACTACAAGCCTTCAGCCGTCGCCGCAGTGTGATTCAATCCCGCGGTTTCATTCAGACCCCCGCGACCGTATCTCCTACACATAAGCGCAGTTTTCCAGCTACCCTCCACTTCGTGCCGTTTTCATCACACACTGCTTTGTGAATTAACTACTTGAGATTAAAAATATGCCGTGCAGGTTTACAGCACTTTTAATTATTAAAATATAAACCAAGGCAAAATGTTGAATAATAATTTCTTTTCAGATTTACTTTTATATTAGATAATTACCTTTATTGACATTAACATAATAAATTAGAGGTCGTGGCGCAGCGGCATAAGAGTGTGACTGTAACTGACAGGTTCTGGGTTCGATCCCCAGTCGAGGAAATGAAATATTTAATATTTTCAATTTAAATATTTAATGTTTCATTTCTTCGCTCTGGTAATAAAGCTAAGCGCGGCGTTGAGTTCCGCTACTGTTGAGTAGCGGAACTCAACGCCGCGCTTAGCTTTATTACCAGAGCGAAGAAATGAAACATTAAATAAATAACATTAAATATTGCGTGTTGACGCAATGCCTCAAATTCGACGGAAAGTGGGGAACAGAAATGGAACGGAGTGTCTTTACACTAGGTTCCCGGGTTCCCTCTGCCTTCTCTGCCTCGTGCGGGATACAGCGTGAAGCTGAGTAATAATAAATTAATATAAAATAAAACTCTACTAACAGCGGGGGGACAAGGGTCCAGGCTCCAGAGTGATGGACCTCCTCACGATGTCACTTTATTTTATTTATATATGCTACTAAATACCCATTGAGTGTGAACCGTCCCGCACTTCTTTAGTCTCTATAGAGGTGCAACTTCACGAGCTATCTGGGCACTTTGCCACGACTCTACCATTTTCGTAGACAATCGTTATTGATTGTATTATGCAAAACTTATTTTATTCTCAGCATGTTAATCGTTGTTTACATATTGTAGTAACATACTGATATTCAAATAAAAACGTCATAGTTTTGGATTCAATTACTACTCGGGGCGACGTTTCTTTTTTATTTCCTCCCTACAGCAAAAAGATAAACGCGGCGTTGAGCTCTGCTACTCGTTCGTGGGAAACGGAGTGTCTTAACAATATTTTTTTTAGTGGTATAAGGTGGCTATAAACGAGTAACTCCGTGAATATACAAAACAAGATTTAAATTAAATTGCCTGAAAAAAAGAAGATGTGTTGCACTGACGTCTTATCGTTAATCTGTTGACAGTGCTAGTACACGTAACAACTCAAATGTAATAAAAAGGTACGATCTAGTGAACGGCACAGCAAAGAGAAGATTCACAGAAATAATGTAATAAAAATCAATCTGGTCAGCGTTCGTAGCCGCTTTGTCGCTTTTTATATGCAAGAGGCCTGAGTGCGCTTGCGAGGCGCGGAACACACAGGACACTGCATCTCCATGTATACTAAAACATTGCAAGCATCAAAGAAAGCATATTTAATTCAGCTGCTTCTTGCTACATATATCAAAGTTATCTATTTTTGTTTCATGTTGAAACTCATTAGGTTTTTCATTCCAGTGAGCACACATGATCAACCCTCACTTTGAGGTAAGAAAATGTAAAAAAAAAGTACGTTTACATTTCATCTCGAGTATAAACAATATTTATGTATAATTATAATATTTAAAGTTCTTTTTAGAAAACGAATAAAAATTAGTAAATAATATTTCCTCTTGCCAAATGACAATTCTGAGCAGATATTACTTTTAATATATTAATACCATTTAAAGTATTTTGGCAGAATGCATTTTACCAAAGACGGTGGCTATGCCGGTGGCTATAGCACGTTGATTTTATTAAGAAATCTTGTTATAAAGGTCACTTGGGTTCACAGAGCACATAACTCGGTTACAGCGAAGGGCGGCAGGATCGCTCACGTTAAGTAGTCCGCGCCGCGCCCGCGGACTTACAGCTATAGGCATACTAGGTACGTACGTAGTACTGTAACACATTTATATCGTTCTGAAACTCGTACTCTTTATAGTCTGCTTAATCTAAAATATATGCGGCTCTTTGTTGGAATTAAGAAATTAATACACAGTCACGAAAGATACTCAGAATCAAAATGAAATATAATTAAAAATGTATATTAATTCAACTTCTTTTCGTATATGTGTGTATCGTTAAGAGTATCGTTTATTGTTAAAAGTAGATATATTCAAAATAATAAAGCCGACCAGAAAAAAGTCACTACCTCATATAACACAAGTGTTTAAACTATTCATTTTCATAAAAAAAATTAAAACGACCGCGACGAACAAGTGTTATGGTTCAATAATTCGGGAGCTTCGGTCCCACAGACACACACGCAGTTGTACAAACGAATAAGTCAATTACAACAAACAATGTCATTATGACCACCACCGCTGCTCCTTGCGTTGGTGCATAAATACAGCAAGGAAGCTACTCCTACAGCGAAACTAGTGTTAAGCTGACAAATAATGAAAACAATTATCTCTCTTGAAAATACAAAACTTTGAATTTTTTTACTAATATCACGTGTGAGACCACTCGATGTGTAGAAACACAAGCGATTGTAAATACTGTAAACGCTGTAAAGTTGTAGGTTCGGTCCCCAGTCGAGGATATCAAATATTTATTATTTTCATGTCCTCGCTCTGGTAACGTGACGTGGCGTTGAGTTTTATAAGTTCATTTAATTAATTCCATTTAATTAAGTTCTCGAGTTCTCTAAGCCTACCTTGCTGTGCACGGGATGCAGTGCGAAGATAAAAAAAAAATAGTTATAAAATATTATCATATATTAAATACAATCTTCTTCTACTTCCTGGGCGTGCCAGGGTCAGTCTTCCTGTCATTGGTGGTTAGACTATTGGCTCTCATGTCCTGCAACACGATATCCAAGCAGCGCTTCCTCGGGCGTCTGGTATATCTCATTCCAGGGACAGATATATCAAGTCTCTTAGGTCCAACATAGTTCCGTAGTGAACCCCTACTGTAATCAGGAAAGGTAAGGTGTCACCAACAGCAGTCCTAACCATAGAAGCGGAATTATGATAAATATGTATCACAACAAAACTCTGATAATCTCAATGTAGGCCTCAGGAGTATCTTTGGATAGCAATGCTCACCAGATACTGACGGCGCACACAGTCAGAAGCCTTCTGATGATCTTAAAACACCACATGCAGAACTCTTTTCACTGTATGACTCCATCAAAGTTCTGAGGGAAATTAAGCCGCCACTGGTGGTCTTTCAAGTGTTCAAAAAATGGTTAAAAAAATCAGGAAGCATGGTCACATCAAAAGGAATTTAGTCAGGTACCGCATTGTATATTAAATACAATATTAGACCATATATTTGTATACTAAGAAACACAAGTTTGGAACAGACGAAGGTCACACGAGTTCAGAGAGTAACTCAATTACGTCTATGCAGCGCCGTCCTCAAGTGAGCCACTTCGCCACGGTGGCGGCGGAGCAAGTCAATTGCATATCAATTTAATGTACAAACCATTCCAGCTATCACACCCGGCCCGATTACCTTTTTTTTAAATACTTTTTTCACGTCCACAAAATATGATTCCAACATAGTCTATACTAAAGTTTTTACTTGAAGTATCCATTGAGGCCTGTCGTAGCACAAGGGCATAAGCATGCGATTGTAAGCTCGATAGGTGTTCGGTGCGATCCTCATTCCAGCACACTTTACAAGATGTCGGACTTACTGAATTATTATTTGTATTCAATTATGGTAAAGAAGCTTTAAGTTAAACCTGCTCAGTAAAATAAAGTAGTACAAATTTAGTTTTATAGCAAACTGAAAGAATCTAATGAAGAATGAGATAACATGTGACAGCGCCGCATTTTGTATGAGTATACATTTATAAGTAAAACAAAATAATATAATACACACTCGTCTATCTTGCGCAATAACTAATTAATAATTAGCACAGAGTTACAGACTCAACAATAATATTACAAAAAAATATTTTTTTAGCTTCATGTTGTACCTAATCGTATTAAATATTTTATTTCCTCGAGTGGAGCTCGAACTAACAACTTGTCGCGTTAACAGTCGCACCAGTTTACAATTAATGTTTCAGAATATAAATCTCCCGCAAGCTACATGAAATTCAAATGACCTTAATTCTACACACTTTTATCCTATAAATATTCTTAGAATAACTTTGCCTAATTAACGTTGGTTTTACAGTTACTATAAATTTCTGTATGTAACATATATTGCCAAATGCTAATATAGACACGTACGTATACTCAGACCAGTTAAAGATTTACTAAGTTTTTAAACACAACAAATGTTCTAGAGGCCTGTTGTGGGATGTCGAATGTAAACGTGACAGGCTGTAGGTTATATCCCCACTTGAGAAAATTAAATATGTAGTATGTTTAATTCTTCGCCCTGGTAACATGGTAAACCGTGGCATTGAGTTCGATCACTAAACACGACTCAAATTCGAACGAATTGTTTTAACATTAGGGTTCCAGTTCCCTCTTTACACCCCGGAGGAATACACCGTGAAGAATAAAATAAAGTCATCAATCAGAAGTAAAAGCTGTACTGCAGAAGATTTAAACAAGATATACAAAAACATTGTATAAAAAATAAACATTAAATAACATTTTGTTCTTTTGGACAATTTGCGGAACGTTACAGCCAGTGCCATGGTAGAGGAGACGGCATTGCCGTAATTGTTACTTTCACGGCGAATGCATTCCCTTAAGGGCTTAATTAATTATTTTTTTTTACTCATTCATATACAAAAAGCTGCGTAATATGATATAAAATGCAATGGATTCTATACTTTGTTAAAAAATTATTTGAGTAAATATTTATTGTTTATTTGGACGTTCAGGCCTTTTGTGTCGCAGGGCACAACCGTGCCATTGTAATCCTGACAAGTTATATTTTCGATCCCAATTCGAGGAAATGAAATATTAAATATTTAATGTCTTCCCTCTGATAACAAGGCAAAGTGCGGCCTCAAACACACAATGCCTCACTCGGTGGAAAGTGCGGAGTGGAACTCTATTAATGGGGTACGATGTGTAACTCTACTTCCCTCTACGTAACTTGAATTATGTCAGTATTCCAAATCCACGAATGGACCAAGAGACGCCAGGAAGTTAAAATAATTTGTTCTACCGACACATTTAGCCAGTGTCCCATTCAACGTTGGAAAATGATGTGTTGGTAGTTGGTTAGTAGGAACAAAATTAAAATATTTTAATTGAAAAAATGTATGAAAAATCTATTACCTAATTATTGCACCCAGGCCGACTCTTCCCTCTATGATGACCATTTTTTTTAAAAAAATATATTAAAATTGAAATGTCTGCAAAGCACAATGTGTTAATCCCTTTAATACAATATTTATTAGTTAACTGATTTCTTGCAAACTGTCGGGGACAGCGCGTCTGTTCTGAGTACGATTTGAACTCAGAAGATTAAATGATATTCAAGTCCTCGTTCTCTTAGAACAAGACTAAGCGTGGCGTTGAGGACCGCCTCTCAACACGCAATGTTTAAAAATTCAGCGATTGTTGTGGAACGGAATGTCTTAATAGTAGGTTCCCTCTGCCCACCCGGCTATAAGCTATATAAGGTGAAGCTAACAATATTACATTATTCAGATTCGATTTTATTTGAAGATGCACTTTCCGGGTATCTGCCTTTATAGCGATAAATTTATAAATTAGCGACAATATAGTAGGATCGAGAAATCGTGGCCGATCTGAAGTTCTTGATTTTATGATATTTTCTGATTATTCTTTAGTAGCCATTACTAAACAGCAGCAGGAGTAGAAACGTGTAAGCGCGACAGGTTGTCGATTCAATCCCCAGTCGAAGAAATGTTTACTAAGTTAGTTCCTTCACTTTGCAACAAGGCAAAGCGCGCCACTGAGTGCCGCTACTTAATAAGCAATGTGTCATTCGAGGAAAGCAGGGAAACAAATGTGTCTTAGTAAAAACAAAGTATCTTAAAATTATGTTCTCAAGTTTCCCTTTCATGTGCCCAATGCTATAAAGCTCATGAAACTCAACTCAATCTCGGCCACGAGCCACGACTCGTCGGTCGTACTTTACGATGGTCTCGGCCGGTGCTGGGCGGTATTCCGACAGGCTAACACTCAATCGCGTAGATTAATTGATCACTGCATTGGTGTATAATGCGATATGTGTTGAAGCCCTTGTGGAGATTCAGCTTTGATATGCTCTAGCCACTTGTGTATGCCATTTAGTGTGAGACGATTAATGTATGGCTATTGGAATATTGGGCATCGTTAACGTATTTTCAGTATATCATTTATCACGCTTAGGAAATTGATACTGGATGTTCTTGACTTCTATGACAATAGTTGTTTAAATATACGCTAGGCAGAGAAGACCTAACCTTTAGACATCCCATTCCTCGCTCCACCCACCGAGACAGTCAAACCTACATTTGATCTTGTTACCAGATTGTGGTGAAAATAATTAATGCTCTTTACTGAAAATCTAACCCACAACTGTCGTTTTTTTTATGAGAATGACGGCAAACGAGCGTACGGGTCAAAGCAAACCTAGACCAATTCAGTAAATATTGATAAGATACAACACTGATTCTCAGAAGCGACCTTATTTATCCGGAAGCAGACATTTTTTGTAGAAGCTCCAGATTACAATCTACTTAACTTTTTACTGGCTTTGACTTGTAGTTTTCTTTAGCTTCACTCAGTATCCCACATGTAGCAGCGTAGGCAGAGGGAATTTGGGAACCTACTATTAAGACACTCCGTTTTTGTCAAGACACTACCATTACCCACTTTATATTGTAAGTAATTGTAGAATTACTGGAAAATGATTCTAGATACGCCATGTTTAAAATTGTTTCATTTCTTATGTAAGTAACTTTAATATTCCTGTTTCAAGTTCATCCTAAGAGATTGTGAAATTTTAACACAGGTATATGATTTGTCTGTCAACACAAAATGAATGTAACCACAGACGATCGTGCCGCAGTGAGCCTGCTTCTAGACGCGTCCGACTCCATTCGAATGGATGATTAAATTAAATTTATTCCGTCCGTATTCCGTATATCCGTCATTCGAATGGATGATTAAATTATTTTTTTTTAATTTCCTACTCTGGAAGACCAAGCGCGGCGTTGAGTTCCGCCGTCTAACACGCCCACTAATTTTCATAACCACAATTCTCCTTAAGTACTTAAATGTTGTAGTTGTACGACACGTAGTTGGTCTAGTATTATTTGCAAAGTATTTTTTTGGATACTTGCTATTATGTACTCTGTTGTTCCGAATAAGAAAATCGTAATTTATAGTTTTGTAATTGAAATAAATTAGTAAAGTAATTTATTTCGCATCTGAATTCTTTCTTGGACACGATTTCCAGATATGTAGAACCGACCACAACCGACTCAATCGTGTAACTCAACGCCGCGCTACGGCAGCGAGGGAATTAAAATAAATTAAATAAAATCAGTTCTCAGCGTAAGACTCAAGCCCTCAATCATACTATCGACGTCTGATAGCGTAGATACGCAATTTAGAATACACTTCAGTGTTATTCGACAATGCTATTTAGCGTTTATGATCATTTATGTACATTATATCAGATACGCTGTACAAGTATCGACGTCACGCTCGTGTAATTCACACTGAAAGGCCTGTCATATATGCGATGTCCGATAATGAACAATTTATTTAATTATTTTCAGTTTAATATATACCCCTTTAAATTGTGCCTCTGAGCTACGACGGCGGCCTGTAGCGCAGGGACGCACACAAGCGGCTTTAAGCGCTACTGTTTGTGGGTTCAATCTCCACCCGAAGAAATGAAATATTTAATATTTTAATTTCTTACTTCTGGTAAGGAGGATTTGATTTCTGCCACTTAATACGCAATATCTCCAAAACTCGGCAGAAAATTTAGAACAGAAGTGTCTTAGTGGGAACAGAGTTTATCACGTTCCCAAGTTCTCTCTGCCAATTCTGCCAAGAAGGGAACAGACCGTAAAGCTAAAAACATATTTACCTTTTATTGAATAATTTCAAGTTAGGTAAGTTCATTAGTGTATCAGTAAAAGATTTCAACGTGCTTGGTTTAAGTTACGAGTCGTATTCATGGAGTGATAATGGAGACAGTATAATTGTTTCGATACAAGTAAATCATTTGTGGCCGCGTCACGGGCTCGCTCGCACTCTCGCTTAAACTGTCACAATGGTACCTACATTATAGGTAGGTTCACAATTTTATCAATGTGTTCATTTTCGTGATTAAAACGCCATTCAATTTGAAACAGTGGATCTGATTACTTTAAAGCTTGACATAAATTACATATTTTTTAAGCTTTACGCTATATCATCCCGCACGTAGCAGTGACCCATTAAGACAATTACGAATCCTACTTTTGGGCGGAATTTCGAAAGCATTGGGCGATTCTGAAATTGTGCCTTTGAGAGAATTTCTGTATATATCGTTATATATTTTTAAGTTTTATATCTGGTAACTTCTAATATCATCTATTTAATAATATGACATTTAATTTCAACATTTTATCAATTTTGTACAGAACGCAAGTAAAGAAAACAAACATTTTCTTGCATAGCGGATAGGCAGAGGGAAGCAACTGTTCCCTTTCCTTAACGTTCCCTACGCACCTCCTAATCGAAACATTTGACGTCGAGTAGCGCAATGTACCGCCGCAAATTTGTCAGTTCGATTACTGATTATATTAATATATTAACTAAGTTACTTTTTAAATTTCATAACAATAAAACTCAGAATATATTTTTATCGACAACATTTCGTACATTAATCCTACTATTACTGCATAGACGAAGTGACTGAATCTATTTCAAGTAAGGGAACGATGTTTATATTTATTGAGAGACGATTGTAGTTTGCTTTTAGCTTACTTTAATGAACTTTTGTTGGCAAACAATCTTCAATGAGCACTTTATTAATTGTGAATAGACGAGGTCTAGGTAGAGCAAGTTACTTCTACAACTATGAATTGGTATTTATACTACGAGTGGAACTATGTTAACTAGTATAGCTTCACACTATATCCTGCACATAGCAGGGAAGACAGAGGGAACTTGGGAACCTGGTAGAAAGACAAACACGTAACGTTTTCAACTTTCCGCCGAATTCGAGACATTGCGTGGTTAGTGGCGAAACTTAACGCCGCGCTTTGCCTTCCAGAGCGAAGAATAAAATGATTAATAATTCAATATTGAATATTAAATTTCTTCGAGTGGGGACGTAACCGGCCGGGTTTACAGTCACACGCGTGCCGTTAATACTAAATGTTATGGTACATACTCCTGTATACTATCTATTGCTATTATCATAATACCGTCAAAGGATATACGGGTTGGTCATTTACCATGTACGTATACAATTGACATCGTTCCGGTTGACTAACACATAATTACTGAAGTCCTCCGTCGTACAACAGATGCAGGATTCTGCTCCAACAGGGCTGTAATAATTATAGGAAAAAAATTGAGAGATAGAATTAAACAAAAATGCTATCGGCTAATCTAGAATATTGGCATCGATCATCTATAGAAAAAGATATGATAAATTTTTCATATCAATGAATGATGTAAATAAAAGCCGCAGTACACAAGGCGTGTACACGCACAGCACACACTGAACCAACGTAAGGGACCCAATATTGTCTATCATGAATATTCTAGCCCCAATTTCATATCTAAATGTGTCCATCATCTACGCAAATATTTCATTGTAGTATGAACGTAATCGTATCAGAATATGAGGAAGGGTCCAAATATTATGGTTTTATGACGCCTGTCGTGGCGCAGGGGGACGGACGAGCGCACGCTTGTAGCGACTGTACACTACCGCAACAGTTCACCCGTTCGAGCCCCACTTGAGGAAAAGAAATAAATTGAGCAAGAAAGGGACGAAACGTTGCCCTGCGATATGATACACATAAAGCTGGTATTTAAAATATACTAAATATTTGTAACTGCGACCGTTTTCATAAAAATATCTACGACCTTTTAAAATGCCACGAGCTAATACGTTATAAAAGTTCAGTTAAACAAGGCTAAGCACATATGAATGAATCAATAACAAATGCGGCCTGTTCTAAATAACAGATAAATTGTTTGCACTCGTACCACACCAAGTACCGGCCACTCGAAATTATAACATCGTCTCTTTTGAGAACCACCACGCGTGAGGGACGCGGACGTGTCGCTAGAGTTGAGTTAAGATTACATTTATATTTATATATATATATATATATATATATATATATATATATATATATATATATATATATATATATATATATATATATATATATATATATATATATATATATATATATATATATATATATATATATATATATATATATATTTACCGTCATATTACCGTTTGGAAAAACATAGTCCATTCAATAGAAGTGCAAAGAGACGTCTACTTATAACTGATAACGGATAAAATAAAGAGTTTGCTTGAACGTCCTGATCTCGAAAGCATGTTTTTGTATTTGACAGTTTACGTATTGAATCTATCAATACATCTTATTATTTTTTTTTTCAGCTTCACGCTGTATCCCGCACTAGGCAGGGTAGGCAGAGGGAACGGAAGTGAAACCTAGTGTTATGACACTCCGTTCCACTTCCGTTCCCCACTTTCCGCCGAATTTGAGGCATTGCATGTTGAGTGGCGGAACTCAACGCCGCGCTTTGCCTTATTACCAGAGCGAAGAAAATGAAACATTAAATATTTAAATTGAAAATATTAAACATTTCATTTCCTCGACTGGGGATCGAACCCAGAACCTGTCGGTTACAGTCACACCCTTGTGCCGCTGCGCCACGACAGGCCTCACAATTATCGACATCTTATTCACAATCATTATATGAATATAGTGTAACAAGTTGTGGGTTCGATCTCCACTCGAGGAAATGAAATATTTATTATTTTCATTTCTCCGCTCTGGTAAGAAGGCAAAAGCGTGACTTTGAATTTCGCAACTCAACACGCAATGCCTTAAATTCGACAAAAAAGTGGGGAACGATACTGTGTTAATGGGAAGTCTTAAAATGAGGGTTCTACGTTCCTTCTGCCTTCTCTGCCATGTGCGGTATAAACGTGAAGATAATTCATATACACTTAGGAACTATGAAGAAGAAACTTAAATACTACATAAAATGCTTTCAAGAACAAGAACATTATGTATAATTGACTATATGTTATAATTAGCTTCCGGGAGTTTTCATCTTGAAAGGGATCACAAACTGTACAGGCACGATTAAGTAGCCAATATAAACTATCTGCAAGTTGCTCCATGGCAGGAACGATTGAAAAGTTTCATACTACAAGCCCTATAGGTACATTTTAGCGTGTTTCCTTGAACTTGCTTATTTTCTTGCTAATATTATAAAGGTGGAAGTTTCCAAAGATGTTTGCTCCATTTTCACGTCTAATTACTTAACGTACTTAAAGACTATTAGATGAAACTTTACAATAATATAACTTATTTACGAGAATATCGCGTGTTACAGTTGGTGTAAGTTTACATACTCGTAAGTTTAGATATAATATTACAAGTTTAAGCGGGCGAAGCCGCATTTGAGCTGCTAGTTACCACATTACATCTAATTGGTAGAATTAATTTTTTTACAAATTCTTTAGCCAGTCGTAGCGCGCGCGTAAGGCACATGTTATATATTCTAAAACGATCCCTCTGCCTACTCTGCTGAGTGCGAGAAATTTATAAAAATATTTACTATTATATAGTTAGTAGTAGAGTAACACAGGGTGTGAAGCGGAACATCTGTGTATGTTAGTTAAGCTATATTAATCATGTATTGAACAAACATTATCACTAGTTACTTGAGTAGCAACTTGGCCTCGTTTCCCTTATATCTTAAGACAAATTTTAAGTTAATTATTTAAGATAATCTGTATATTGTTCATATACAGCGAAAGTGAAAAAAAAAAGAAATCATTACCACCAACCACGGTGGTACTTATCGTAAAAATATAAAAATGTAATACAACTTATATACATACATACATATTAATATTTCACGGCGTAGCAGAATCTTCTTTTAAATAATAAAATTAATCGATATCCAAGGTGCGGGGAACAAAAGGCGCAACTTCACGCTTCATTGCCATTTCGTATGCATAAAATCTGGGATAGAAACGAGATCGATGATAGATTTCTATAGTTATTATAGATTAACAATTACTAATTTAAAATGAAACTCTGGACTAAATTTGGTCTAATCTAACCCGAACCATTAAAGAGATTTACTACAAAGCCATACGTTCTCATAAAGCTAGGGCGAAATTCTTACACGCTCGACACAACTTATTTGTTTATTTTTTCTCTTTTTGGACGGTTTCGAAGATCGCGGTTCGCAGGTTTAACACCGGTTACGTAAACGTTTTCTGATTTTTTTAAAAATCCTTAATGTAAGAAAGAAATCGATAGCGGTAGTTTGATAAAGCATAATTATAACAACTGACAGACACATGCAACCTTCGCCTACTCGCGACCACAGACCACTGCAAGGTGTTCAGAACAGTCATAATATTATTAGCGTAAGACATATCCGAACCACGTGGGAGAGGCAAAGCGGGCGGGCGGCCTTTCGTTTCGCGCCAGAATTAATATATGTATATCGAAAGTAGAACGTGCATTACGTCAGCTATTTTTTAACCCGATATTCTAAGGAAGGGTGCAAAAGTTTGACTTGTCTGTATGTGTGTCGCTCTGTGGTACCGTAGCTTCTTAATGCATGAACTAATCTTTAAAATTGTCACAAATATTGAGTTTTATATAATCTATGCCAGATTATACACAATGATGAATAAATAGATAAAAAAATATATTCCACATTTTATAGAAAAGAAAATAAATAAAATGTAGTTTAGTTAGTAGTAGCTAAGATTAATGTAATGATTGATATAATCACTTATCGTAAATAAACCAAAATATAGTCTGTTAAAGAAATAACTTTTGACTTATATACAATAATATAAATGTATATTTACACATCCCTTACGTAAGAAGATATTTTGAGGGCCAAAGAGGACGTTCACCTCTCGATCGACCTCGCCCTCTAAAATGTAAAATTGGCTGTATCGCGGCGGTTCGGTACCTCTAATACGTAAAAAAAATCGATAATCACACTTGCAGCCCTCATATGTGTTTATTTATATATTTAATATTGTTATTGTACATATACGATTAACTAGCGAACGGCTTCGCCCGCTTTAACTTATTTTTATATAAAATCTCGGCATAAATTGTTGCCTATGTCTTGTGTTATTCAGATATATAAGCTATATTATTGTAAAGTTTCACCCAAATCCGTTAAGTGATGTTTCCGTGAAAGTTTCCTTCACAAACTTTCATAATGTTAATGAGATTTGTTTAATGAATCGGTTTTGAAATACATCAAATACATTATTAGAAATACATTGATATTCACTTTAAACACTCAATTATTCATATAAAAAGAATATAAATAAAATAATTACGCATTTTAAAGCAGAATCCGCCACATTGTAGGTGCCCACCGCCATACAGCACGTCGTCTTAAACAGTTCCGTCATTTTATTAAATGAGAAAAGTTAAAGTACCGCGCGAGTAAGTACCGCCGGCCTCGGAGGGGGTCGCCCCTTGTACTCGTGTTTATTGTAATCAACGCTTAGCACCATTTAACATTAAACTGCCGAGTTCATAAGGACTTTATATCGGACTCGCTCTCTCCTGAGGCCGGTATCGAACTCAAATTGAATTAACGAAGAGTCTTCAGTAGCGCTGATAACACATTCAGAGTGTTTCTTTGGCTTTGCGCCGTACAGCATTGTGGGCAGAAGGACTTGGGAAACGGAGTGTCAAGACACTCCGTTTTAATTATGACACATCCGTTTCCCAACTTCCACCGACGTGGAAACAGCGCCGCGCCGCTTCTCGTTACTCTTGTAACGAGAAAAGCGCGGAGTAAAAATATTAAATATACATTTCCTTGAGTGGGAACCGAACCCACAACTCATCGCGTCACAGCCGTGCAAGCGTGCGCTTATGCTTGTTGTCTTTCTCTTTCTTTATTTTATAACGTAACGTATGCGTTACGTTAAGCACAGGGAATGTATGGACATAGTGTTAAGAGACTCTATTCGCATTAGAAAACTTTTTAACACCGAATTCTATAGGCATTGCGTGTTGAGTGACGGTACTCAAAACAGGGTGTTAACAGAGGAAGAGATTAGATATCAGAGGTGGTAAATGAAAATGGAAAAATTTAATATTTCATTTGGCACGCTGGCACAAGACTTCATTATTCTTGCTTATTCAATATAATTTATTGATTTATTTTAATCAGCATTTTGTAAGTGTCATCAACCACTTGCGATCTCTTCTTAGGCAAACGCCTGGAGGGGTTAACTAGCGGAGTGTGTAATGGACAGTAGACAAGATAAATATTCGCTTACAAATGTATGTAAATATATTTTCTTCACAAAAAACTATTTTAATACATTTAAAATATATGAATATCTACCATACTTGAAAAGTTCAGTTTTTTCCTATATGACGTTAAAGACATCAAAGGAGAGTTTAATGATTTTAGCGTCAATCGCTTTATCGTGAACAGTTACAATAACTTACTGGAAATATTTAAATACTCTGCAGCGTAACAAGAAAAATATTCACATAGAAAAGAACGTGTTACTGTTCGCAGAAGTTTTTAATAATTATTTTTGCAAGTAAAAACAAGTAATTATATAATTTAATATTTCATTATTATGTCATTACGTGGGAACAGTACATATATGTTTCAGAACAAGAACCCGATCGCTTGTCAGCTAAATGCACAAAAACGAAACTAATATTTTATTAAAATTGAAACTCGAAATCCACTACTGTTTCTTTTTCACGTAATATAAAGAATATAGATTGTATAGCTTGGCTCTTGAATGAAATGGAACTCAACGCCGCGCTTTGGCTGGTAACCAGAGCAAAGAAATGAAAACATAACTTAGAACATTTCCTCAAGAGGAGATCGCATACTTAAAACACATTGCCTGAGGAATTCGTTCCCTTTGTATACCCTGCTATGTGCGGGATGCAGCGTGAAGCTAAACTACAATAATTATACGACCGATTGTACGATAATGTTTTGTAATGCTCTCACAATCATTAGGAATTAAGTGGAAAGCCTAAGTATATAATTTTGCATATATCTAATAATATAAAATTTATAGGTAAATAGCATTTTCAAGGTGAAGATGGTCTATGCGTGTATCATCATCCTCGGCTAATAACATGGTAATGTTGTTAGACGCACGCGATCACAAAATGTCAGATGTCAACACAATAATGACAATGCATGCAAGTGCAAGGTCTTGCATAGAAATTGTTTCATTTGTAGACTTAGCTACGGCGTCGCTAGCGACCTGAACACGGCTTCTCCCGCTTTAACTTATTGATATATTATACAAAAAGGTGACATGAACGCCTTTGTGTCACTCTGATATATAAACTATATTCATCTAGATTCATTTAGTAGTTTTTGCGTAAAAGTGGAACAAACATCCATTCTCACAGGTTTTTACAATTATAATACATATGTACATATATATTATTAGGATAGGGTAAAGTTATACAAAATTAAGAGGTTAAAACACTCAGTTCCACATAAGAGTCACGGCGGCGGCATAGTTCTACCCCGAATGAGAATCAAACTGATACCCATCGTGTTTACAATCTAAAAGTGTACTGTAGCGTGCCCACGCCACGCCGGCATGTACTCATTTGAATTATAACAATAATGTAAAACTAACAACATTCGTTTCAAAATACAATCAAAATTTCAAACTACATTTTGGACCTCACAGTATTACAACTATATTTAAAATTAACAATAAAGTGTCCCATTCACGGAACCCATATTTAAATCAGAAATGAGACCAATGACGTCATTAAAAAGCAATTAAGCTTCAATTGTCCCATTAATGGTGATATGATGTGCATTTTAAATAATAATCCGTTCGGGCCAGTAATTGGCCAGCGAGTGTTGGTGTCTGACAAAACCGTGCCAGGAAATTGAATCCGACGAACCGCCGGCACCTCACTGTCACTGTAGTACACCGTCGGTGAACCGGGGATTACATACATCCATACACACGATTGAAAATATATTTTCTAAAGTAACTTCTATAATTTGTATGTAGTAAGTAAACTATGAAACGTTTAATATTTTCATATTTTTGCTTTGGAATAGATTCAAATGCAAGTGAAGTTCGGCTTTTTACCATTTAACATGCACTTTAAATTCGGTGGACGAAGTGTTTTAACACTAGACTCCCTGCCTACCCTGCTATATGACACATACATCCTGAAGGTGAACAGTAAGACGTGCACTATGAGAAGACTATCAATAGACCATAAGCTAAGCTGTTTACGGACTTATTCTACTCGATACAGAGAACCTTTGTGAAAAGTATAATTTAAGAACCTTTAATAAAAATTAAAAAAAAAAAGCTGCACTCGAGAGCCAAGAATATTATAAGAAAATGTACGACGGAGTGCCGGTCGTTTAAGCATTAATTCATTTTGCCGTAAATATAGAAGGTGGTTTGTTATTTTGCCTAGATTAGCAATCACGGAGCTCAGCGAAGGCGACGCTGTCTCTTAAACCTCCTCATCTCTCTTCTATGCAAAGCTGCAATCAATGTGCTTAATGAGACTCAGAGTGGATTACCTCGTGGTCACTTTGTACGTCGTTCTTGTATACTATAAATTATTTATACTTGTATGTATTTCTTTGAGGTGACGCAGGGGCATAAGTCGTGTGACTTTAAACGAGACAGTGGGTTCGGTCCCCACTCGAGAAAATTCAACATTTAATATTTTCTTTTCTTTGCTCTGGTAACAACACACAATGTCTTAAATTCGATTAAAATTGGGGAACGGAACGGAGTGTCTTATCGTTAGGGCTCCCAAGTTTTTCTCTGACTTCTGTAATATTTGTTCCGTGCCTTTGCGGCTGTAAAAAACCCGCCAGGAAATAAAAAAACTAAAAGCAACGGAAGGCAAACAATTTTCCCTCGTAAATACTTTTCATTTTATAGTTTTATTTGAACTGCAACACCTTCTCTACAAACAGCCGTTTATGAGTGCGTTTTACTTACTTTTTCATTTGAAAATAATTACCATACATAATAGCTAGCGCACTGCGCTTAAGTCTTTCACAAACGCCGGAGAGACTGAGTGTTTACTTTTTTTATTTTCGTTGTATCCCACATATACCAGTACACCGGCTTTTGAAACATTCTGAGGTAAGTGGCGAAACTTAACGCTACTGACTTTGACTATGTTCAAATAGTAACTGAAGAAACAATTTATGATTAAAATAATATAATATAGCAACTTTTATAACTTGTACGTATTAAGTAAACTATGAAGCCTGTCATGGGTGGTGGTGGGTTCTAACACCAATCATCTAACATCGATGGTGGTGGGTTCTAACACCAATCAGGGGTTTCATCCCCATTCAATTTTTATTATGTCGTTCTATTTACAAGTCCGACGTAGAGTTTCGTCACCCAACACGCCATGTTTTGGAGATGCGGCGAAACGTTATGTACGGAATATCTTAATATTATTTGCTTATCCTGCATCCTTATTGGTTCTGTTATGGGATATAGTATTTTCAATCCAATTTTCGACAGATTGCTTGTTTAAAAGTAAAAATCAATACGCACTTCTAAATTGTATGTACATACAGTACGTACATCGATTTGCTACCAATATTAACAATATTATTGTATAATATTTTGCAACTGCACGTCAATTCGTTGTATGACGTATATATCAAAGCCGTAAATCGTTTTAAATTCATGTATTAAATCTATATCTATCATTTTTAATTTCCCATTTTTGACAAGACAAATATTGAAGGCAATACGTGTTAAGTGGCGGAACTTAACGCCGCTTTGCCTCTCTACTATGTTAGGGACAGAGAGTATATCTAATGTGAAGCTAAAAAAAAACATTAAATTCGTATGTAAATAGCCCAGTACAAGCGTACCTTAGCGACGGCATTATTAACATCAATCTTTGTTCAACGTAATAAAAAAGTAAAACTAGTGAGAATTTCAATTGCGTTACAACGAACAAAGATAAACAATGTCCGGCGTTAAGTCCCGCCACTCAACACGCAATGCCGGGGATAGAGTCTCTCACTAGATAACCTCTGCCTACCCTGCTATGTGATTCCCAAAATATAAATAAAATTGATAAACGATGTAACTTGAAATGAATAGTGATCAGTGTGCCAGTTACTCGTATTCGTATTAAATATTGTTTGTGAAACAACAGGGAGCTGTGTCTAAGTGACTGGAGTAGGCACAGATATATAGTTAATTATATCGAAGCGATTATTGCACTAAAATACAATCTATAGTATTTACACATAGACATATACCTATACGTAGTATATAGGTTCGAACGCATAAATAATTTCTCAGTTCGACATATTAATTCCAGACTATTGTATTAGATTAGTCCGTATAATGAAACGGTAAAGTCAAAGTGGGAAACGGAAGTGGAACGGAGTGTCCTAACAGTAGGTTCCCAAATTTCCTCAGCCTATCCTGCGGGATACAGCGTGAAACTGAGTATAATCAAACACTTTGGCGTTGTATAAATATTATTATTTAAAAAAAATATTATATAATACACTATAATACTATAAACAAGTATAAACAAGTAAGTAATCATGTAAATGTAATAAGTAAGCGGAAGTGGTTAGGTTAAGGAAAACGTTGATTACAATGTACGAGTATGTTGTTTAATTACATGCAACACATTTGTATTGAATGCAGCTTTGTTCTTTCATTAACATTCGTATAAACCAATAGATAAATTATAAATATACGTGTAAAGTTAACGAGGTCTTTATGAAGTGAAATATCAAATTCCGCTCAAGGAATCTTACTCATAAACTTGACATTTCTAAACTGCGTATTTTTTTATAGCGTTTCTATGGGCGTTTTTAAGACAGTTTCTAAGAAGCGCGGGTACAAGTTGCGCTACGTTCAAATTTTTGTAGGTTTTCTAAACAAATATTTTTCTTTCCTAAGTGTGGAATATTACTACACAATAATATTTAAAAAAAGACAAGTCATTTACATTGTACAGTGTGTCTGTAACACGTGCGCAGATAGAAGTTAAGCCGGCAATACAATAAGAAAACAATACAGAGAAAATAGTTGCATAACAATAAACATTATTAAAGCAAAAAACACTTTGAATTTCCCTTAAACATCCCACTTATGTTGCGCTCTATTACCAAATTAATTGGCTTTTTAAATTCATTATATTGCGAATGTAAAATGAGATTTTCCTTTACTCCAAAGCAAACGAAATTCTTCACGAGGAAAATAATAATACACAGTAATAAAATTAAATTGTGACCAACTATGTGTGTTGGTTGCTTTCTCTTCGTGCCTATCAGAGAGGTATACAGTCTCTACAGCTCAGCTAGCCTCTATCGCCGCGTCCACAGTCATCAACCTCTTCACACGTATCCTCCGGGGGTCCTCTAGCTATTTACATGGACTTCCTCCAGATTAATCGATACTGTTCACGAAGGTCATCCGAGGTCTCCCCCTGTTCTCTTGTACGTGCACACAATACACTTTTTACATAAGCTCTTACTTCACACGCATTTATTGTATAACTCTTTCATATTGACAAGAAACTAATTAATTAAATACTTTTAAAAGACAGCGGCCAATGTGAACAAAATGAAAAATGCTTTGAGAAAATATTAATATGAGTTCTTTATAAAGCTCAACCATAGCGACTTTATGTTTTGCATTATTCCATATCAATTCATTTACGGGAGACCGCTACGTGGTTGTGTGATCTCTTTGTTAGCTTAAAAACTTAAACAATGTAAATGTATTAATATATTTATTTATAAATCATATATATTCAGTTTTGACCGTAAAGGACTATGCGTGGCGTTCAATCCCACCACTCGATAGACAAGAATAAAATTTCCTTTTTATTCTCCCTTGGGCACTCCCACAGGGTACAACCTGTTAGAGCACATTGCAAATCTATATTGCTGTATTTTTAGCTGATGTATATGTCTGTAGCTTACTTCTAAAAATACAGCAATATTTTGTTGCTTATTATTTTGTACATTCAAGTTGTATGCCGCACATACCGTGGTAGGGAACTTGGAAAACTTGTGTTAAGAGACTCCGTTACGTTGTCCTTTAACTTCTACCGAATATGTGTCAATCAGTGTACAGTGGCGGAACGACGGCGCCCTTTACGTTGTTACCAGAGCAAAGAAATTAAAATATTAAATATGTCGTCTCCTAGAGTTCTGAACGAACCTATAATCTATCGACACGTCTCATTAAATTAAGCTTTTTTGTATTATTATCTCGTTACGTAGAGCAAACTTATGGTGTAAATTGTAAATTTCACTACTACACGGGACATATACGTTATCATTTCCTCCTTATAACTGCGAGAACAATGCGCGGCGTTGAGTTCCATCACTGTGTACGTAATGTCTCCAAAGAGAGAGTTAACATTAGGTTCCTTCAGTATACCCTTCTATACGCTGGATACAACGTAAAGCTAAAATATAGTCACATTCATATTTATTAAAATAGCCTAAGAAGATCCGTAGAAATATAGTTGCAATATTAGGTAACTTACATTTGATAGCACTGACCTGACCTCGCACTTGACTCGCGGCTCGCGCTGTCAGTATTACAATTACATAAGCACTGATATATTATGTTACTTAGGTACGTGTTTGCGTTCGTACGAAATGGGTAAATAGGATTAGCTATCCCCAGTCGAGGAAATGAAATATTTAATATTTTCAATTTAAAATATTTAATGTTTCATTTCTTCGCTCTGGTAATAAGGCAAAGCGTGGCGTTGAGTTCCGCCCCTCAACACGCAATGCCTCAAATTCGGCGGAAAGTGGGGAAAGGAAGTGGAACGGAGTGTCATAACACTAGGTTCCACTTCCGTTCCCTCTGCCTACCCTGCCTAGTGCGGGATACAGCGTGAAGCTAAAAAAAAAATAATAGCTATTTTGTTATATTCCGTTAGATTCACGCGTATAGGATGGTTAGCAAGGTCCCCTGGGGATCTCCAGTCAAGACACTTCTTTCTCTTCTTTTCTCTTTCTCTCCGACTTACGGGACTCACCACCACACTTTTGATTTTCAGCTATTTGGTATATACTTGTATGTACGTAATTATGTTCCGTTCCGTAATTGTTTGTTTTTTTTTTAACAACTCATTTTTCGTTGAAATATATTTAAATGTCTTTTCTAATACCACTACGAATCTGAGTTCTATGATAATCGATACATTATTAATAGGTAAAAGCGTAATAAAGTAATTTACATTCACATTTATAGTATCAGTAAGTACGATTAATTCTATTGTTGTAGATAATAAAAATATTATGACAAGTTCATACAATATAAATACATGAAAGTCCTCCCAACTCTTTTAATAGAGACAGACAACTTTGTGCAATAAGGCTAATACATAACATCGCGCGATGAAATAAAGTATTTTCATTTCGCGTTAGTCTATAAGCATTTCTTTTTCGTAAATTAATTGTGTAATTTTTTCTAATTTCTTTTACAAATCCCTTTTCTTCTCCCTTAGCTAATGGCACTAGGTCTTTAAACAAACATCAATTAGTAGTTAGTACAATCTGAGGATTCTTAAGATAAGGTAGGCAAAAGAAACCTATCGTTAAGACACTCCGTTTTCTTTCCGATTAATTTTCTAGTGTTTTTGTGTACACAACAACAGCTTAATAGCCCAAGAATTCAGCGGAAGTGGGGAACGGAAGTTTCTTAATACCAACTTAGAATCTCAACATTAGACTCTCAGGTGCCCTCTGCCTACCCTGGCATCTATTATATGCAATAAGTTACTCTTCACGCTGTATCACGCACATGGCAGGGTAGGCAAAGGGAACTTGTGAACCTTGTGTTAAGACACTCCGTTCCACTTCCGTCCCCCACTTTCTGCCGAAATTTGAAGCATATCGTGTTGAGTGGGGGAACTCAACGCCGCATTTTGCCTTGTACCAGAGCGAAGAAATGAAAACATTAAATATTTAAATTAAAAATATTAAATATTTCATTTCCTCGAGTGGGGATCGAACCCACAACATATCAGTTACAATTACACTTTTGTGCCGCTGCGCCACGACAGGCCTCAATGCAAGAAGTTACATACAAAATACGTTAATTAACATCAGTTTTACAATATTATAAAAAAATCAACCGTCATACAACGAAACACAACAAGTATACATCTCACAAATATTTGGCTATCATTACTACAGGTCTCTCTGCAGAAATGTATGTTACTATATTGACCTATTCCGGAGACAGTGAACTGCGCCGCTCAGACTAAGGCCAAGGCCGGGAGACATCGATTTCAATTATCCAATAAACGAATGACACTGTTCACTGCGTAATGGTTGTGGGTTTGATTTCCACTTATGTTCTTATTAATTCCTCGTAGACAGTTGTTTTAAAATTAAGATAACGGAGAAATAGGAAATGTTTCTTATTGCTGATATTATTAATGGGAAAGCTTGTTCAGATAGATGTTTCTTCCACTTTCCCGTAAAAAACCAATGAACGCACTTTGATAAAACTTTACAGTGATATAGAGGGCTTTTACTCGTATATCAAAATATCACATAATCTACAATACTGTAGATTATTTTTACAATTGAGGTATAAGTTAAATAATAAATTTAATCGGGTGCAACCACGTCTAGGTCGCTGTTGTATAGCTAGGTAGGCAGCGCGTACATTTAGAGTTAACGTGTGTTTGGTCGAGAAAGTCAAAGCTGCATTTTTTTTCTTAACTTCCCTCACATAGGAATCGAAGCCACAACCGTCGCGTTAACAGTCGCTCTCCGTACTGCTGCCTCGACGATAGAACGATCTTAATTTTATTACTAAAAGGAAGTATGAATATACACAAAATGATTTCAACTAAATGACATTGGGATTTTTTTTTATTTATAACAATCAACAAAGTTATATATGTAGAGATTCTTATTTTCATAGTAAATGCAGACAGGTGCATGTGGCACCTATCACAGACCAGCAGCATTGACGATATTTGTATTGCTCTATATATAACAAGCGGCGGGAAGCACTCGTAGGACCACGCACAATTGAAGCGAACAAGGACGTTTCCATTACCTGTCACTAGCCCCTGTATACATTTTTTTAGATTCATTCAGGTTCCCGGTGCTTACTCTTTTATGTATCCTTCATAAAAGAGTAGGCATAGGGAACCTGGGAACCTAATGTTATGATATTCCGCTACCATTGAGACATTCTACTCTTTACTGTTAACTTATACGAGTATATTACCACGCGGATATTTTACAGTTGAATTTCTTGCTATTCAAGTAGAGAGCAGACACCAAGTATTTTAAACTTTGCCTGCTTAAGTGCATATACATTTGTACATTATACATCTATTTTTCTAACAAATAATGAGTAAATCTTATTTAAAAACATTATACGGTAAGTGGAATTTGACGCCAGGCAATTATTTTTACTTTAATATTTCATTTTCATACTTCCTATAATGTTTCATCTTCAGTACATCAAATAGACATATCTACATTTCGCTTTCAGCATGATGTATTCCGTTTCCCGGAAATCATTACACGAGTCTGACTGAATATATAAGTAAATTTCGATCGACATAATTATTACATGTTTTTATTGATGTTTGTTTGATAAAATAATCTAAAATGTCTCTGACACTGTAACTCTTAAATCAATGAATCAATTCGATTATTTTTCTTTTAATCAAATTCAAAGATACAAATTCGAATGAACAAGTGTCTTCATTTGTTGAACTTCAAACAACGCCACCAGTTACGCTACCAGTTCACTAAAGGTACTGCGTTCTGATCTGATCAGGACCGGCGCAAGAAACTCAGCCGTACGAAATTATATTATGAAATTAATTCGTCGTATTCTTTAATTATGTAATTTAAAAATAGTAATTAATTAAATAGGAGAAATACCGTAGAATGGCCTTTTTTATAAAAATATTTACATACATTCACTGACGAACGCAGTAACTTCCTTGGTGTTGCGTTAAAAGGCGATTCGGCAGTTGCACTAACACAATGTGCATCGGAAGAACTGGAGGAAGACCTTTGTCCAACACTAGGACAGTTCGACTGGGACTGGGGTCATTATAGCAATAAAAATACTGGCCACAACAAACTCCAATGAAATAGCCTCGCCAAGCGAACTAAACACCAATTAATGAAATATTAAACAATAGCAGATTTATAATGAACCTAATTTCATGATTTGACTACAAACTGATTGACTTATATTGAATTCTAATGAGCACTGCATTAGCGGTATGTATCAACTTATGTTAAATTGTTTAATTTCAATGCAAATATGCTTACAGGTGGACATTGTACAGGCGAATGACGTGTCGAACGGAAAATCTATAATTTAGACCATCAATACTTAGGTTAGGTTATTGTTTATAACCTTTAATTTTAAGATCTTTCATTTCCATTCCCCAAATGTTTTGTACCTACGGACCCTTCTATGTGTATTTACGATATATTGTGGGTGTTGGATACAACGCTGTGTTGTATCCAACAAGGCCTGTCGTGGCACAGCGGCACAAGAGCGTGACTGTAAACAACAGGTTGTGAGTTCCATCCTCATTCGAGGAAACGAAATATTTAATATTTACAAATTAAATAATTAATGTTTTCATTTCTTCGCTTTGGTAATAAGGCAGAGCGCGTTGAGTTTCGCCACTCAACATGCAATGCCTCATTTTCGGTAGAAAATGGGGAACGGAAGTGGAACGGGGTGTCATAACACTATGTTTCCAAGTTCTCTCTGCTCACCCAGCCACGTGCGGGATAAAGCGTGAAGCTGAGTAAGAGAGTCGTATCAGCGGCTGTGTAAGCGCATTGTGTCTAAGTGTATAGTATAGTTGAAATATTTTCATCAAGTTTGACATTTTCAATACACCGCACGGCGAAAAGTAAACGCATTACATTATCACTAGTATGCAACATTTAGAAATTGACAATTGCCGACGAGAGAGAAAAAAATCGTACAATTTTGAAGAATTCGTACATTAATTCATCATGTCAGAGTTTCAGTCATAGTCTGTTTTTACCTCAAAGCTTAATCTCATATTTTTTATTATTATCATGACAGCTTTCGGCCCCAGCTACTGACATCCGAGTAACGAGAGCTTCGCTGATGAGTTCTGACCTTATTGCGGAGTCTGCCAAAGGCTGCATCAGCTGTGGTTAAAGAATATTCGCCTAGATTGTCTTCCAGGGGAAGTAAGCAAAGAAATTTCTCTATAAGAATTGCAATCTGATCTGTTACCTGTAATATTGAATAGAGCATAAGCACGTGATTTATGGAAAGTATCAGGAACACACTCTTCTTTCCACATTTATGCAAAAAGCTTCTATTTTAGTTATTGTTATTGTTGCAGTTCTGTGCCCCCGTAGTTTAATAATACTTCAACGTCAACCGCTTTTACATTCCGCAATTGTAGAATTGCAACAGGTACTTCGCGCAGAGATAGTGACTGACGCATCGTTTTTTTGGGAAGGATACAATTGAGTTTATTATAAGGTAACGTCCGCAACTCGATCGACAGTCAGCAAGAAGTTGAGGTTTTCTTTCCATCTTTTGACCATATTTTGTTTGTAAGCTAACAAATTAGTGCCGTCGAAAAATTTCAAGGGAACTATAATAAAAGAGAAAATACTATCCACCACCTGTATTTTATTTCTCGCACATATATGCACAACTCATCGCCACCAAGCCTAACTTGCTCTATTTAAGTCGTATGCATAACACGACGCAATAAATATTGATGTTTTCGAATGGCCTTGGTCAAAACATCGTCGTTGTCATCAATCCAATCCTTAACTTTACTAGGTTTTATGCGCTACCCTTTCTGATCTGCGAAGACGTTTCGACTGAAGCCTTCTTTTAGTGTAGAAAATTCGGCGATCGGAATAACAGATTGCATTAGAACTTCGCATAACGCGACTGATATGCACTTGAAAGATAATAAAGAAACAGATCCGATGTCAGTGCCTCGATATCAGATGCATCTATGTAATTTTATACTAAGCAGGGATCTAAACACATAGTATTGGTAATGTCTATGTCAAATTGGTTAAACAGCGAAAAAAGAAGTTAACCATTGCTGTTTATAATTGCCGTGTTTTTTTTTGTGACTTTTGGCCAGGCTTTTAGCAGTTAAAGTCAACCATCAGGAGGATCTATTCTCTCGGAAGTACTTTAGAGAGAACCTGTGTAATCTCATCTCATCCCCTCTGGCCTTGACTGCGTCTTCTTTTACATAAATAGTTGTCATTGTCCAGATGTAGGCGCAGTGTGGTTAGACCATCCGATTTATCTCATATAAAGAGAAAATAAAAAAGAAGGCTGGTGTAAATAAAATAGCCTCTTACTATTGCCATTTCGCATCCCGCCTAAGTAAAAAGGCCGCCTTTAAGTATCACATAACGGATATAACGCCACACTGTGTTACGGGATCGTGACAATTGTAGAACAATTATGTCACAGTGATGAAATCCAATGACAGTAACAAGCAATTACAGAAGTTATACATCTATTCAAAATAGAGCATTGCATCGGCCGTTTCAGTTTAAAGCGGGTTGTAACGCGATACGTGACTCGTATTAGAACACTTGCCGGTCCGCTCCTGACGGTACCCTATGTGGCTGGCTCCAGTGAGAGAGGATTGAGCTCGCCGACAAACGTCTCTACGCCGGGCGCGTCTACACGCAGAATAATTCTAAATTTAACGTTTACAATTTTAGTACTTGGTTTTATTTTTGGATTAATTATTAATTTAAGTATTTTAATACTTTTAAGTTAGCTATTGCCCATAACATCTCCTATGAAGAGACTGAGATGAACTCAAATGAAAAAAAAGTATATTTTTCATGTTATACATATATGTGACATGATTCATGTCACACAAATACGACGCAAGCGAGCGTGATGATTCTGTTTGACTGGTTAGAATTATCTCCCTCGATTGTAAAAAGAAGAAAAGCAGACGAAAAGAAAGAAAAGTACAATACACAAACGTACACAAACGTGAACTATATATCACAAAAAACTGCACCAGTAGTTATCAGTAGTATTAATTAGAGCATTCAACCAAATTACCTTTTCAGTTCATTAAGTCAGTATTGAGTATAAATTTATTTGAAATACCTTCTAAAGAAAACTACAATACTACACTTTAGTTAGATATGAAATGTTGCTATGCTATATCTTCGCACGCATTTGAATTCCAATTGTATTTGCAAGCGTACATGATACTCGCTACCTATTCCTAACTATGTAGAGAGGGCTTTATCTAGATTATACGACCAATTGAAATCCAGCTTAGGTGTGAGTTTCATCAAGGGTTGCGTTGTACAAAATTATCTACGTGATAAATAACTAGGTCTGTCGTGGTGCAGTGGCACAAGCGTGCGACTGTAAACGTGTCATGTAGTGGGCTCGATCCCCACCTGAGGAAATCAAATGTATAATATTCTCAAATATTCTCTCATTTTATGAGATTGAGTTCCACCATGACGAAAACCTACCCTTATTTAAAAACATTATACGGTAAGTGGAATTTGACGCCAGGCAATTATTTTTACTTTAATATTTCATTTTCATACTTCCTATAATGTTTCATCTTCAGTATATCAAATAGACATATCTACATTTCGCTTTCAGCATGATGTATACCGTTTCCCGGAAATCATTACACGAGTCTGACTGAATATATAAGTAAATTTCGATCGACATAATTATTACATGTTTTTATTGCTGTTTGTTTGATAAAATAATCTAAAATGTCTCTGACACTGTAACTCTTAAATCAATGAATCAATTCGATTGTTTTTCTTTTAATCAAATTCAAAGATACAAATTCGAATAAACAAGTGTCTTCATTTGTTGAACGTCAAACAACGCCACCAGTTACGCTACCTGTTCACTAAAGCTACTGCGTTCTGACCTGATCAGGACCGGCGCAAGAAACTCATAAAAAACGAGTAACAAGTCGATAAATAAGAAATATGTTTAAAGTGGCATATAATAAAGTACTATTACTTACAGAACACAATGATTCTTAAAGTTTTTTATAATATCGATTTACTTCCAATCGATTAATATTTAGATAATGTTAGTTAATTATTAGAAGACTTATCTAAGGAAGGCTGCTGTCACTAATTTTCACTAACATACTTAGCAAATGTACCTCAGGGAATATTCCGGCAGGCAAATAATGGCTACTCAACTTTCCTTTCTTTCCGTTAGAGTATTTGAAGTCTTAAAACATACCTTTACTAAATTATACCATTATATAATAAGTTGTTCAATTCTGGCTTGAAGAAAGTAAATGTTTAATATTTTAATTTCTCAGCTCTGGTGACAAGGTAAAGTGCGGCGTTCAGCTCCGCTACTCAACACGCAATACCTGAGATTCAATGTAAGCCGGCCGGTGCGCCCTTGCAGGGTATTAAAACTACCTAGTGTTCACATCCTGATGTACGGAAAAAAGGTCAACCGACCAACCGTTCAAAGCTTTATGATTTAACATCTCATAAAATAAACTCTCAATACCCAAAGGGATCCATACCCCATCGTTCATATGTACATATTCAAACTAGGCGTACACTAAAAGCATTTTTTTCCAAACAGAACTCGACTCCCGCCGTCGCTAGTAGGGATTAAGCGTGAACTACAAACCTGGGCACGCCATTAAAGAATCGTGCATTTGAATGTTATGATCGATGCTCGCACCCGCCCATTGTGAGCGCGACAATTACTCTCTAATATTCTTTACTATTTGTCGTGATATCTACGCAGAAATATATTTTAATGGGAGGCTATTCAGTTTTGTATGAATGGAACGATAACACAAACAGCTCTCACATCAAACACATCAAGTGCTTGCACACTTGTTGTGAATACGATAATTAAGTATAACTAATTTTATAGTTTATATATTAATATATAGTGGAGGTTAAATTTTAAAGAAGTCTAATTTAAGCCATGCTGGGTAACTGACAGACAATGCGTAGATGAGTTCGTTGGCTACGATTAATTACCGTATATATGAAACGACTGTTGATCGATGTCTCCCGGTAGATGGAAGACCAGACAAAAGTTATCGGTGGTAATAAAGTTGTAAAACCAAAAAAATTAGCATTTGTTATATTTCAATCAGTTTGTTAATTAATAAGATATACCATTTTAAAAAAGATTATTCAACAATATTGTTTTAATTTTTTTATGAAATTGGCTAAAGCTTTACTACTAAATTTAAGTATGGGTATTGTTTCAAAAATAATATTGTTGTTAGATACCGAAAGAAATGCAAATTAGTAAATTAATAATTACACAGTTCGAGCCGGAGAGGCCGCGAGCGGTTCGCTAGTTGTATGATACAATTTTAGTCTGGGATTGTTTTTATTTGCAGTATAAATGTTTACTTACTCAGGCAACAAAGCGAGCCCTTCTCTGCCGCTACACTGAGATTGTATAATAATAAAATGTTACGATGGTTAAATAATTAGACATCGAGGGATGTCATGACGCAGGGCCACGAACGTGTAACTGTAAGTGTGACAAATTACGGGTTCGATTACCTCATGAAGAAATTAAATATTTCATATTTGAATTTCTTCGCTCTGGTAACAAGGCAAAGGGTCGCGTGGTTTCCCGCCACTCGGAATTCTTTCCGCAATTCAGCGGAAAAGTGGGGAACGGAACGGAGTGTCATAACACTAGGCTCCCAAGTTTCTTGTGGCCTACCGTGCCATATGAGGGAAACAACGTGAAGCTGTAAAAGAAAGAACTAAAAAATGAAACGTCAAAAGTGAACGGAGTGATTAATTACAATGTATACTAAGATGTTCGATTTTCGCGTTAACTACTAATTTTAAATGAAATCTACAAAATGTTCCAAATATCGGGTTCCCAAAAATATATAATAAACATGACATGACATGACACTAAATATACATAAGTTGATTAAAATTGTTAAATTTAAAATGCATAATTTATACTAGGAAGTACAAATCGCATTGCGCAAAGGTGCAAAACAATTGCGGCGTTGAGTTGCGCCACTCAACAATGGAGGTAGCGGTGCGGGATATATACGTCAACCATTATTTTATTTAAAACGTTTCATACAATATATACAAATCTACATACGTATATAATAAAAAATACTTACGAGAGGATTAGTAAGGAGCCCTTCAAAAAAGTATCATCAAAGAAAAGCGGCGGCGTGAAAAAGAGCGGCGCGTAAAGCTTTCAATACATTTCAAACATCTGAGCGATATTGAATTTTTTTCTTCAACGGGAATTACTTTTCGTCACGTACTATTTAATATGGAAAACAAGCGTTATTAAGTAAAAATCAGACTGGCGGGGGCTTCCGACCCATTCTACGAGTATATACAAACGCAAAATATTTATTGTATGGGACTACACCTTAAATATTTATTTTATTTGTTTTTTAGTAGGTACGTGGTACTGTCTAACTATGGTGGTTCACGAGTTACAGCTTGGTGACAAGCGGACAGACCGACAGTCGGATGGTAGTTGTAGGAATATTGTTTCATTTCACTCTTTGGGGAGGGAATCGTTAGCAGCAAAAAAGTAGTTTCCGGTCCTTTCTCAATACCAGGACTATTCTAGTGCTAAGGAGTACTTTAGCACTCAATAAATACCATAGCGATTGATCTTTCTCATTTAAGAGGTTTGATAATGATAATTACTTTTAAATTAATAATACCTACTGTATGACGTTACTGGAAACAACTTTAGAAGAAAATAAAAATAAATCGTGTTTAAATATTTGGATTATCAACAACAATCCTTTAATCGTTTTAAGTAAAACAATGAACTGTTTACAACACAAATAATTTATAGCAAACGTATTAAAATTTGACGTAACTCGATGAGAACGTATGACTTAGTTGGTCAGCGCTTGGACAGTCTTCAAGTGCGCGGGTTCAAATTTCGCTACGTTATTTTTTTTTGTTTTCTAAAAAGAACCAATTAACTGGTTCTAATTAACTTGGATTGGACAAAATTGAATCGATTAAGACAAATAGCTTACAAACGCTTTATATCATAGGGACTAGATGAGCCTATACATTTGACATTTGACATAGCAAAGTAATTTCCCACTCTAAACTATTGGTATGCAGATTCACGGCATTTAACACCGCGCAAAATCTTGCCATAATATGAAAACGATAAATAGTCATAGAACTAATAAGACAGTCAACAACATGGAACAATGCCGTTATCTAAATCTCAAGTCTGACTAATATAGGTTGGTGGAATATAGGGAGTTTGCGGCAGGCGGCATAGTGGTGCAATCTAGTTGACAGTCCTCCTGCCCGCTTCCTGATGCATCGGACACAGGCGTCTGTAAACCGCTTGACAAGTAACTTCTTTAAGAATTGATAAAAGCTATTTTATTGGCAATAGCTAAATATCATCAATGATTACGCCACAATTTGCGTCACAATAGCGCGACGTCCTGTAGATTCGATCCCGATTCGAGAAAGAGCAAAACGCGGCGTCAAATTCCGCCAGTAAACAGGAATCATCACTCAAATTTGTTGGAATCTGGAGAACAGAACGGAGTGTCTTTACATCCAATTTAACACACAACCTGTTGCGTTTACAGTTAAGCGCTTATGTCCTTGTTCCTTGCCTGGTCTACAAGCAACCATCGCCGACATCAATATATATGTATTCTTTATTTATATCGTAAGTTAAAGCCTTCATTAACAATAATGACAATATAACAAAAAATCGCTAAAAAGAAAAGACCCCCTGACTGTCCAGTCGGGTCTGAAGGTGTAAAAAAGTAAATAAGAAATGGCTATAATCTTAATACTAAAATACTTATACATAAACAAAATGTATTTTTTAAAACATAAATCAATCCATCCATCGTCCATTAGACATTATAAATTAAGTCTATGCTCTCTGTAGGTCTGTAGAAAATGTAAAATTTGGGTAAATAAAACTTGGCAGCCTAATGGAAGATAGATCGGCATGGAGGTAGCGTAGATCAGCACCGGTGCGCCTGGATGCTTTCCACTTTATGAAATGTACAGAAAATCTATCACTACGAACGAACAATAAGCAACAAAGAGCATTTCGTGTAACGATAATGAAACTCGCAAGTCCAAGGAAGAAAATCTCTCATGTGAGTAATATTATTTCTGATTCATTGGTGCTTAAAGCGACGTGTATTACAAGTATCGTTATATTTATATGATCTAGCTCGTTCATATATAATTTAAGTAGAGAAAAACGTAAAGCACATCAAAAAACTTCCGGGTTCCTCGATAGTCCATAAGGGCTGCATAAGAAAACAAATGTGTCAAAACATTCACTGAAACTGCTGAACTTAAAAACTGAGATCAGAAGTCTATAAATGTGCTTTAGATTGTTTTTGGTTTACAAAAAATACATGGTCCTGAATTGTAAAATAATTGGTATCAAAGAAAGCTATTCAGATGCAAATCTGCTTTTAAATAAACTCTTATTAAATCAGGATCCAATATCGGACCACTCTTAAGAGTCGCCCAAGGAGCTTATTGAATGCAGTGTGGTGTATAGCTGGAGACAGACGACTTGGACTGTTCTCTAAATCATTCCACAGTTGAAGTTGTTTTTCCCCAGTTATCTAGTTCGGTACTCCAAGTATTTAAGTTGGGCATTACTTGGCTAGTCCTCGATGGTACACTGTATTTTCCTAGTGGTCCACAGAATATCTATCTGTTCGAAAACATTTCGTGCACGCAACGTTCAGATCAAAATTCAGACGTTTTGATAGATACTAACTATTAGCTAGTTCTTATTTGGAAGCGAATTCAATTAGTCCTTATATGATTTTAACGTAACTGGAGTGGTTTTGTGAACAATACAGAATATACGTATATTATAAATTCTTTCATAAGGAACGAAGTAATTTTCTTTAATAAATTTCTCCGTGTAATAATACATTCTATTATCAATTTCTCTATGAACAATTTATATTCTATATACATACTTAGATCTGAATGTTTTAACATTTTAATAAATAATATTGTAATTTTAATAAATAATGTTGTTGAGTCCTGTCAAGGCGCAGCGGCACAAACGTGTGACTGTAACCGACAGGTTCTGGGTTTGATCCCCAGTCGAGGAAACAAAATATTTAATATTTTCAATTTAAATATTTAATGTTTTATTTCTTCGCTCTGGTAATAAGGCAAAGCTCAGCGTTGAGTTCCGCCACTCGACACGCAATGCCTCAAATTTCGCGGAAAGTGGGGAACAGAAGTGGAACGGAGTGTCTTGACACTAGGTTCCCGGGTTCCTTCTGCCTACCCTGCTTGGTGCGGGATACAGCGTGAAGCTAATAAATAATATTGTAAAGCAAAACTATTCTTTATACATAACGCCATTCACATTCAATATATTTTTCGTTATTAATTCACTGAGTTGATTTGATGAGAATAAAACATACAAATGTAAAAGTACAAAGAATTGTGTTTTGTATCATAGACGGAACGATGCAAGAAAAACAAACAAAACAAATTTTATTGCGATTTTGCTTTGCGCTTCATAATAATTGTTACTATGAACAAATAAATATTTTAAAACGGAAAACTAATTGATGTGAATATTATTTTCTTTCCACAAGGTGCATAGAAAGTTAATATGTTGTTGATTGTGTATGTAATATATGTCTGCTGCTATACACCTTTTAATTAACTTATCACGTGTAACCAAATGTCTAGTATATATATATATATGATATCACTCTGGTAACGAAACGAATTGGAATCAGGAATTGAGTGAAAAGCAGAGAACGAAAGTATTTTAATGAGAAAGGCATGTTATACATATACACACAGACACAGACATAACACTACTTTCCATCTGCCCACCCTGCTCTGTGCGGAATACCGCGTAAACCTGCTAAAAATACTAAACGTTCGTAAAGTCATCCTCATTTTATATTTAAATCACCATTAGAAAATATTTTTCCCAAAAACCATTTTAGTAACATTCATAAATACAACAGGTATACAGCTTTATAGCGGCTAGTGGATAACGCGCTTGAGGATATGGCTCATAAATACTGGCCATATCTAGACACATAAACGTTGTCGTCGTCTCTCGCGTGAACCCATATGACCGTCTGGTATGCCATGCGAGGGGATCTGGTCTCTGGCCCTCCTAGGTACATGTATAGACACTTATGTATGTGCATATGTTCTGCAATCCAGTTTTATTTAAAATAAATAAACGAACATTGCATTAATTACAATAGAAAATACTGTATTACCGTAACATATATAACTTCACAGTATGCGGTGGAGGCGTACATTTTCTTTTTTTGTTTTTTATATTCTTAAACATAGTTTTTTTTTCAAATACATAAACGTAACCAAATGGTACAAGTTATCTTAAACGCGTTGGTCAATAGAGCTGAAGGAGCAGACCGGATGTCTATCACCGCATTATACGTACGTCCTCCACTTGACGTGCTTCCCGCCGGAAGCTATTTAGAAGGCTTTTCTCGAGAGTCGTATTGAAGCCGAGTAAACGTCGCGGCCGCTGTTTGTATGTATGCCACGCTCTACGAGTAGAGATTAGTCTATACGGATTTTCATGAATTTATTTGTCTAAAATCGCAAAAATAGCGTTTGCAAAACCGTAAAGTCGAACACTTTGCTGTTTTGCTTTCCGATATGTAGAAAATGTATATATGTGATTTTATAGTTTAACAAATAAAATATATATTAATTTATCTACTTATTTTATTAATATTCAATAACAGAACAATTAAGAGACAATACACAATACAGTACAAGCGAGTGACCGTGTGTGAGACCGACAGATTATGCGAAATACTTAATTTGCTCGCTCTGGTAAGTGGGCAACGTGCGGACTTGAATGACTACCGTGGACTGCCACTACCACTTGACACACAACAACAAGGTCTTCAGAAATCGTTCAATACGGTAACTGTAGTGTTGCTCGCTCTGTAAGACAACTTTTACTTCTATGTTAATATCAAAATAATTTTGTGTCGATAGTTCATTTGCCGTGATTAGTAGTTATATAATTAATTATTTCCATTCGATCGTGCGAGCGGAGACGCGATCAAAAGTTAGTGAATACATATATATGATTTTATATTTTTATATAAATATAAGCTGTTGGTGAAAGGGAGAGTTTTTCAGCTAGTTTTGGTTATGACAACGTTGAAGCACGGCGTGAGGCTGAACAAAGCTACGAATTTTTCGACGTTGGTTAGTGAAAATGTGCAAAGAGCTTTGCCGTCACGCCAGCACTGTGTTACCGACATATGTCGCTCCTGACATCTGCCATCATATTGTTACAATTTTGTTTTTAAAAAATCCATGTGGCCTATCGTGGTATAACGCACACAAGCGTTTGACAGTAAACAACAGGTTGTGAGTTCGGTACCCACTTCAGGAAAAAAAATACTTAATATTTTTAAATTTAACAATCCCCATTACCATCGCTCATCAAAATATCCTTAATGCAAATAGGCCATTAGATGCAGTTTTGAATCGACAAGTTGTCAGTCCTACTCAATCTCACTACACTTCAAATACAGCGGAAAGTGGGTTACAGAAGTGGAACGGAGTGTCTACTGTCTACTCTAGGTTCCTAGGTTCCTTCTGCCTACCCTGTCATGTGCGGGATACAGCGTGAAGCTGAATTGTTACTATGTTCTATGTAATTAAAGAATGATATGAAGAGGCCTATCATGGCAGCGGCACAAACGTGTGACTGACTGTAAACGATAGGTTGTGGGTTCGATTCCCACTCGAGGAAATGAAATATTTAAAACTTTCAAATTAAATATTTAATGTTTTTTTTTTTTTAGCTCTGGTAACAAGGCAAAGCGCGACATCGAGTTCCGCCAACCAAAATGCAATGCCTTAGATCCGGCGGAAAATGGGAAACGGAAGTTGAACGGAGTGCCTTAACACTAGTTTCCCAAGCTCCCTCTGCGTACCCAGCGTACCATATGCGGGATACAGCATGAAGCTGAGTATATAAGAATGATATGAACGTAATAAAGTTATCAGTGGGGTTATCTTTAATTATGATCATAGTAGCGCATTAAAAAACCGCTCTATCTATTCCTTTCTTTTTTTAGTTTCACTTAGAATTTGGGACCTGGTGTTAAGACACTCCGTTTTGTCACTCACTTTCCACCGAATTTGAGGTTTAGTGGTAGAACTCAATTTGTTAGAAGTGCGAAGAAATGAAAATATAAAATATTTACCGTGTGTACCCGTGTTTACAGTAGCACACGTTTGCCCCTACGCCACGATAGACCTCAAATATTGTCTTTTTTTTTTCATACAAATTTGTATCTTTGTATTGTTCCATGATGCTTATTTTTCAAATATTTAATTGTTTCTCCTGATATAACGATAATTCTAAGTAAATAAAGAAATCAATACTTTCCCGCTAGCTTTTATTGTAGTTCAAGAGGACTTTCTGGGGACAATTTTTATATATAAAGATGCATCTTTATATATAAAAAATGTCCCCAGAAAGTCCTTGATTGCGTCGTCGGTTTCATGTGAAAAAAAAGTATAAAAATCTATCTGGTGATAAGGTCCATAGAAATAACAAAGGCAACAACGTTCCATACGATTCCGTTCAATAGTTTTGGAGTGCAGAAGCAGAACAAAATACCCATAATAATAGTAAGAGCAGAGAATTAGAAAGAGAAAGATACGGAGACATTTCTTAATATTAACTAAATATATGCATTTTTTTAACACATTTATAAATTATTTAAAAGTTCATCGGTTCATATTCCATTCTATGCCAAATTGCTTTGCTCCAGCTTACTTAGGCCTTAGGAGCTAAGGCCTAAGTAAGCTGGAGCAAAGCAAAAAAAAAATAAAGATAAAAACACCTTATTGTCTAATGTTTTAAAAGTAAAAAACAAGTTAAATAGCTTTTTATTTATTTGATTTAATCAGATTTACAGTCGAGAATCTTTTAAATTTTACATGTCTCTTTGAGAAGACTTAATTGGTTATAGCCGGTCGTGGCACAGCGTACTGTTGATTCCCAAGTTAGCTACCCCTAGGTTCCCAAGTTTACTCGTAGCGTTAGTTAACACTAGGTACCCAAGTTTACTCTACTACATGTGGGATACAGCGTGAAACTAGTTGGTTGAACAATATATCCCACATTAACCTTCTGAAAAAAAAAATAGTTAATCAAATAAAAGTTACATAAGTCAACTTAACATGCAAATAAAAAAAACAATGTAAGCAAATAAAAAAAAACATCGATCTAAAAAAATACTGCCCCATCTTGGAAAAGTAATTGTGCCTCGAAAACAGTCGATCCTATATTCATATAAAATACCTAAAAGCACCACGATAAACTAGGCTTTATATTAAAAAAGCCGCACTCAAATAAGTTCAGGAGTTACGGTGCCACAGACGGACACTCAGGCAGAAAGGTCAAACTTACAACATTTAACCCCTATTTTTGCGTCGACAGTTAAAAGTAATTAATTGAGTTCTAATACAACACCTTCAACAGTACCAATACATTAATATATTATATTATACATTTTGCGTATTAATGTATAGGTATTGTCAACGGTACCTATACATTAATACGTAAAATGTGTATTGTGACATTCTATTACCCAAATGCGACGCGACGCGCCGCGTGCAATCAGACATACGAGTAGCGTACTCGGAAATACGATCATTTCAGTATTTAACCAAAAACTATAAACTATTTGACTCACATAGTCCGACACAAATAAGATAAGCTATAGACATATGAATATTCTATAACTATGAAGTTTCTTTAAACGCGTTAATATTAGGAATTTGTGGTTTGAATTGAAAAGTTTTTTTCTATTGGATAGTCAATCTATGGAGGGAGGCTGTACTAAATCTCGTTAAATTGATGTCCTATTAATCTTTTAAAAGAGACAAAGTTTTTTTTTTATTATTTTTGTAGTCAACACATATAGCTGATGAAATTACAAAGTTCAATCAATTGAATTCCACTAATCGCCACGAAACAATTGCTTTATTAAAGTGAATATCAATATATTGTTTTCAGCTACAGCGTGAAGTTGCACACTGCGCACAGGGTGTTCACGCACCTGGGTACCTAGTGTTAAGACTCTGTTCTTATGAAGACACTTCCGGTCTCCACTTTTCGCTAAATTGGAACCGCATAACGCGGTTCTCAACGCCTCGACTTGCCTCTTTACCAGAACAAGGAAATGAAAATGTTAAATATCCTATTTCCTCGAGAGGATATTGAACCCACAATCTGTTACGATTTTAGCCACATACTTGTGTCCCTGCTAAGACAAGCCTCAAAAAAAAAAAAGAGTGTCCATAAAGAGGGCAATTAAATCGTTTTTGATGCAATACAAGAGAGACTATCACGTGCACTCGTTAAATGCGTTTGGATAAACTGTTCAGATTGTATTTGTATGTACTCGTAATTGCATCAGCGAGTATCGAATTGAAAAGTTATTCTGTATAATTTCGCAAATTAAGGGGAACAGCGCTGCTATTTAACTTATTGGAAACGTAAACAATTATACTGCATAACAGATAAACAATGCTCAAACGAAAATACATGACTAAGAAAGTTGATATCGTTAAATTAGTGAAGGTATTATTTCATAAGGCTCAAAGAGCCTGAATAGAAAAAAAATATTAAATAAAATATTAATAAACATATCAATATTACCGTTTTAGGTTCATTATAATAAATATATTTAAGAACACGTTTATGGAGTTAAACGATTGTGCCGATGTAATCAATTAGAAGTGTATTTATTATTTGGTAAAATTATAACTTATAATGTTACTAATTTCATAATTTTTTTTAAAATGCTACATTTTTTAAAGTTATATTTCTTTAGATGTGTTACGAAAAAGTACTTGTTACTTTTTCATTTATATTATATTTCAAGATTCGTCACACAAAAGATAACAGTATGAAGTTGCAGCTGTTGTAGTCGTATGAAGTTGCAACGATCGCCTCTGTTCACTGTTTTCATATTTAGTATTCAGTATTTATCTACATGTTTCTAGTGCCTACATACACACGTGTTTTAATTTCATATAAGTGCGATTTATATAATTATGTTTCTGAAATGAAAATAATCAGTAGTAATCACTACCTCTTTTTGACAAAATACTTGAGAGCTGCTAATCTGATAGTCATAAATCATAACTAGGAGTCACCGCGATGACAACAACTTAGCGAGGTTTATGCATTCAGGACTGTACGAGCAACGATGCTTCAGATTAGGACTGTCGATAAAATATCGATATATCGAATTTATTATTTACAAATATCGATAGTTATGACTAATATTTATTTGGACGACATATCGATAGTTCGATATCGACAATGCGTATTTCTTTTTCTCACCAATTAGTTAAACTAGAACATCTTAATAAACTTAATCCACTGTATTTTATTTACACCCTAATGTTTTCTCTCTTTTAGTTTATTTATTTGTATATCATCCTTTCCTTTTAGTGTCTAATAATGTAAGTAGTCAAACAGCTGAACACGAGTATTTAAAAACTCTTACAGGGAAATATTGGTACGCGTAATTATTGTATTGAAAATTTCTACTTAAAATATTTTTAGATAAATATATTATACAAACTTTATAAATTATTTTTGCTCACGAATGATTGCTCTTTTAAAATAAAGATGATAAAATAAAATAAAAAAGTCGATATATCGAAAATACGATATTTAAAAAAAAAGCCCTACAATACGCAATTACGTACATAATACATCGATAGATTTAGATACATAATTAACTATTAACTAATTTAACATATAATTGCGCAAGCCACAAGAGCGTGCACTTCAAAAATTCAAATCAGAAGTGGGATAGTAACAACCACAAAAGTTATTACAAATCGGCGCTTCGCTTTTTTTCCTTCGTATACTTTTCAAGTGAACGTAACTATAGCGCGATCTAACTTTGCACAGCGCCATCTAGTTTAAAATATAATTTACAGCTTAACTTGAGTGTTTGCCGTTTGTACAGTTTCTTTACGTTTACTTTAAATCTATTGAAGAATTTTGAAAGAAGCTTTTTCACTTGTAAGCTATTGTGCCTCGAAAGAATATTGATGTTCTTGTACTTGTCTAGTTCTGTCGGGTTGCTAGAGTACCTACGAGATGTAATGCTAAAACCCTCTCCATATCTTTTTTGGGGCATTCCACGTCGAGCGGGCAGGTCAACATATTTGATGTTTCCGATTTGAGTAATGTTTAAATATGTTATTGGTATATATGTCCTCGAGCTAGAAATACAATATTTTTGAAATACTATATAGTTAATGAGTTATAGGACATTGAAGTTTTGACTAACTATAGCGTATTTATTATTTCAAACGCAAAAACTAAGTTTTAAAAATCTATAATCGATTAAACTAACTAATTAAATATGTACTCGACTTATCATTAGAATTATTGCCACTCTCTTGATATCAGTATATTATTACACAAAACACAAAAACTTGTAACACTGAACATCGCTAGTATCAGATTATTTAAATAAAAAAATGCAGTGAGTATTAAAAACGCGTCGCCGACCGAGGCCGAGGGTGGCCGGCCGCTGCCCAGTGCGGTCGCCGCCTTCCGGCATTATAGCTGCTCTCGCTCCTAAACTGCTTTCGGGTCCATTATGAAACTTGGTATAGACTATCTGTATACCTAGATCTATTTGTAAGATTTTTTTTAAAAATAAACGGGTCCAACTTTGAAAAAAATCAATTCAAACAATAAAGAAAACAATTCCTTTATATAAAAAAATGTTTTTTAAACCTCAAAAACCTTATTAGGAAGCTCATATTAAGTCGAGTACATTACAATTAGTTAGTTTATTCGATTATTAAATTTTAAAACTTTGTTTTTACATTTGAAATAATAAATACGCTATAGTTACTTAAAACTTCAATGTCCTATAACTTATTAACTATATAGTATTTCAAAAATATTGTATTTCTAGCTCGAGGACATATATACCAATAACATATTTAAACATTACTCAAATCGGAAACATCAAACAAAAATGTAACCTGTCCGCTTGACGTGGAATGCCCCTTTTGAAGTTGACGGCCGGGGGTGCAAGCGCAAGGTGGCGATCCATTTAACATGTTAAATAATTGAATATTTTAATGGATTATATATACTTAGACAAGATTAAAATAATATAACCATTGGCGATTTCTTTAATCATTTTGAGTGTTCTGATTACTACGAAATAGCACCATATAAATATAAAGAGAAAATGCATATGACACGGCTAAGCGTGTTTAAGATATATCTCGATCAAAGGAATTTGCTAGCATCGTGAGAACGAACGGAACGCGCCAAGGATCGGGAGCGCGAGCACAATGCTATCAATGCTATTGTGAACATTTACTAGAAAATATTGAAATAAAAATATATTTTAGCACGTCGCCTTTTTCCGCACACGTGAGAGACAGATTTTACCCGGATTTCCAGACTTTATGGATTGAGTGGCGAAATTTAACGCCGCGTAACTGTGTTTACTTCAATAACTGTCAATATTCATGTCCTTAACAAATGAAGTATGCAAGCTTATATCTTTACAAGTATAATGGTATGCACAAAAAAAGAAAAAAATAGAAATTATCAATTGCATAATTACTAATTTAAACAGCTTCACGCTGTATTTCGCACAGGGCAATGGTAGGCAGAGAGATCGTGGGAAAATAGAGTTAAGACACTCCGTCCCGTTTCCGACTGGATAATTATACTAATTTACTAAATTAAAACCTAGCGGCCATCATAAATTGCTAATCTCGGATCACAAAAATCACTACTAATTTGACTGCAACGTAACTATTGTGGGTTCGATTATAATTCAGTAAAATAAAATATTATTATATGCTAGCTTTGGAAACAAGACAAAGCGCGGCGTCGGGTTCCACCATTCACCAAGACGAGGTGTAGGAAAAGAAAGGCATTAACACTACCCTACCTACCTTGCTATAGCAAACTTATACAAAAAATATTTAATTAAAATACTAAATAAACACAAGAGTAGTTTTAATGGCCGTTGCCAACGCGACGGTCCCCACAAAGTTTTAAGTCTTAAAGGCCAATAACTAAAGTGGCTCTCACAGAATGCCCCATCAAGAGTCGAACGCTGCAGATAGTGGTCGGGACGGCACGTACCGCTGAGGACCTCTGCTATTTAATATCGGTGAACCGTAATCAACTATTGTTATTTATTTGAGTTTTATATTTGTTGATGCATTTTTAATAACTGATATTTTATCGTAGTGACGAGAGCGGATCTCCACGCCGCGCTTTATCTAACAGAGCAAAGAAATGAAACTAATCAGTATTCCAAATGAAAGTCGGACTCCGTTAACATCACGTCACCCTTCGCTACGACAGCCTCTATTATGTATGTATATTTATAAAACAAATATTTTGTGAGATACTTATTTTTTAGCTTATAGCAACGTAGACAAAGTTAACCCTATGTTAAGACACTCAAAACCTGAATTTCGACTAAAATTTTGATATATTGTATATAGATTGGAAAATGGGAATTCAACGTCGCACTTTACCTTGTTAACAGTGCGAATAAGCTAGAGTGAGTATCGAACCCACAACCCAACAATAGGTCTCACTGACAGTATGTAATTGTAATTTAATTTATACTGTTCATTAAAAATTTTGAAACATTGTGTAGAAACGCTATCAATGGTGAATAGTGAAGCCTACCGTGGCGCAGCAGCACAAGTGCGTAACTGCAATAGATAGGTTGTGGGTTTGAACCCCACTCGAGGAAATGAAATATTTAATATTTTCAACCTAAATATTAATTGCTTTCATTTTTTTGCTCTGGTACAAGGCAAAAACGCGGCGTTGAGTTCCGCTACTCAACATACAATGCCGCCACTCAACATACAATGCCTCAAATTTGGCAGAAAGTTGGGAACGGAAGTGGAACGGAGTGTCTTAACACTAGGTTCCCAAGTTCCCTCTGCCTATCCTGCCACGTGCGGGCTACACCGTGAAGCTGAGTAACTATCAATAGTAAAAGTTAAATATACAATACCTAAAAGGTGAATTAATGAAACCAAAACTGGCGATCGAGCGGCAACCAAAACCGAACTGCGGTTATTATTTAGAAACAAAATAAATCAATTTATCTATTAAGTTGTTTTATTGTTTCGGCTCGGCCAAACTTTGTCCGGCTATTAATTTACGCCTATTCGTGAATTTCAGTTCTCCAACGCCAGTTATAATAATACCAATGTAGGGTTGTACGTTTTTGATCATATTTTAAAGTGACGATTGTGTATTCAATACCCTAGCTTAGGTAATTTGGGGGACGCAGCACCAAAACACTAACTTTCAGCTTAAAAAATAAATACAATTTACAAACGTTAGGTGTTTATTACGTTGTAGATATAAAAGAACAAAAAAAAATATTTAAAACACAGAAAAAGGGTGATTTAAAAGAATATAAAATCTGTCATTTAGTATCTGCGGCCATCTTGGATGTGTAATATAGACCTATCATTAACATTGCATTATCATTAGAAAAGGAATATATCCAATTTCAAGGCAATCGTTCAACAAGAAGGTTGAAGAACATACGAGGAAGTCAAACTTAAAAAAAATTATGTAAAAAAACTTAAGGCTTTCCATATTATAAATTCATTTGTGAATTTTTACTTTGTATTTGATATTAAAATTCACTATCATACCTAAATTTATATGGGAACATCTCAACCCTGGCATGCATCAGGCCAGCTGTCGCAAGTGCCGACTCGGGCCGCGTTTAAACTGTGACTACTCGTACTCACGTGTGAAGGTGCACTTGGTGCCAACTACTCGTAAACTGATCAGTTATTTGGGAACATTCAAGTTAAAACTATGAAACAGATTTAAATTATTTTTTCAATAATATATTTTATATATCATTATAATACATACGAGTCCATTTTACATAAATATTTAAGATAATTTAATTGAGACTACAAATAACAATAAGTTTATGTCTACTACACACTACTTTAGGCATAGTCTGACTGCTGTAAACGTGTCGAATGTGGATTCGATTATATTCGAGTATAATACATTTCACTTACGGAGTGGCATATTTTCATTTCATTGAGTGCATTAATATAAATATTGAATTCAAAATGTATTTTCCATATTTAAAGAGATTCTTCAAGAACATTGCAATCGTCAAATGAACATAAAATTTCCACCGACCCCGGGGCCAGGTCGATCGTAGCGTCGGCCTCAATGTCAACTCAACGTAACGGAAACTGAGCGATGCGTGGAGAACGGAGAGTACCTTAACACTAAGTTCCACCCATCTACCCTCTTATGAAGGTAAAGTATACACACCGGTATTTTTTGCGTTTATTAACTCATTTCATGTAACCAATCCAACATAAAAGGCACCTGCAGCATGAAATTATGGCACAAAATATAAAATAGTACATAATATTTCCACATCTTAAATTTTACGCCATCATTATGAAGTACAGTGCAAATACTTAAATTGAATGTGCTCGTGGATACGAATGACGACGACCGACTGCTTGGCTCATGCGCACTTGTAATACATTTACAAAATGTGGGGCCTTTTGATTCTAGTCGTTTCAATTATTCACAACCTCATTTTTTTATACAATAAAATGTTTTAAGTAACAAATTGTGTCACAGTTACAGTTAAGTTTCAAGAATGTGAGTTGTGTATGTTAGAGACCTAAAGATTACTCGAGGTAATTAATTATTTAGTATTTTCAATTTAAATATTTAATGTTTTCGTTTCTTCGCGCTAGTAACAAGCAAAACTCGTCTTTGAGTTCTGCCGCTGAACACGCAACGCCGCAAATTCGGCGGAAAGTGAGGAACGGTATGGAGTGTGTTAACACTAGGTACTCAGTTAACTCTGCATCAGAATCACACATAAACTACAATTTACATATACATTTAGTATAATTCGGCTGAAATATAAAATTAAACTTAAGCAAACGTTATACATTATAAATTAAATATAGTGTAGTAAAAGTAGTTCTTAATTTTCCGCTATGCATTCTTATTTTCCTCACAAAGACCAAAACAGATATTTTCTACAACACAAATAATACCTACTTTTTCAATTCAAAATCTTATAAAAAACAATTTTCTGCAGCATTGTGACCGACAAGGAAACTAGGGCGACATTGTTGATATAAAATTGCAAAAAAATCTTTAGAGATTTGCAATTTAAATGAGAAAAAAAATCAAACGACATATTTCTGCACTCTGCATTCGATGTCCGCTGCAATTATAACTTTATTGCACTTTTGACGGCAATTTCAATTACCTGAAATATTAATAACAAACACAAATGCAACGAGTGCAACGAGTGTACGCGCCGGAAACTCCAGCATTCTTATTGAATTCTATCAAATCAACGTACTAGTTATAATTCATTATTTGATACGTAACAATTGAATATAATAAAGTTAATTGTTGTGAAAACGCACTAATTGAAAAAATATGTTGTCACAGAGAGTACATTTATCAAAAAAAAGGCTATATATAAGAAATCACGGTGATTGTATTATAGTTATTTTTATTGAATACAAAATAAAGCATCATTTTATCTTTCCTTGTTTGATTGGCTTTTATGAAATATTTTGTGTAAATAAATTCCTCCGTAAATTATTTGCTGAGGTTTCCACAAAATAAATGTGCGGAACGAGAAGCATTTGCGAGGTATCGGTATTCCATACTATTATCATATGAAGGGCTACACAAATACGAACAGAAATTGATAATTTCAAATTTCACCTCCTCCAGGTATTTATAGAAATATTACGGAACATGTAATAAAGATTAATTTCGTGAAATTTTTGAACAATGTGCGGGATGCCGCCGTCGCTCCAGCGAAGCGAGCACGTGTGCCTTCAGTATGCTGTCATCACGCTCATGTCAATGGTAAAATGAAATTTAAGAGAAATGACACGTAATATTTCCCACCAGTGAATCTTATTATAAGAAAATAATTTAAATTATGAACAGATTATAAGCTAGGTTCCTATATCATACTTACACATGTCTCCAGAAGTACATACATAAGTAGGTACTAAGCCGTATTTAGTTAATATTGAACTGTTCCCCAAGTGGACATTTACTTCATTTAAGTAAAAAAGGATCACCTCGATCTCATATTTAACTTCGAGAATTGACTAGATAAATATTTCTCTATTAACAACTGTTCAGTTCCAGCAATGGACTGTATGTTAACAGTTCGCGAAATCTAAGCTGTTTTTTATTTGTTTTTATGTGTGTCCATATATATAGTGTAGGTGACGTAGGTGTGACGTCTCTTGCTTCTCCTAGACCGTTTTTCACTGTGTTTTGACAACGTGCCAACAGTTATAGTACTGACTGCTAGCACCGTCACATATGTAATGCTTATATTTTATACTATATACATATTTTTGTGTTCGATACTATAAGAAAAAGAACTAAATAATATCGTAAATAATGTTATTATCACAATAATGTTCTTTAAAATATTATGAAAAAATAAATATTACGCCATTAAAAAATATTTTGTAATTTTTCAAACCATCTTTAATGATTGCCATATTTTTTTATCAAAGAACAAAAAATCTGGGCAGAAGCGTACCCACTCAACAAAATGAAATGTTTATTTCTTCGCTCGATAAAAGAGGCAAATCGTGGCGTTGGGTTCCACCACCCACGCAATGATGTTAAAAAGAATGGACAACAAGTGAGTCAGAATGACATGTACGTACATATATGACCCTACAATATGAGGCCGGTGAATATTAATCGACAGTAACGACTCGTGCTAGCGAATGTGTGCTCTTATTTTGTCTGCATCTCAACGAGACCGACCGACCGCATATATTTGTATACTAGCAGCCTGATCATGGTTTGCACGGGTACTTTAATATTGAAGCCAACATTTATAAAATTAAAAAATCATAGTTCTCGAAGATCGCTCTCAACAGACTGACAGACATGATAGAAATAAGAAAATATATTTTTAGTCTGGGCAAAATATTCCAAGAAGGACCGGCTTTGAGGGACTCAAAAACTTCACTTCAAAATGTTTATACATGTTTAAAAGAGTTTTCTATTGACAAGACTATAATTAAAACCGTGTGCGTTTTTGTCGAGCCTACAAATGTCTCCCTCTACAATTAATTTTAATCTAATTAGTATAAGAAATACTTTGTTTGAAGCGCACTAGATGAACGTCATAAGAACCGATACTAACATTGTAAAGCAGATGTTTGTTTGGGAGAACGCGCGTATCTCAGGAACTACTAGTTCGAATTAACATTTTATTTTTCTGCTAGACAATCCAGGACGACTACAAGCCCAAACTATTATAGTGAGGTGCCTTGCTTTAAGGATTATCCTTAGTTATAATATTTCCATTGCCAAGAGCGAAGTCACAGGTATAAGTTAGTTGAACATTAACGTTCTTATATTTTTTGCTATTTATTTTTTCCACACAAACCTTCTGTAAATCTAAATTATTTCGTTAAATAAAGATAAATAACTTATAATTAAAAAGTAAAACAGAAATAAGAAAATGAAACTAACGAACATTAATTCAGAAGTAAATGAATCATTGAATTATTCAAACTGTTAAGGAACGTCAAAAATACATTAAAACTGACTTAAAATAGACTGATAAGGAAAATAATGTTAATATTGTTTTATATACCACTTGTACGTACGTGGTTTATCATACGTTGTGAATACTTGCTTGTTTGTTTGTTTTTGATACCTAATGACTCAGGAGCAAATATCTACATATATTTTTATGTTCACAAAGATCATCGTATCTCATGAATAGATGTTAATAGTTCAAGTACAGCCAGAACTACACGGCGTAGAACGCTGAAATTTAGCACGGCTAGCACGAAATAGCATAATACGAGATGCTTGCCCGAAACGAGAAAAAACTGGACTTTATATATAGCTCACTCAAAAAAGGATTCGTAAGTATTTGTAAAATGTGTGTGTGTATTCGATAATATATCGAACTCACAGTAATTGTCTACTGTCAGACATTTTCAAGTTATGCCACAATGGATGCACATCTGTATAAATGGCTAAATATATATATTCTTTTGACCAAGCTTTAATTGCCAGTATTTATTTCAAAAGTTATCGATAAAGTAATGAAATATGGTTAATGATATGCCAGACCGTAAGTACAGCTGAACCTAATAATGATAATTTAAGTATGATTCTTTGCTGATTTAAATATGATGCAGCGTTAGGTTACGTTCAACCAGAACGTGACGTTGGATCTTTCCTTCCTATTTCCTGTTGAGTGACGGAACTTAACGCCGGTTCTCTCTCTGTCTCAGTAAATACAAAAGATATAGTAACATAATAAAAAAACTATTAGGATATCCTATTTAATAATCGAAATATCATATGATGGTAGTATAATATGAATTGATCCTTTGTTGACACAATTAATTGATTATATGAGTTATAACTGATTATATGAGGAGGTCTGTCGTGGGGCAGGGGCACAAGCGTGTGGCTGTAAATATGATATGTTGTGGGTTCGATCCCCACTCGAGAAAATGAAATATTTAATATTTTTAAATTAAATATTAAATATTTTCATTTCTTCTCTCTGGTAACATAAGAAGGAAAACCGCGACGTTGAGTTCCACCGCTCAACTATGCCTCGAATTCGTCGGTAGGTTAAATAAATACTATCGAAACCCAATATATGCATAATATCGCGTCGTGTTCATATTTGATAAATCAGTTTGGTTTATCTCATTTGTAAACAGCTCCAGGCTCTCGTTCGGTAGAATTTAACTTTCCCTCATAATAGAGTGGATTTGCAACTTCATTACGACAAAAGTATTTCACTCAGAGACCGTTGGTCAAAGGACAGATACAGAGTTAGCTTGTAAACTCTGCTCGAGGCAATCATTATATTTTTTGTTCATGTGCCCTCTTGCCGCCGAATTTGAGGGATTGGGTGTTGAATGGCGGAACTCAACGACGGCTTTTGCCATGTTAAGAGCTAAAAAATTAAATGTTAAATTTTTCCTTTTCTCGAGTGAGATCGAACTTAACATATGGCGTGTACAGTTGTACTAATAATAAATACTGTGAATCTGTAAATAGTTGAGTTAACCGGAGCGTTTAGTTTCTTTTGTCGGTTCTTCTCAGGTTCTGAGGCATTCACTTTAGTGAACCGGTCGTAAATTGTTTAGCCAAATAAATGAAGCAATTATTACTTGCTTGCTTATTTTAAATAAAATATTAGAACTTTAATGGGAATAAAATTACTCTAATTTTATTTACAATTCCCGTATATAGCGTAGTAAGCAGAGGAAATCTAATATTGATATAAAAGAAAAACACTTTTCGTCACTTCCTGTCCTTTTTGTATAAAAAAATATTATGGAATGGCCGCATTTTGTTTTGTTACGAAAGCAAGAACATGAAAATAAATAATTCCATCGATTTGAAATCGAACTGCCACTGCAACACAACGTATACTTGGAGTAAATGCATGAACAAACAGTCTAATGTACCGGTCCTCCATCAATTAGTGGACTACATTAAAGGAACGTAATGGCTTTTTAATTATCTCATGCATATTGGCATGTACCGAATGCAGCAAAGGTTAATTCACTTTATTATTTATTTATTTTTTAACTTCACGTTGTGTCCCGCACATAGGACGCGGTAGGCGAGGGAACAAGGGAGCCTAGTGTTGTAACACTCCGTATCCAATGAGACACTTCCGTTTTCTATGTTCCGCCGAATTTGAGACACCGAGTAATATTATTAGTATACATATGTAGATACCTGATACTGCGTTGGAGAAAGACGTGGCCCAAAGGGATAACTGTAAACGTCGTTGTGAGTTCGATTCCCAATCGGGAGAATTTATTATTTCAATATGTTGCCTACGACAACAAGGCAAAGCGCGGCGTTGAGTTCCGCCAAATAAAACACAATGCAAAAATGTTGACAAAAGTGGGAAATGAAATTTCTTAACACTAAATTATCCTGCTGTATGCAAAATACAGCGTGAAGTAAAAAAATAAAAATAAATATACTTAAAATATACGTCGTACTTGCGCTTCACTATTCCGGTACCCACTCGTGCCAAGAAAAGAGTATCGCCTCGCTTTCTTGAGCGTCTTCACAAGTGTGCTTGAGGTGTCATGTTCGATACAATTGATAAAATTCTTACACAAAATTATAAAAATCTTTCAAATTAAGTACCTATAAACAATAAATAATTTTAATAATTATTGCAGCTGTCGGGGCGCAATGGCTGCCCGTAAGCGCCACTTTCGGTTGATTCGATTACTGTTCGACGAGCGAGCGGCGCGGCTTTGAGTTATAGATACCACTAAATACGAATTGTCTTAAAAAATGGACGGAAAGTGGATAAATGCAACTACAAAGCTATAACCGTAATAAAGGATATATTACGCGGTATCCCGACCGACCAAAAGATCACTACCTCATATTGGCAAAGTTCTTGTAGCTCTTAAACTGCTAATCTGATTTTCATAAATCAAAGGTACAACCTCACAAATGAGAATTTTAATTAAAAAACTGCACTTAATCGGTTCATTAATTGTATTAGGTTAAGGTTCATAAGAATAATAAATAAATAAATATATAAATAAAATAAATAACAAATTCACATTGACGTGACAGAGGAACAATAATATTCCTCCACAATTTCTGGAGCTGACTGACTGACTGACTGACTGATTGACTAGAAAAAATAATACACCAAAAAATAGCCCGAAAATAAATGAGCAGTAATATTTATATGAAGAATAAATTTTCTAGCGTGTTCCACATTCCTACTGTCGCACTCGTTGGTATTTCAGGATACAGAAGCCGTCTATGACATATCCGCCGTCCGCATATGAGTTCAATAAACATCAAATATGTTCGCCGTGTCGGAACTATTCTTCAACTAGTAGGTAGAAAGCTCGGTTTAAATAAGACGAAACTACGCGGTATAGAGCAGTGAAATTAGATAGAGCACTAAGAAAAGATTCCCCACAGTTCCTGCGGCAACTGAAAAATTTTAATTTTACTCTTTTGGGTCCATCTAACCGGACGACGGACATCCGGAAACGGACGGATGGCCTCCTTGGCCTGTCGAGGAGCACGGATTTAAGGTGCGACTAGAGAAACGAGAGGTTGTTCATTCGATTTCCACTCGAGGAATTGGAATATGTTCCTCACTCTGGTATGAAGCAGATTGCGTCCGTTGAATTTCGCCACTTAACACGCAATGCGTCATAAACTCTTCTGAAATTGTCCTAACACTGGGTGCCATCTGCCTAGCCTGCTGAGTGCGAGTGCTGACGGTTGCCTAAAAAAAACATTAGTACGAATATGGGAACGGTCGCAAGTCTTATATAAAAAAAAATACATTGATATTGACTTGGAATCCATCCAAAATAATAAAAAAATGTATGGGTACATTATTGTCATGCCGCATCTATTTTTGAATGAGCAACATAAAAACCAAATGGCATCTTCCGTGATTATATTCTAATTGTCTAAAGAAATATTTAGTATTTTCTAATCCTGAGCTCTTTTAATACTACTTGAAATATTGTAGACGTTTAAAATATATTTCAATATCACAACAGCTCGTTAAAATAACAACAATTAAGTTTTAAACGGTAATAATCAAGAATATAATACAACAAACAGTGACTGTTCAATGATTTTGTCTTGCCAAGCGATTATTCTATGGAATTATCTTTGGGTGTGTGGAAATTTGTAAAAATGTAAGATGATAACAACATAATTAATAAGAGATAAAAACTTATGACTTAGCGGTCTCCCAGGGGCGCAGGTTTAAATGTCGCTCCATTTTAATTTTTATAGGTTTTCTAAATAGGTATTTAAGAAACAAAAGACGACAACAATATAGGTACCTATAAACGTCATTTGTATACACAATTAAAAAAAAACGAAGTAATCACTGAAATAACAATGAAAAAAGTAATCTTAAAAATCTTCCGATCTAAATGTAACCTAACCTTATCTTGATAACAACCCCTATGAACAAGGTGTCGTTTAAATAAATCGCGTCTCAAAATGGTTCATTAATTTAAAAGATCCGGTGACACAAACAAACACACACAGGCAGGCCAAAGTTACAACACCTTTATTTTTGAGTTGGGATAAAAAGGAAACAAATCAATCATATTGCATTAAAACAACTTACAACAGCAAAAATATCAATCGCTGTTTACAGAGGGACGGTTTGTAATGCCGAGGGCCACGACTTCAAATAAAAAAAGAGAATCAAAAGGATAGGGGGTTCGGACAAATTTCAACCGGAAGCGCGGCCATGAAATCTGCTGTTATTTCGGGTGTAGATAACATATCTAATACTATTGTATATTAATATTATTTTAATATTACTTATACAAAATTAAATTGCTATTAAAAAATCACTACCTCGTCTAGTTAAAGTGCTTGTATTTCTTAACTAATCCAATTTTCATAAGACATGGTTAAGGTTGAGGCATGGCCTCAAATTCGGCGGAAAGTGGGAAACGGAAGTGGAACGGAGTGTCATAACACTAGGTTTCACTTCCCTTCCCTCTGCCTACCCTGCCTAGCGCGGGATACAGCGTGAAGCTGAAAAAAAAACATGGTTAAGAACCACAATGACGAACCATTCATATAATTTTATTTATTCCGGAGCTACTGCGCCACAGACAGACAGATCAAAATTATAACACCCCTCTTTTTGCGTGTGGGGTTAAACACAAGTATCAAGTATAAATTGCCCTAGTCTGTTTTATAACAGAGACCATCGAGAATTAGATGTTACACATGGCATTTTTTTTAAAACCTGAGGCAAGTGTGGCCGCTGCAACAATGAGTACCTAGGATTTAATAAATCAAACGAACGTGATGATATATTTGTCGTCTATGTCAATATCAGTAGTTCCTGAGATAACAGCATACATTCAAATATCCTTAGCTTTATAATCTTAGTAGCATAGATGTAGATAATAAGACTAGATAATAACTCATTCATAAGGCACATTTACATAACCGTTGCCATAAAATAATATGTAGGCTTCACGTAATTGATATTGATTTGAAGTGTGTTATTATTAATAAAGGGGTAATATGGTTACGGTATTTTAATATCGCTCAACTACTCTACCCACGCTATATCCCGCACATGGCAGGGTAGGCAGAGGGGACACGGGAACCTAATGTAAAGATACTCCGTTCCGCTTCCGTTCCCCACTTTCCGCCGAATTTGAGGCATTGCGAGTTGAGTGCCGGAACTCAACGCCGCGCTTTGCTATTTGAAGATGTTAAATATTTAATTTCCTCGAGTGAGGATCGAACCCATAACCTATTGTTTACAGTCACACGTTTGTGCCACTGCGCCACGACAGACCTCATATAATATAATAATACATTTTAATATCACGTTATTTTTAAAATATTCTATTGATTTATGATAAATTATATCGCCGTATTTTGTGTCGTTTTGCGAGTTGTTATGTAAGAATTGAAGTGAAATTAAATATTTTGCAGTCTTTCTATAAATGTATGTATTTAAAAGTTCATTAGTTTTATACAAAAAAAATGTGTACATTTGTTGTTGTAGTGTGCATGCTGCTGCACATAGCGGGGTACGCAGAGGTAACTTGGGACTCATACTAGAACTGATAAGTCACTCTTTTCACGTTAAGACTCTTTTGTTTCCCAATTTCTGCTGATTATAGGCGTCACCAACACAGCGCTGGAGCGATGAAAATGAAAATATTAAATATTTTAATTCACTCAGGGAGGGTCGAACCCACGTGTCGCGTCTATAGTCGCCTTCCTTTCTTGTCACCATCTATACAAATATTTATTTTAAAGGAATTAAATGTACTTAGATGTAATGAATAAATATTTTAGGTTGGGTCTGTCTATTATTGTTCTTATTTTTCTGCCGTTAATCCTAATGTATGTAACGTAACGCTAAACTTTATAATAATGATATTTAAACCTTCAATATTCTTTTTAATATCATATATTTATTTATTTTTTATAATTAAAATAAATAAAAAAGCCAAAACAATCTCACGATACCCGATTTCATTAAAGTTTTCAGTGTTTTGTTTTGGTAACCTCTCCTCATTAATGTTTGTTCTATGTCCCCTGGCATTTTCAAATAAACAAATTGTATCAATATAAATCATTTTATTTGACAAAACTGCTACAAAATAAAATAAATAAATATGTTATTTAAGCAGGCGAAGCCGCAAACTAAAAATAAAATATGTAATATATTGTAGATGCATTTTGTACGAAGCGAAGACCGCAGATGATAGAGTTAAATGGGTTTCAAAATTATAGTTAGAGGAAGGCTTAAAGGCACACTGTTCCACTCGCACACTTTTGTTTGAGAAACCTTCAAATTAGCAAATTAATTAAATAAGTGTCGTCCATAGTTATAGTGAAGTAGCAAACGCGTCGAGACACAGTTGTTACAATTGAAAGGTAGTTTATATTAAATAGAATTATAAAAGTGAACAGTTACATTGGACGCCCATTCGTATTTAGTAGTATACGTGAACTTACTAATTTGCAGCCATTGCGGCGCGCTTGGGAAACATTTTATACCAGCGACTTAAACGCGGCCTCGCCCGCTTCAAGTTACTCTTATATAATTATCAAATAAAAAAGGCTTATACAAATTATAACCTATATGTTATAGTCTAATGTATGAGCTATTTAACAGGATTCTTTCCTGAAATTCGTTTAACATTTCGCGTAAAACGAGAACGAACATCCATTCCAATAAAATTTAAATTATATAATATTAGTAGTATATTGGTGTACATAGTTAAGCCATATAATTAATTGGAAATTAATACGTACAGACACACAAAGTACAGTTACTAGTGAAAAGTTAAGCCTGACCACTCTGTCAGTCACCATGTGTTCTGCATTGAAAATTGATACACCAGTTCATCAAAGTTCCTCCATTAATATAAACATCATAACTCATTTTCGTTAATGTATTTGAATTAACTTACCTGGCAGCAGTTGCGGAAGCCGGCCTGACGGATGTTTACAGCAGGCAAATGAAATAAGTGCAAAGGAAGGATATTTCTTCGCATTTAAAAGTCGTCACTCGCGGAACAAATCGAATTATGTATTGCTTCCTTTTCTAAAATATTTTATATATGAGGTCTGTCGTGGCGCAGCGGCACAAAAATGTGACTGTAAACGATAGGTTGCGGGTTCGATCCGCATTCGAGGAAATGTAACATTTAATATATTTAAATTAAATATTTAATGTTTCATTTATCCGCTCTGGTAACAAAGGAAAGCGCGGCGTTGAATACCGCCACTCAACATGCAATGCCTCAAGTTCGGCGGAAAATGGAGAACGGAGTGTCTTAAAACTAGGTTCCTAAGTTTCCTTTGCCTACCCTGCCATGTGCGGGATATAGCGTGAAGCTGTAGCGTATAGCGTGAAGTTTGAGTTGAGAGAGTGCTTAAATCCAACAACATAGATCGTGGTCCTTTTAAAAATACAGCAAATCAGACTAACACTTTCGTAAAAAAATATATAGCTTCAAGCCGTATCCTACATATAACAGGGTAGTTAGAGGGAACATTTTGCATATCCACTGGCGCAATTCAATGCAGCTCATTGCCTTGTAACTATCCATTGACGAAATAATTAGTTCCAACGAATAATAATCTAACCCACAATTCACGCTTACAACAAGGGCCTATTATGCTTTGGGTATAGAAATTTGTTAATCAGCAAGCTCGATTGTAAAACGTCTATGCATGCAAAAGCTCTCAACACTTGCATGATACATTTAGGAACTGATAGAATGCAACAATGAAACGAGCCAGTTTGAGCTTTATCTATGGGAAACTTACTATCCGTGTACATGTTCATTTTACGGTCTACCTACATCTATAATTTCTAAACTAAGGCCTAACACCACTAAAGAGCGATTGGTCTTTATCAAAAAAAATATGTGCCTCGTTAGCCATGAATCGAAGGCAGGCTATGTCACATAACGTTAAATTGGCTCGAGTCTTGGACACTTCACATATATTTTAATACACACTCTGAGCCATTTCCACTTGACCACGCGGTCAAGGCTGAAGCTCTACTCATATATATTAAAATAAGATTTCATTTATCATAGAAAACGGAAGAGTGAATGTTTTAAAGGAACTACAACCATTTCGTCGCAATCAGGCATACTTGTGAGGCAAATCGTATTGACACTGTCACAAGTGTCGCAGTTGCGAGGGAGGGAGGGACTTACTGAGACTTATACATCATTACACAAACTAATTCCTTTTCCACCAACAAATTCAGACAATATTTATATATCATATGAATAGAAGGGGTTCTTCTTGGTTCATTGGCAGAGTAGTATTTGGCTGATATGCTATGGTTATGAGTTCGATTTCCATTTACAGAGTAAATTATTTTCAATCCCCCGTTTTGGCAAGACAAATATATATACACCTTGCTTATGCTAATGAACTTGGTCACGACAGGCTTCTTCTAAAATAAACATTAAATCTATGTTGAATAGTAAAAAAAACAAACACTACAATAAATTTCAAGTTCGACATTGAACAAAACAACATGCTCGATTCAATATTCAATCCGAGCAAATGTGTGTAAAGCGTATAATTGCTTAAATGGAAACACTTTTTTGCAAAAAAGAAGAACCCACGTGTAAATCGGTGGCTTTCGTTCTTTTGCGATCATGTTTTTTATCTGTTACGTTCGTGGGTCTCTCATCTTTTTTTTTTAAAGGCCAATTATGATTCAAATTCAGAGGACGTTGTAGCGCAGTGGCACAATATCTGAATGTAACCGTAGTAGTTCGGAGTTTTATTCCTAAATAGGGAAGTAGATTATTTTTTAACCCTTTTTACTCATGTATTTAACACGCTGTATCCCGCATGTACCAGGGTAGGCAGAGGAAACTTAATGTTAAGGCATTTTCCCGCACGGCATAATTTTCTAGGTACTACGTGTAAATAGAAATAACAATGCTACAATTTGCTATTTCAAACTTTTTAATGTATTTTAATTAAATAAACGATGAACCTTAGGTGCCAACTAATTTAATACAACGATAAAACATTTTATTTAACCTTTTTAATTCGTTGTATAAAACTTCCCAAAAGATAAATTACGTGTTTGTGCGTGTAGTAAGTAAATGAGCGTGGAAAACTTTACGCTCATACAATTTATAGCTCTGAGCACATTCTATAGCAATTGGTGAAGAAAGCCGTGTCTTTCAGGAGTTTCTTTTCTTTTCTGGTTTACGCTGTACCTCGCACATAGACGACTCCCTGTGACCTGAACACCTCAGATAAATATCTTAATGGGACGAAAATTGGTCGCCCGTATTTTCGCGGAATGAAGTGTTAAATAGAGGAACTTTGCCTCATTACCAGACCGAAGATAGAAACAATAAGTCACACGCAATACCCCTCAGTGACGACAGACTCCAACTATAAAAAATTAAAAAAATAGCTATTTCAAATTCTATACCAGTATACAGTGTTCAATAACTTCAAAATTCGTTACAATATTGATTTTCGTTAGTGAAGCACAGGGCCCTTTACTTAGCACTAGTGGAGGGTGAGTACAACTCCAGGGGTTGCAGACTAAATTTAATTTTTCGATCGTTCGATTCGTATATTTTCATGTTCACGTTTATTCAGAAAATTAATAATTACTATAATTAAAAAAATATATTATACCGCCAAAGAGTTTGATTTGTTGAATACCCTAATCACAGGATCTGTTTAGAAGTGAAAAATATTTTGGTGCTGGAGGAAAGCTATACAGGTACGTCAATCGTCTGACAAGTTAGCGTTTATCATATATGATTAAGAACTTTTGTCCACCGTGATGTCATTTTGTAGATTGTTATTATTAAACAATAGACTAAAAGTAAGAATATTTTCATTTGGTATCCGAAAGCAAGTCGAGTCAAAACTGGTCTCCGCTTATAAGGTCTGAGTCTCTTTTCTAACAGGTAATCGCGGATAATTTATTTACCTGTGTAAAGTCAAACTTTCTTTGCTTACTCAACGGTGTCTGTTCATATGTAATTTCTTTGGAAAACAAAAGATTAACTGACAACTACGGAGAGATAACCATTTCAATAAATTGTTTAATTGTAGCGTGAGCAAATAAGGTCAAAGCGCGGCTTTGAGTTTTTCCATTCAACAAGCAATGTCTTGAAAATTCGACTAAAAGTGGGGGTACGGAGTATCCTAACATTAGACTGCCATGCCATGCTATATATAGAAATAAAAAATAATATATATGTATATATATGTGTATATATATATATATATATATATATATATATATATATATATATATATATATATATATATATATATATATATATATATATATATAAATAATTCAAAATCAATAATTTTTGAGATAAGCGCGATCAACCAAGAAAACTCTTCGTTTAATAACATTTACAGTACAGACTCGACTTATAAAATATGTAATAACGGGCAAAGCCGCAAGTGGCCCGCTAGTCGTATATAAATAGCATAACATTAACATCAAAGAACTTATCCCTTTGATTCGCTCGAATGCCCGATGAATGTCGGGAAAAACATGCGAATTAACGAAAGTTAAGTTGGTCGAGCGGCCGCTAGTACATGTGTTAATTGTCCTTTTTCAAACCTAGCGTTAATTTGAGAACTTTCTTTGCAATTAGCTCAAGGACGAAATAATTTAGCTGTTGCTGATTCATTTTAATAGAGACGTTAAAGTTTCCGAGAGAAAAGGTTTCATTGTGACAAGAATACAATGCTATGTGAGAATAACATATATGACTAACATATATGTTTTATGACGTTGAAGAGGCTGATGGCGGAAGACGTATATATATATATATATATATTTTATTTTCTTTGACAACCAAGCTAGGGATAAAACTAAAGATAAAAAGGGAAGCAAAAAAATGGTAGTTAATTTGAGTTAAATTTCAAATTAATGTTCCTAATTAATTCTCATAAGTTTCAATACATTAGTTACGCTGCTTGTGTCAGTTACACTTGTTTTAGTGGCGTTGTGATAGAAAGTAATATAACCGATGAGAAAATTAAAGTATTTTTATTAGTCTTTAAGTAAGAAACATACAACCCATATGTTCCATGCTTGAAGACGAATATATTAACCTATATTAAGGGAGGAATATATATAAGTAATTATCTCAGTCGTAAGCTGCTGTATGTTGCACATAGCAGGGTAGGCAGGGGAGGACGGGGAACCCAGTAAGTCACTTCATTCTCATTAGGAAATTATAGTTCTCTACTTTCCGCCGAATAATGTTGACATTGCGTGTTAAATTAGTAAAAATTGGGAATGATTCAACATTTATTGTTCTTTTAATAAACTTATCTACTTTAATACAAGAGAATATACTATTATAATTTGAACACTTTAGAGCTATACATTTTGTAAATCTTATAGATTTAAAAGTCTAAGTAAACACCACAGGAGATTTAATATCTTCCTCGAAGGACAAATCCATATCCATTGCTTAAAATCGGCCATATCATGAGTAAAATAAAATAAATGAACACAGCCATTAAATAACATTTCTTATTAAAATAAAATTTGTTTTAGGCAAAAAAAACTCGATATCGGAATTGAATATATGAAAAACAAGGTATAAGTGAGACTGGTAGAGATTGAACGTAAGTTATATCTATTACATTTCATCAAAGAAACTTAATATTAAATAGATACTATTTAAATATATAAACTAATTGTCGTATGGATTGTTGTTATCTATTTAACGGCCATAATAGAGATATGTAAGTGTGGTTAATATTTACATAGTCAAGACATGAACTGACACAAGCGTGCGACTCCATACGCGTCAGGTTATGGGTTCCATTCCCACGCAAGAAAATCAAACATATTATATTGTTTTGTCACTCTGCAATCGAGGCAAAGTACCTCGTTGAGTTCTGGAAAGTGGACAACTATAGTCTAAGAGGAAACGGAGTGTTTTAACACTAGATTCTCAGGTTTTCTCTGCTTAACCTGTTCTGTGTATGCGTGTACTTATAAATTACTGAAGTAGGCTATTTATTGATGTCTAGACTCTTTAAAGGATGTATGTAAATATAATAAACAATTATATTTACATACATCCTTTTAAGAGAGAGTTATTGAACAATTTGACATTTTAATACACCTCACACCGAACAATATACGCATTGCATTATCTACAGTTTGAGTGTCGACAGCTAGGACACAATTTCGGTACACTTATAAAATGACAATTGCCAGACAAAAAGAAGCCGTACAATTGTTAAGAGTTCATACACTAATGTCAGACATTTATGTCGAAATATTTTTCATAATCCATTCGTATTTAGACATTTGTATTTAGACATTTCCATTTGAAGACGCGGACGAAGCCGGAGGTAAGGGCTAGTTTTTTATACACGAATTATTTAACGTCGACAGCATTATACAAAATGAATACTTATAAATAAGCAAAATTCTTCCGCTTCATTTGTAGCCACTTAGAAATGAACAAATTAAAATTTCACAAAACAGTTCGTCGCTCTAGTGACGGAAGCGACTGCGTTTCAGTAGGAGCAGACGTTTTTTAATAATGCTAGAATTATAATAATGGCAGTATCGTTAACGTTTTATTGAAATATTAAATTATTATTTAATAAATCTTTTTATATGTAAAGCCGTATTTTAAGGTTTTTTTTTAGTAGGCAAGGCAAAACTATTTGTCTAGGCACTCCATGTGGTTTTCCATCAAAATTTCGAGACATTGCATTGTTGAGTGGCGGAACTCTACGCCGCTGTATGTCCTATGAACAGAGCGAAGAAATAATTCATTCCCCCGGTTGGGAATCCAGCTTATAATCGTCTCATTGTACGAGACCAATTATTTTAGTCATTTAATGAAATCGAGTGACAGAAACCCTCAATTATCATCATCATCGATCACCGACAGCCTTTTCTCTACATAACTTAGTCTAGTAGTTGGGCTCGATATGACATACTCATTATTCGTACTTAGGTCGTTTGAGCTCAAAGTAGACCAACCCGCAAACATTGACATACATTATTTGTTTAAATTTCAACAATTAGCAAAATAAGAACCTCCAATTATATTATTTTTTTATAGATTTTGGAAGGAAGTTTCTTACCAAGGCCTACGGATAGTGCAATTTAGTAACGTAAAAATGTAACGAAATGCTGTAAATCGCGTGTTTGAGCGTGTGTCGAGCCTACTAGAAGCAAACACAAGCTTGTTGAAAAGTATCGATGTATCGATATCTTAAGCGCTTGATACAATAAAACATTAGAAAAAAAAGCTTTTTAGTTTTCGCTATAATTATCACTCAACACGAAATGCCTCAAATTCGGCGGGTATCAGTATTCGGCAAGTATATTATTGTAAGTAGGCGGTTCTCAGGTTTCCTAAACCTACTCAGGCTACAACTATATAATACTTTTAAAATAAATATTTTCACAATAGATACAAAGTATCGATTACATTCATAACAACATACAACTGCAACCCTATTGTATTATATATTATTTTCGACATTAGTTCTTGATAGTAACGATTTTCTGTTAAATTTAAATAAACAATAGTCATTTAAAATGTTACATTCGTTGTTCATTGACTATGAAATAAATAAAACAGCAGAGAGTCCGAAAGAGTATTGAAACTGCTAACGTGACATAGTACCTACTGAAAACACCGAATACTAGTTCTTAACGGCACCATAAATTCCAATTTACATCAATAAGAGATTAAATCTTGCCAGGTATTTTACGAGTACATCTTTTGTATGAGATTTAGTAATAAACATATTATTTTTTTTATACAAAAATAAATATTTTTCTATACCATTTGTGGTAAAAAAAATACAAATTTACTTTCGAATAACATTCGGAGTTAAAGGACAAATTTAATGTACTTTAAGGGATTCAGTGTTAACCTAGTGTTAACACACTCTGTTCTGATTAAGACATTTTCGTAAACTACTTTTCGCTAAATTTGTTGTGTTGAGTGGCGGGACTCCAAGTCGCACTTAGTCTCGTTACCAGAGCGAGGAAAGGAAAATATGAAATTATACTATTGTATTGCCATTATCATTTAGATGTTATTGTTAAACACATTTGCTTATTGCACCAACCTGGCATTATTATGAATAACAACACACACCACAGTAAAATCAGCGTCGTATAGAACTTTGAGTGCGATGAGAATATATATTGAAAAAAACTTTTTTTGTTATTGTTATTTTTTTTTTTTACAATCTTAAGACATTGGAAATAGCAAATATGCTATGAATGATAACATCACAACGTAAAACTTTTACTATCATAGAAAATTCAATTTTACTTTTAATATCATTTCTAGAAAACTCTAAAACATGTATAAAATATTTTGCACCAAAGTAAACTTGAAATGGTGCGCCCCAGTGGAAACTATCCTCAATACAGACCTCCTAGAGCTATCTACTTGCACTGGTAACATCTTCATCCGGTCAATATCGTGGGTTCCATACAAAGGACCCATACAAAGTATTCCAAAGCAAGCCACATGTGACAAAAGTTTGATCTCGAACACATTGAAGTCACTATAAGCGGTACTTTATTCAGTTACTACAAGTTTCATTATGAGCTGCGCTTGTTCAATACTATAGTACATTTCACAAAGTTAATTGTGCCACTTAGCTTTCGTGGCGCAGTGGCACGGCATATTGAATATATACCGCGACACATGTGGGCTCGATTCCCACTTAAGATAATTAATTGTATAGCCTATTCATTTCTTCGCTCTGGTAACAAACAAGACAATGCGTTACTCAGTACTTTAAGTGTCAGAAATTTAGCGGAAACTGGGGAACGGAAGTGTGTTAATAGCAAATGAGTGACTCAAAGTGGGTTCCTAAATTCGCTCCGCCTACTCTGCTGAGTGCAGAATACAGCACAATTTTACAATTTAACACGATTTCTTTAAAAAGTACTCGTATATTTATGAATATCATTAGTATGAATTATAATTTTTTAATTCATATGATCCACTACTAATAGACAATACACACTGTAGAGCCCTTTTAATCAACATTGAGCTCATCCTGTCAATTATCCTGTATCAACTGGTGCATATATGCACCAGTACAGGCATACATATTACGTGTGTTTATATATATATATATATACATATATATATATATATATATATATATATATATATATATATATATATATATATATATATATATTAAACACGCAAAAAAAGAATGGAAAAGCGGGAGCTTGGGAACTGGGGAACCTTTCATACATTGTGTGTGTTACTGCGAGAAATCAATTCCAATATAACAAAAGACATTTCAAAAGACAAAACAGAGCAAGGCAATGCAATTCAATATGCAAATAGAAGAATAGAAGTCTAGATACAACAACAAAGGCATACACAATAATATGAAAGTCTACAAGTCAAATTAGAGTGACGGGCCGAGTGGAGCTCGCTATCAAACTAGATATTAAATTAAATCCGCATGACAGAAATAGCTGATATCCGCAATGTAAAATCAACTTCCTCATACAAAATATGTAATCTCAAAACTAATTTTCTAAATTAAAATACTTGAATAGTAATGCTCGATTAGTTTCCTTTGTTTATTTTCATAGCATTTTGTCATTTTGTGTTATGGAATATTATAGTGTAATAATAGAACTAATAGAACAAATTCGGCGGAAAGTAGGGAACAGAGTGTATTAACACTAGGTTCCCGGGATCCCTCTGCCTACCCTTTCTAGTGCGGCATACAGCGTGAAGGGAAAAAAAATAGAACATAATGATGACATTTAAAAATTTTTATTTAGTATATATCTTTATAATTTACAGTTTCAGTTTCAACATTTTTTATGAATATATAATTTTAGATATTTATTTTTCTTAGATCTCTTAACTGATAGAAGTGATAAAAAAAACGGATCACTCCTAGAATTCGTCTTCGGGGCATGGTATATACGTATGTATAATAAAATTCCACAAGTAATGATAAAGTAATGATAATAATACGTAAGATCAAGCGCTGTTAACGTTCATGGACAGATATGGTAGTTAATTAGCCTCCCGAGTGAATTTGAAATTAAATATATTTAAATTAAATATATTTAACCTAGCCTTGTGAGTAGACGTATAAACGTGATATTGATGGCAAACACAAATTATATTGTTTATGTAGTATTAAATACACATGTTCAAACCTTCATACAAATTGAACACATTAAAAAACAAAATGCATATATAAATTCAAAAGAGGTAACAAATTGCATTAACATAACTTCAAATATCCGAAGAAGCTCCGCAGCAGCCAAGAGCAAAAACACTAATAAGTTAATTTAAAGTTGCTGAACTACCCGGTGATTGTACATATATACCTAGTCAATTTGCTATGACTTTTTATTAGCTACCTCTTTGCCTTTTGCACGCTTTGAACATACTTCCATATCAAAGAGACGAGTAACATTAAAGTAAACCTGAACCTAAAAGTCCTGGTTTAAAGCATATGTGCACAGATTTTGCTATCAAAGGCAAAGAGACAGTAAATTTACATTTAACTAAGAATTATATTATAATATATTAACGAGTAAAATATGCAGCGTTAATACAAATATTTGTATGAGCATGTGTCAAAGGACCGCGTAGCACTTTATTTATCATAGCCATCTGATGACAAAGATTTTGTAGAACAAAATTTACAATGAAAATATAAATATTTTGCACTTCATCGAGCAGGAAAAGGTGTTGTGTATAGAGTTTATGACTGGTGTTATTTTGGTATTATCAATACAAGTCGAGGTCAATTGACTACCTACTAATTTTCAAATTAATTATATTATTTTTTTGAACTCTTAAACTTCATTTAATTTTTATTTTGCTTTTCAAAAGTAGTTGATTAATAAAAAATAAAGGCATTTTTTTATAATTCTTTGCTATAACAGAACCTTCAATGGCAATCGCATGAAGTAGAGCATATGTCCTATAAAGCTAAAATATTTGTTGGGCATTCTTCTCCAAGAAACTAGTTTTAAATTTATATATTTTTTGTGTATTAAATAATGCACGTATCAAGGAAGGCTACATGATATATAAGATGTAGGTAACCTACGGTATCTACTTACGTACGGCCACAATTACTTCTTGGAATAAGACATGCGTCATATACAACCTACATTTATTTCCATTTGTGATCAAATCAAATCATGTATAAAAAGATTGCTTATAGATTTTTTTTTTTTTTTTTATGGAAAAGGCAAGGCAAACGAGCGTACGGGTCACCTGATGGTAAGTGATCACCGTCGCCCACGGCCCCGTGTAACACCAGGGGAGCTACAGGTGCGTTGCCGGCCTTTGAAGTGTACGTAGAGGCGCTTTTTGAAGGTACCCATGTCGTATCGACCTGGAAATACTGCCGCGGGTAGGCCGTTCCAGAGATGTATGGTGCGTGGAAGGAAATTCCTACGAAACCGCACAGTAGTAGATTGCCACGTATCCAGATGTTGTGGATGGTATAGTAACTTGTGGCGGACTGTGCGGTTAGAAAATTCGGCGGCAGGTACCAAGTCAAACAGTTCTCCAGAACACTCCCCGTGATAAATGCGGTAGAGAACGCACAGTGAAGATACGTCTCTACGCAAAGCCAAAGTGTCAAGCCCCTTACAGATCATTGGGTCCCCAACGATTCGAACGGCTCTACGTTGTACGCGATCAAATGGTTCAAGCTGATACTGGGGTGCACCAGCCCAGAGGTGAGAACAGTATTCCATATGAGGCCGAACCTGGGCCCTATACAGGGCCAGACGGTGTTTTGGCGTGAAATACTGTCTCGCTCTGCTGATGACCCCCAGTTACTTCGAGGCCAACTTGGCCTTGCTTTCCAGATGATCGCGATACTGGCAGTCGTTCGAAAAGCTGAGGCCCAATATACTGATACAGGGCGCGGCTTTAAGGGGAGTGTTCTCGAAAACTGGTGATACGACAAATGGGTTTTTTTTAGTGGTTAACGCGCAGACTTGTGTCTTCCGGGGGTTGAATTGAACTAGGTTCTTTTCACCCCATACGGAGACATTGTTGAGGGATGCCTCAACGGAAGATACAAGTTGATTTCGGCACTGGTCGGCGTTTTCCCGTGAAAAACTTGCACGGCCGGAGTATACAGCGTCCACAGTACTATCATCCGCATAACAATGTATGTTAGAGTCCTCCAACATATCATTGATATGCAGAAGAAATAGTGTAGGGGACAGCACGCAGCCTTGGGGGACGCCAGCGTTCACGGGCATGAATTCAGAGCAAAAACCGTCGACAGCGACCTTGATGCTGCGCCCAGTGAGAAAGCTAGCGATCCACTTGCATAAATTCTCGGGAAGCCCTTATAGAAATATAAAAATTATCATATTTACTTAATTGTAATATGTTTTTATTATATTTATTCTTCTTCTACGATAAGTAATCTCTTATTCAAGCTTTTATAGAATAACCATTCATGCAGTTGAATTTACGATACAAGAAGCTCTCACTGGATGTGAATCTCGAGATGGAGGGTGCTTACTTGCAAAGATTATACCTAGACGAAGTTGTTTACACCTAATATATGAAATTTTAATTTTATATTTTATAAAAGCGCATACATACTGTTAAGAAAAGAGCATTTCAATTTATGGCATGTAGCTTGGCAAAGTATGTACATATCTATCACGGCTACTTGTTACGACATATTCTGGCGCACCACATATTTCAACGTGTTGGGACACAGTCGTGGCAGGTTGTGGGTTCGATTCCAACTCAGAGAAATGAACTATTTGACATTTTAATTTTTTCACTTTGGTAATGAGTTAAATCACGCCGCTAAGTTCCTCCATTCAATAAATATATGAGAGTGTGTAAGACACTTGTGTCACAATTATGCGGGTTCCACACCGCCTAAGTTATTGTGTGATATAAAAAAACTATAATAGAATAAATATAAATTTAATGGCACCGACAAAAGTACTATCCAAAGCAAAAAAATTTTCTTCAATTAAATTAAAACCCGAAGCGCCTGAGAGAGCGTGTCCAACAAAGTAAAATTTGACCGAAAATAGAGAAAAAGTCACCTCATTTGTATTTGAACTCCAACCACCGTGTGTGTATATCACCTACAACTTATACATTAAACAAACCTCAAAGAACACGACAAACAAAAGGTCCCGATCACATGGCTCGTTAGGCCGTGTGTAATTGGACAATAAAATATCGGCGATAAAATAACAAGTAGTTGCACTCAATGTTTACATTTGGGGACAGGGAAAGGGCTCTCTACGTGCGGTCTGCCAATAATTGGACTTTTATCAACGTCATATGCGACTGGCCAATTAATTAATTATACGTCTATTATACGTTACTTGTAGTAACGTATAAAATAACTTTTGACTTGGCCGTTCATTCGTAGAAAAAACAAATATTACACAATATTAAACTAAATAATAATACTAAAAAAATATAATAATTATATTTATCGTTGATTTTTCAATATGATATTTATCATCATATCATTCCGTAGCGCTCAGCTTTCTTTGCCTACCCCGCTAGGAATGAGCTCTAAAGAAATGAAGCTAAGAAAGAAATAACTATTATATTTTACCTTTCCTTAACATTTAGCGTTTGTTTTATTTCAATCGCAACTGAAATTAAGCAATTATGACAATTGAAAAGCTTAAATTTCAGGTTTCAATGTATAGTTTATAGTCTTAAAAGTGATAATGTTATTAGAACTCGAAAGTAATTGGGATGAGTAAAAAAAATAATGAAATCCAAGCGGGCCAAGCCGCCAGCGGATCGCTATAGCAAATAAAAATTCAACAAATCACAAAAATACTAAAAACAACACCAAAACAACAACATAACAGCATAATACATAAACCGATGAACATATTCATTTATTATTCAAATTTGTTTCCAGCATAGGTAGAAGTGGTGCCAACAAGTTCATCTGAATTTTTCCCCGTGCAATACTCCATACTCAATATTTATACTATTTTTATACTGTGTCACGGGTGGGTTGAGCAAGTGTATAGTCTAGTGTTGTGGGTCGATTCTCATTGATCCGAGGTCTGTCATGGCGCAGGGGCACACGCGACAAGTTGTGGCGGACACTTATACGGATACCCACTTGCGAGGTGGTGAAATATTTAATATTTTCAAATGAAATACTCAATAAGCTCTCTGGTAAAAAGACAAAAGCGCAGCGTTGAATTCCTCCACTCTATATTAATAATAATTCGGAATATGTCAAATTTTGCGGAAAGTGGGAAACGGAGTGGAGTATCTAACCACCAGATTTCTTAATTCCCTCTGCCCACCTTGTCCACGTGCGAGATTTAGCGTAAAGCTGTAAAATTAACTTAATTAAAGTAATTATTTTTTGAAGATTACAGCCTTATTCTTAACCGTCGTAAAGTTTTTTACGACACGAAAGAAAGAAATTTATCTTTATATATAAATATGTAAAAAAAGTCTTTCAAACCGTCCAGGTTAGTAATTGGAAATAACAGTTATTTTTTTTCAAATCAGCTACTCATTTAATATTTTTTTACATATTGTAAGTAAACTGACGTAATAAATAACCAACCGAATATTTAACAAATAATACAAATAAATATAACCATTTTGTACATCCAACGCCAGTTCAAGGACAAGAGTTACCTCGAGAACATCGTTCACTTCGTTTCGGATCAGAATTATGGTAATGACGATATAAGTATTTGTACACAGTAATTAACAGACTTATTTTTATGCTTCGGCAACTCGACGTAAATCTTAATGAAGCCACGCATGAAGGCATCGACTCATAGAAACAATGTGATACAGTACCCGCTTATAAAAAGTGTGCAAATGGAGACATTTGACAGTTTTTGACGTTTAATACGATTAGTCATTCTTTTTAATACGCTACAACGAGCAAATCATTTTATAATCTGGAACCTTGAAGACATAAAGACTCTGTAAGCAAATTACCCTTGACCTAGCCTGATCCAATTCTAAATATTACAGTGGCATGAAAGCCATAACACCTATAATAACTCAAGAATGCTTTCTTGACAAATACTGCTGTATTAAAGTATTTTTTAATATGTTTTGTCTATTTTAATAAGCAATAATTTAAACATAATATCAATCTTCAAAAGCTATTACTTATTTTTCACGAATAACAGACGTAATCAGATCGTAACGAGGTGATCAATGAGATTATTGTAAAGATATATAGAGATATAAATCTCACCACGCAAGCAAAGTCATATCCTATTGCCATATTAAATCTGAAATGTATTTTAATTTTTTAAACATAATTGTAAAAATATGCAAATGTGGAATAAAATATATTTAGATTGTACGTCAAATTCAATGTGCGATTGTTAATCTCGGCAGCTGGCCCACACGTGGCGTAACGTAAAAATTGTGACCAGCGATGTTTACTAGTGATATAAACATTTTAACTTTCTTTCAGCTTCAGGATGTTTCCGTACATGACAGGGTAGGCAGAGGGAACTTATGAACCTAGTGTTAAGACACTACCTTCACATTAAGACACCGACACCACTTTCCACCAAAAAGCGTGTTGAGTGGTGGAACTTAAAGCCACGCCGTTAAGAGACTTATTTCTCGTTTTTGATCAGATTTAAGGAACAGTGCTTGCTTAGTGAAATGAAACATATTCACATGTTATTATTAGTAAGCAAAAGTAAATATGAAGAATATTTAACTTTTCTCCAGTATCGAGATTTGTTTTCGAAGGTCAAAAGTGATCTGTCCCTACCTCTTTTCTCACTCTCGCTTCATGAACCTTTATCCTCCTGTTTTTTTTTTTCTTCCGGTAAGACAATGTCTTCCATATATAATGTGTTGAGAATTTTGAGAGAAACACTAAGCTTACTTTATCCATCGTACTACAAATATATGCGAGAAAGAGCTCAAAGACATAAGCCTGTCATCATGCCAAAAGCCTAATCAATTTTGGTAAAACTACACACATTTTGGAACCAACCAAAATCTGAGCCTAACTTTGAGCCATAGTCCATTAATTTTCAAGCTTTCAAGCATTTAAAATATCTCGTTACTAGGTAAGCCTACAATTTAGAGCTTACACTGTATCGGGTTTCGACGTAGACGCGTCTGGCAAATATTTGACGTACATCAGGTGAAGAGGTCTCGGTAAACACATTTATGAGCAGGTAGCATTCATTAGAAACGTGTTCGAAAATTATTTAGAAAATTTATAGACTATGTTTAAGCAATTTTCGCGTTTGTGATTTTAAATTTAAAGTAGTTATGAAGTTATGTAACTAATTATGTTCCTATTTACATATAAATAATTAAACGCAGTTGTATTTGAAGTCGCAGCTCTAACAATCCATCCAAGTGTAAAAAGGAGCGAATTCAAATCCGGCAACGATCATATTTTATATACATTTTCTAAATAAATATTGTTATTTCCAAAGTATGCATTACCATTTTAAAAATAGTATAAGTAACGTTGGTTCTTCTTGTACAATACTCGTACCAAGAAATTTGTAGACTACTTAGCTTAATGCCGTCTCATTCCATTTACGTAAGAATCTTAAATATCTTCTATACTTTCCAAATTACCCTTGACCTAGCCTGATCCAATTCTAAATATTACAGTGGCATGAAAGCCATAACACCTATAATAACTCAAGAATGCTTTCTTGACAAATACTGCTGTATTAAAGTATTTTTTAATATGTTTTGTCTATTTTAATAAGCAATAATTTGAATATAATATCAATTTTCAATAGATATTGTTTATTATTCACGAATAACAGACGTAATTAGATCGAACCGAGGTGATCAATGAGAATGCACTAAAGATACATATACAGAGATATATCACCACGCAAGCAAAGTCATATCCTATTGCCATATTAAATCTGAAATGTATTTTAATTTTTTAAACATAATTGTAAAAATATGCAAATGTGGAATAAAATATATTTAGATTGTACGTCAAATTCAATGTGCGGTTGTTAATCTCGGCGGCTGGCCCACACGTGGCGTAACGTATAAATTGTGATCGTCACCAGCGATGTTTACTTGTTATTTAAACATTTGATCTTTTTTTCAGCTTTACGGTGTTTCCGTACATGACAGGGTAGGCAGAGGGAACTTAGGAATCTAGTGTTAAGACACTACCTTCACATTAAGACACCGACACCACTTTCCACCAAAAAGCGTGTTGAGTGGTGGAACTTAAAGCCACGCCGTTAAGAGACTTATTTCTCGTTTTTGATCAGATTTAAGGAACAGTGCTTGCTTAGTGAAATGAAACATATTCACATGTTATTATTAGTAAGCAAAAGTAAATATGAAGAATATTTAACTTTTCTCCAGTATCGAGATTTGTTTTCGAAGGTCAAAAGTGATCCCTACCTCTTTTCTCACTCTCGCTTCATGAACCTTTATCCTCCTGTTTTTTTTTTCTTCCGAGAAACACTAAGCTTACTTTATCCATCGTACTACAAATATATGCGAGAAAGAGCTCAAAGACATAAGCCTGTCATCCTGCCAAAAGCCTAATCAATTTTGGTAAAACTACACACATTTTGGAACCAACCAAAATCTGAGCCTAACTTTGAGCCATAGTCCATTAATTTTCAAGCTTTCAAGCATTTAAAATATCTCGTTACTAGGTAAGCCTACAATTTAGAGCTTACACTGTATCGGGTTTCGACGTAGACGCGTCTGGCAAATATTTGACGTACATCAGGTGAAGAGGTCTCGGTAAACACATTTATGAGCAGGTAGCATTCATTAGAAACGTGTTCGAAAATTATTTAGAAAATTTATAGACTATGTTTAAGCAATTTTCGCGTTTGTGATTTTAAATTTAAAGTAGTTATGAAGTTATGTAACTAATTATGTTCCTATTTACATATAAATAATTAAACGCAGTTGTATTTGAAGTCGCAGCTCTAACAATCCATCCAAGTGTAAAAAGGAGCGAATTCAAATCCGGCAACGATCATATTTTATATACATTTTCTAAATAAATATTGTTATTTACAAAGTATGCATTACCATTTTAAAAATAGTATAAGTAACGTTGGTTCTTCTTGTACAATACTCGTACCAAGAAATTTGTAGACTACTTAGCTTAATGCCGTCTCATTCCATTTACGTAAGAATCTTAAATATCTTCTATACTTTCCAAATAACTAAACTTCAACAAGTAATATATATATATACATACATAGATTGATAATCTTTAATTGACATGAACGGAATATCTCTATTTTTTTCATCTTTTACTCTTTCGGGTGATGTTGAACGAGAAAGAGGAAAAAGGAATGTAGAAATATACTGAACTATATAAGCATGCCTTAATCACAATTATTTTACCTGATAATATTTCATATAGCATGTAAAACGCTTCAAATGAATAAATCGTTGTTGGCGTGTACATCTGCGATATTGATCATATCAATATTACTACAATATCGAAATTATTACCGCAGAAGTACAGTTCAGCAGTATTAGTATTATTTGGGTTTAGCGAAATAGTCTTTAGCTTTCCCAATTGTATAAAAAATAATAGAATTTTGCACTTCGTATACACACGAGGTTGTTGATGCCTAGTTTAGTACATATCTGAATAGATGAGTACATGTTTATATCGTAATCGCTAATTTTTATCAAAGTTACGACAAATTTCTTGCAAATTCTATTCCTTGACATTGCATTTCTCAGAGTAGAAATCGAGTCCACAACTGTCGCATTCATTCAGACGGTGTTCAGCAAAGAAAATTTAAATTTTTGTACCAACTAAGAAGCAACACATTTGAAAACACACGAAATCACACATACACAATCACATTGTGTATCATTTTTAAATTCATATCAATATGATAAATTCGAAGTAAATTTGTCTATCTGTTGGAGACGCGATCACGGCCAAACTGCTGCACCGATTGTGATAAGATTTCATATAGAGAAACTTAAGGCTCTTGGGATAAAAATATGCATCTTTTTACATGTTTTTAGAAATATATAAAGATATTAATAGAAATTTTGTTTATTTTCTCATAGGCTCAATCTTTATAAAAACCTGTATAAAAGTCCGCAATGGTAGATGCTTAACTCTCAAGATTGAGCCACAGTGGCAACAACAATACTATTGTCTTTTTATGTGTGTAATTGTAGTGTGACAAATAATATTGTCACCTCGGGCAATGCGTATATACTTTACAGTACATAATTATAGTAAATACTTTAGGATGTCGTAGATTCACAACGACGTCGCCCGCGAGCCGGCGGCGACTTGGTTACTGCGGATCTTACGGATCAATTCGTACATTTTGTCAATTTTCACTCATTATAAATATATTATTAACTGTCGACTTAAATAAATGTAAGTTTCAGTCGATTCATTAAGACAGCACTAAACTAAATACAAAAGTAGAAACTACAATTAAATCAGTTAAGCCGTTTTTGAGATAAGCGTACAAATGTACAAAGTTTGTACAAATGTACGAGTATGTCAGACAATGATTTTTTGGTTCATATTTTGGGTACTTATTATTTTATTATAAGTATAGATGTGTACGCAGTTATTGGCCTTACTCTTTAAAAGACCAAATAAAAGTATATATTTAGTTATTAATTCATAGTCGTATTTGATTCTCTCCGTTACTCTGGAGAGGAGATTAGTTATATTATTTGGAATTTCTAGGTTAGGTAATAGTTAAATATTTTGTATGGTTTCATTCTGGAATTTTATTTCGTATTATTATCAATTTCTTTTTATTAATAAAAAATCGCAAGCGAAGCCGCGGACGGGTCGCTCATAAAAGTAGTAAATGGTCCAAGAAAACGGTGATTTCTTGGCTGGTTGGAAACCACCGCTCACCATGTATCATCTCATCATAATTAGAATTAACATTCAAAATAAAATGTGAATAATATGACGAGCATGTCGAAAAAAAAATGGAATAATTGGCGATGCAGTTTAATTTAATACGACAAATGAAATAGATATAACAAATCTCGTTACTTACACCATGCAATGAGACTCAACAGGCTGCATTGCTGGATTGCCCCTAGCCATGTATGCTGTCACCCTTAATTATTGTCGACTTACTTCAATGCATTTACACTATATTTGATATGTGTGCTTTCTCAAATTTAACAATTCTGGATTCGTTGGGATGAAGCGGCATAGCGTTTGACTATAACGCGACGGTTGTAGTTCAAATCCTATTCGAGAAAATCAGTTATTTTAATTTTGTCTCTCAGCTAACAGACCCAAACACGGAGCTCAACGCCGCGATTTTCGCCATTCAATAAGTTCAAGTCTTTATGCGGAAAACGAAAATAAGCTATAAACAGCAAAGCTTGTCAAAAGTTTATGCGGAAAACGAAAATAAGCTATAAACAGCAAAGCTTATTGTTCAGATTTTGTATGTGATATTGCGGAATTGTTACGATTTGTTAGAGACGTGAGGCAGATGTGTAAGAAGCTTATAGTTGCTTTGCTACAGTCCTTGCGTCTGTGTTATTCTAGTACTACTATGTATTGACCGTATATTGATATTTATAAATAATTTAAAAAATATCTTACCTCTTCCTAATTTCCATTATTTTTATTCAAAATAATAAGTTACAAGCTTAGATATGCAAGGGTTAGTATAGTAATTTCTTTAAAATTTTAAAAGAAACATTTTTTTTAAAGAATCTTTAGGGCTTAAAGATTTACTTATTTACTTCTTTATTTTACACACACTCGCAGCTCGTTGTAGATTAAAAAAACGATGAGCGTGTCACTTTTCACCATTTTTACAAGCGTGTGAAAAGGCGTAATGCTAACGCTAAAGCTGCATTTTATCCCTTACCAAACGATAATTCCAGTGAAAAGTAAATTTGTAAAAATCTCCCTACAGAGATGCTAACAACATAAATGAGTTATAACAAGAGTGTAAGAATTTCGACGTAGCTTGATAAGAACGTATTAGTTGGTCAGAGTGCTTGGACGGTTTCCAAGAGGCGCGGGCTCAAATCCTGCTTGTTTAAATTTTTATACGCTTTTATTTTTTTTTTCTTTCCTAAGAACTGAAATAACACTTAAAAAATAGTAAAAATATAAAAGAAGAGTATGAAATAAGGCAGTACAGTAATAAGCTGTTATGTATCTTAAGCTGTGACTCAACATTCAAAAACAAAATCAAAGTAATATATCAAAGTATAAATATATATATATATATATATATATATATATATATATATATATATATATATATATATATATATATGTATATATATATATTTTTAAAAATACCCCACATGGTGTAGTGCGTCGATTTTTTTCTTTTCACTTTGACAATATGGCGACTCATTTTCGCTATCATAAATTTCATTTAGTGCAATGCACATTCGCAAGGTTAAGACGTAACGATTGACATAAGAATCATCAAAATTAGCCAAGGCATTGAGTTATAGGGTATAACGCTAAATAGGTACACATACATACATACGTACATACATACATACATAGGTATAATGATAAACACATTACCCTCCTCTGTGTCGCGCGGTCGTGTAATAAATTGATAAAGCAAAAGCATTTAGCGCGTCGACCACTTAGACGTGACGAGCTTTCTTGTAATTACTTATTAAGAAACGAACTCGTCGGATACGGAGGATATTTTAAATAATACGATAACGCTAAATCTAATTACAAGATGAAAGCAAAAATAAATATTTTACTGTGATAATAATTTGTTTGCTCGTTCACGTTCACTCTTTATCCCGCTAAAGGGCAGAGATAGCTTGGGAACCTAGTGTTGAGACTCTCCGTTGCTGTTATAACAGTTTCTTTCCTTTTCCTTCGTTATTTTTTGTAGTAAAACTGTTTTAAAATAATTAAGAAGTTTTTATTTTTATATATAAACAGTTATTTTCAGAAGTAGCAGCACAATATTTTGAAAATTTGGACGCATTTCTTGACACTATGCATACACTTACCCTGATATGTGGGGATTACATGTTATTTTTTCGTACATGTTGTCATGTACAAATGAAGCAATTTAAACGTGTAATCGATCTTCTCCCGACATTTAGATATTATAGATCATATATAATTAATATTAAAGCGTACTTAATACGGGCACTTATGCTAATTAATTTAATTGATTGTAATTAATGAAAGGTGTCAGGTCAAGCAATGTGGCTCAGTATTACGAAATGGGTATGTGTTATAATAGAGAGCAAAGAATATAATATTCTTATATATATTAAAAATATTATTTAATTTTAAAACTTTTACATTGTAAATAATAATAATGGCGAAGTAAATTCCATTATAACCTGAAATAAATAAGCCCAGTACTGATAAGTACATTACCTAGAGGCCTGTCGTGGCGCAGCGGCACAAGAGTGTGACTGTAACCGACAGGTTCTGGGTTCGATCCCCAGTCGAGGAAATGAAATATTTAATATTTTCAATTTAAATATTTAATGTTTCATTTCTTCGCTCTGGTAATAAGGCAAAGTGGGGAACGGAGTGTCTTAACACTAAGTTCCTGGGTTCCCTCTGCCTACCCTGCCTCGTGCGGGATACAGCGTGAAGCTATAAAAAAAAAAGCATTACCCTCCTTTGCATCGTACAGTCGGCTAAAAATAACTGGTAGTATCTGTCACTACTTATAGCAACTGGGGAACCAATACCGAGCAAGGTCTAGGACATTTAACTTCAATAAGACGTTTGGGCAGGCTGTGGTTGTAGATAAAACAAAATGGAATATTTTACCCCCGACCTAATAATCACTAGATCTTGACAAAGTGCATATAGCTTTTGAATTTAATCCGATTGTCATCAAATATATCTATCAAAAATACGTGTAAGAACCACCGTCGTCATTAACAAAGGCTTTCGATAAATTCCTTAGCTATGGAGCCACAGACAAACACATCGATGGACAAACAGACAGGTCTAACTTATACGTCGGGGGTTAAAAGTACAAATGATGATGCATCCCACTGCAAGCAGAACTATAGGTAAGTACCTATGCAATATCAAGCCAATCGGTCACAGGACGGTGTGCAATTTTATAGATTTAAACGGTCGAGCTACATGCCGTTCAACAGTTTTTAGCTATTCTCATTCCGATTGATTATAAATTATGTTAATAAATTTCAGCTTTCCAATAACAGCAAGGTTATCTTGCAAGGTAGCTATGTCTCTCTCTCAGGAGAGAAGAGAGAGCGTACAGACACTTCTTTCCCCACGCAATTCATCTTCTGAGTGGAAACCGAACCCATATCCATTGTACTATTACACAAACTCAATTTGTTACATTTCTTAAAATATTATTAGTTTGTTTCACAATTACTTAGATGATGTCCGCCGTGTCTACACAACGTGCTAGTAATAAATGGGTAGAAAACGAACGTCCCTTAACACACCTAATACAAGATAAATGAGTGATGATTCCGCAAATAGCTTGATATGTAGAAGGAACCTAGGAACCTAACATTACACTCCGTTCCCATTAAGCCACTACTGTTACCCACTTTCCGCCAAATTGTTGAATTGGTGAAAAATGTACTGACAAGTCGCTTAATGAAGGCGCCGTGAAAACAGGCGTATTTTCGTGCAAGAATGTTTTTATCTCAGATGATGCGTCATCGCCGGACAGAGTAAAATAAAAATGTCTTTACGTACAACAGATATGCATATTTTATTTTTCCTTTGTTAGACTAACAAGCGTCGTTTTTAGAGTTACATGAATATTTTAAAATAAATTACTTCTTTGTTATTATATAAATAATAACATTATTGCTATAAGAATTAGTATTCAAGTTTTAAATGTATTTGCGCGCAAAGAGTAGGCAAAATAGCAAAGTACGGGTACGTGGAAATATAGTGGTAAGACACTCTGTTCTATCATCCACTTTCCGCTGAATTTGGACTCAGTACCAGAAAGGTAAATTTAAACTATTAAATATTAGATTTTTTCGAGTGGCTATCTAATCATTGCTACAGCCTGACGCATTTAGTCACACGTTTATGCCTCTGCACAACGTCTAGCTTCGCGATTTTTCTGACTAAAGGCAAAGAGCGGTGTAATACATCTGTCATTATCTTTCGGTAAATATATTCATAGGGATATATATAGGCTTAATATATAATTTATATTTGTGCAAAATTATTTTGGTATAAGTAATCTCTCTCTCTCTCTCTGGTAATAAGGCAAAGCGCGGCGTTGAGTTCCGCCACTCATCAGGCAATGCCTCGAATTCGGCGGAAAGTGGGAACGGAAGTGGAACGGAGTGTCTTTACACTAGGTTCCCGGGTTCCCTCTGCCTACCCTGCCTCGTGCGGGATACAGCGTAAAGCTAAAAACAAAAAAAATAATGTATTTCCGGTAAATGTTTTTTGATTTTACAATATTTTCATAAAAAAAAAAACAATCGTGTTTCAACAACTGCCTATACCAATGTATACTCAACCATTTATTTATCCATAATGTAACTGTACTTCGATATTATTTATCATCTCACTGAGGTCACCCTGGGAAGAGCCAGTCTAGGTAAGAAAAACCCAGCATCATCAATTATCTGATATATTTATACGCTCATTGGCGAGTTCAAGCGTCGCGACATTTGACAACATGATAATGACTACTACATACATACATATATGCAATCTTTATATTTTTAATGTTCATACATATTATATACATAGTAGGTACACGTTTTAAACCCCAGACGCAAGAAGAGTGGTGTTGTAAGTTTGACCTGACTGTCTGTCTGAGGCGCTGTAGCTGAATTAATTAATTGATTCGTGTTTTTTTAAACGAAAACCTTTTTCATCGCGTTTAAAAACTACGAGCCCTTTGCCAATGTGAGGTCATGATTTATTTATAATAGGGGTGGGATTTTGAAGAAATATAAATTCTATTTGATTGTTATATGTTTATTGATCGATATTACATAAACGTGTCTATAGAAGACAATTATAGCGTTTACAGTTGTTATACAGCCGTTAAAACTATGCCACTGTGCCACGGTCTTGTTCTTTCATTTTTATCAAGATACAAGAATAGAACGGTCAACACATCTACACATTAAACTTAACGACGTCTCGCAAGATTAGGATAAATCTATTGGGTATATTATAATATATTTATAAAGAAACTCAATAAACAACTTAACCATTATACTGGACATAAAGCCACTATGGGGCTCCTCGTGGCGCAAGGACGTAAACTGGTTGTAACGCAAACAAAAGACTGGTTGTGGGTTCGATACCCAATCGAGAAAATAAAATCTATACTTATAATAAATCTGTAACCCATCAATGCCTGTCGTGGCACATAAGCACAAGTATGTGTTGTATACGCAACAGGCTGCGGGCTCGTTGACTGGGACACCCACTAGATTTAAATATTTAATATTCTCATTTCTTCGCTTTGGTAACAAGGCACAACGCGGCGTTGAGTTCCGCCACTCAACAGGTAATGCCTCCAATTAAGGATAAAATTGGGATCGGAACGGAATGTCTTAAAACTAGGTTCCTAAGTAACTTTGGCAACCCTACCATGTACGGCGACATATATTGATTACATTATATATTTATACAGACAATGATACTCAGCATGAAGCTGAGAATCAATGTACCGCGGGCGAAGCCGCAAGCAGTTAGCAAATACCAAATATTTTTATTTCCAATATTTAGGTATTAACAAGACGGCGTAGATACCCGCCACTCAACACACAATGCTTCGAGAAGTCAGTGAAGAACGGAAACATTAATGAGAACAGTGTCTTAAAAATAAGTTCCCAGGTTCCCTCTGCCCACCGTGCTACATAATATAGCTAGGACAAAACCACTTAGTGAATAGTAGGTACTTAATTTTTAATCTTCATAGTAGAAAACAAGCGATACAAAGCCGCCCGTTGCCTTATCAGTAAGCTTTTTGCAATATCTCCGCGAGCTGGTGTTTAAGCCGTTTAATATTAAATGTATGAGAATATGAGTGTATACTGTATACTGTGTTGCGGAATGCGCCGGTAGAGAACATGCCAATTTGGTTAAATTACAAATATCTTAGCTTAAATGTTAAAGAAAATTGAAAGTTATTGCATGAGACATTTTAATAAATAGTTTTACTTACAAATAAATTGGAGTTATATGAAACCAACAATTTTAAATCTAAATTAAATAAAAAAGAAACGAGAAAAAAACGACATACAAAATATGGGTCCGTAATGAATTTCTCAAGACCAACCCGCTTCACAATTTACCCTGTATCGTAGGCAGACTTACAGATACGGTATAAAGCGTGAAGCTGCTAAACGTTATTGTAATATTATATAAAAGGAACTTAAATAATGATTGAAGAAAGCGCTTCCAATAAGCGCTATTGTCCTCGCGAACTTCTGTGATAATGAAACTTGGTAATCAAAACTTTTTATTTGTAAGTAAATTCCGAGAATTCCAGATTTATAAGTCACAATTTAACGGCGCTATTATGAAAGCGAAATAATTTGTGTTACGAGATTTCATTTAATCCTTTGAAAGAGGTTGGAAACATTTTGAATAAACTTTAATGTAATAATTACATAGATTAAGAACACAATAATGTAGACGCAGAACGTAACGGGACTCGAACCAGCGCTCAGACCACCAAACCATACGTTCATATTAACCTATGGAAATCGACATTTTTATATGTTTGTAAATTTTTAATTTGTTGCAATCTTTCGATAAATGCTGACAATAAAAAAAAATCAATATTTCCAACACGCACGAGTTGAAATCCCGCTGTTTTAACTGTTGCTGCTTCAGTTCAACCCCTGAATGAACACTCGTATATGCCGAACAATATTATATACCTATTGTATTGATATATCCGATGCTTGTCGTGGCGCAGCGGCACAAGCGTGTGACTGTAAACGATAGATTCTGGGGTCGATCCCCAGTCGAGGAAATGAAATATTAAAAATTTTCTATTTTAATATTTAATGTTCGCTCTGGTAAAAAGGCAAAGCGCGACGTTGAGTTCCGCCACTCAACACGCAATGCCTCAAATTCGGCGGAAAGTAGGGAACGGAAGTGGAACGGAGTGTATTAACACCAGGTTTCCGGGTCCCCTCTGCCTTACCCTGCCTCGTGCGGGATACAGCGTGAAGCTAAAATATATATATATATATATATATATATATATATATATATATATATATATATATATATATATATATATATATATATATATTATATATATATATATATATATATATATATATATATATATATATATATATATATATATATATATATATATATATATATATATATCCGATTCCTAATAACCAAGGGTTCGGTAAAGGAAAGCTTATGTAAGTTATTTCAAATATTTATAAATCCCCGACGTAAAAAAAGTGAATGTGTATTATAAGTATGAACTGTCTGTCTGTGGCGACGTAGCTCCTGAAAGAATGAACCGATTTAAGTGAAATGATTTAATCGAAAGCCGTGCTTCGTAGTTATTTTTTACAAAAATCATATCTACGGTTCAAAAACCAACAAGAACTTGATTGCCAAGATTAGGATGTGATATTTTTAGTTCGAGAGTTGTTTAAAATTTTTAACTTCGATGGTTTTGTTCTCTTTTTTCATATTAATAATTGGCAAGTTCAGATAAAATGTATTTTTTTTTTAATGGAAAAGACGGCAAACGAGCGTACGGGTCACCTGATGGTAAGTGATCACCGTCGCCCACGGCCCCGTGTAACTCCAGAGGAGCTACAGGAGCGTTGCCGTCCTTTAAGGTGGATGGGCACCGGGGCCCGGCATTACCTAATGCGAAACGCAGTGGCCAAAGCCACCAAAGACGGTCGAGTCTGCCCATGCGTGTTGCCTTTACTGGCAACGTGACTCTACCACACGCACTTTAGTCGCCTATTCTAAGCCGGAATCACACGGTTGAAACTTTGCTGTTCAAACAGCAAAGTTGCAGCCGTGTGATTAAATACACAAACAAATGATAATGCAGTCAACTGCTTTATCTTATTATTATTGTCTGTGTATTTATGTTTATTTATTACTACCAATAATATTATAATGTAAAACATCTATAACACTTACCTCCACGTCCAGCCACTAAATAAATTAGATAGCAAGAGCATACACTAGTCAAACACGAACAATTATATCGATCTACCTCTAGCTTAGAATTATGTGACAAATAATTAATTGTCATACGCGAGTTACTCTATTTCTTACTGTTCCACATTAAGAGGCCTGTCGTGGCGCAGAGGCCGTGGGTTTGAACTCAACTCGAGGAAATGAAATATTTAATATTTTTATTTCGTCGCTCTGCTAACAAGGCAACGCGCAGCGGCGGCGTTCCGCGTTGCACTCAAAACGCAATGCCTCAAATTCGGCGGAAATAGACAGAGTGTCCTAAAAATAAGAACTTCCTGCCAACTCTACTATACATAGCAGCATTAATGTTAAAAAAATGATCTATCTGCCACCCTGTCATACATATAGATAGATACATAAATCCGAAAAAAAACAGTTTCGTAGTGAATTCTCCCCCCTACTTCCCTGTGCTCCCTACCAATCCTTAAACATTAAGCTTGATTATAATAAATAATATAAAAATGAAAAACAAAACACATTACAAGTTTTTATCCTACTTCTTAGAGTCTTAAGTAACTATCTCTTTTAGTACCTTTTAGTTTATATATTGTCCCTTGCAGGCCTATCCTTAGAACTACCTACAAAATCTTGTATCTCTTAGGATTACCTATCTCTACCTATCCCAAGAACTACCTACAAAAGTCTTTAGTAACTAGACTTTTTGTAAACTTTCCTGTCTCCTTCTGTCCTTCAGCTTCCCTTACCTGCTCTTCTCAAATTAAGGACTTACCTGGTTTTGGGTAGGCTGGTGAGATCGTGTAGTAGTAGCAGTACACTCCGAAGCCCAAGATCACGATGACCAGGGCGAACATGCGGGTGGAACACGGCCGGCACCTCAACAGCCGCAACGACCTCATCTCGCTTTGCTAAAAACGATTTAACTTTTAGATTTCAGAAGTCAATTTTAGGATAAGGCTTAATTTGAAATTATTAATGGCAATAGCTTTCGCATAGTACTATAATATAAATCGCAATTAACCTTAAACTAAATATCACACGAAGAATATCAACATCAGCTCACACGAAGAAATGTCAAATAATGTATGAAAAATAAAAGTTTTGCCGTAAACACACATACATGAGGCGACTGAACAACCGTCACTCACGAAAGGTTATCGTTATCTCAACCATTAATATTTTAACCATTCCATAACTATTGACGTGTTTAATTCAATTATATAAAACAATAATGTTCAATTGTTGCGAGCCGACTTCGATATTGCTCTCTATTGCGAATTTCTGGATTTCTGGTGCTAATCCGATGGCGATACGTTTTAATTGCTGGCGTTTTCACACTTGGAGAACTTGGAATGAACGTTTCGATATTGTGATCTAGATCATAATATTGTTACTTTCGTTTATACTTACAGTTATTCTGTAACCGATCACTCGGGCAGTGATAAAAAAATACATGGAACATGTAGATAATAAAGAAAATTATGTAGGGGATATTTATTAAAGTCATTAGACATAAATATATATATTTTTTTTATTTTCGTCTGTGTATCTGTACATTAATAGGCGCTCATCTGAGTCACGGCTAATCAGATTTAAATGCAGGTTCACAATATTGAATATATTGGAAAACTTCCCTCAACATTTAGTGTATGTCAATATTTATTTCAATCTACAATAAAATAAAAAATAAAATATGTCAATTTAAAATATTTAGTTGGACATAATTGCTACTTTAAAGTTATCACATTGTCTTAATAGTGAATACTTATTTTGATATCAAGAACGCACGCAGCGCTCTGACCACTACGCTTTACATTGCTTGAGGCGTCTTACTCTTCATCTTCATATATGTACGTCTACGAAAGATCTATTACTTAGTAAAATATATAATCGCTAGCGCTCTTACAAATAAATGTGTAAAAATAGTTCATCGCAAACATATTTACATGACTTATTCCAGATCGGTCGATAGTTTGCAAAATTTTCGCTTGCTTTTCTATACGTTGTTTTTTTTTACTTTCCACCTATTTTCCCATTTTCTCTTTTTCTTACTAAATCAAAGACATAATCACAAGATTATTACATTGAGTCCGACATCATTCTAACATTGTACTATCCTACTCAAATGGATACGTATAATATTATGTACATATAAAATTTGTGACGACAAATATATGTTTGTCCTAATTTAACGCCAATAATGCTGATCAGATTTAGATAAAACTTTAAAGTACAACAGCTTATACATCAGAATAACACATACGCTATAATTTATATGAAAAGGTTGTATAGTCAAGTTATAACTTGACTATAATATATCAATAAGTTAAAGCGGTCGAAGCCGCGGGTCGCTAGCATCATATTAAATTTATATAGAAGTAACACAGGTACGCAGTCGTGGATCGCGAAGCGCATACGTTTTATAATAGACCAAGCTTTCGCGCTATTGCATCGTTTAAAAGTTTTCAACCTGTCCATTTTGCTATTCGCTTTGCATTGCAAGCTTTGGAAGTTTGAAATTTTGGATTTTTATACATGTATAAAAATACTAGAGGGAAGATTACCTTAAGAATTGTATATCTTTATCAATTGTTATCACGGCAGTGCTTTGTTCCAACTTAAATCAATATATGCATAATAAAACTACTTGTGCTGTACAAAATCTTAGATTTTTTCTTTTGAATCAATTGTACTTTTGAGTTATCAAAACAAAACTCACGCTATCAAATCATGAAATAATTAGTTAAATAACAATACAAAAACTCTTCTATCAATAGAAAATGAATATCTAAATTAAATTTCTTATTTCAATAGTTCCCGACTTCACTGTTATGTATTTATGTGTGTATGTATGTAACAAACCCTTACTATTATTCAAATTCTATACTTTATAAACCAGTTTTAATATTTAAAGAGAGTGTATATTTTGAAGGGTGATAAGAATCAAAGCAGCATAATAAGTTTGAGATAAAAGAGATTGTTGCCGCACAGTGTTCGACTATAAATAGAACAGATGAGGATTAGATCTCCTGAGAATAAAATATTCAAATATTTAGCTTTGAGAAGGAAAGTACAGCACTGAGTTCCAACATATAATATCTAATCTTTTTGCCTTTCCTGCTTTACATTTAACACAAGTAAATAAAGTTGAATTAAAAAAAAATGTATATATTGACTGTCTTAGTACTCAATTTATTTGCCTTTTACCATTAACTAAGTGATAACTTTTTATGGATTTTTATAATCAGTGTAAAGAGAAACAATATAAAGATAAAATAATGTAGCAATAAAAAATATATATTTTATTATTTAAGACTTAAAGTAAGTAACAAACTTATGAATTTAAGAATAATTGTTTTATTAATGAATATCTTAAATGCAAGTTCAAATCTTAAGCAACTCAAAATCTTTTAAAGGCAAATGAAATAAAAAACATTAAATATTTTTTTGTGAATTGTTCTTATAAAATTAAATAAATATTACCATGTTATCATTAGTTAAAATATATGCAGTAAAAATAAAAAGAACACCATGAAAGTTTTAAAAAAAAGCTTAAAATAATTAAAAATTAAATGAAATAAAAGAAATAATACATAAATATACCCACCATTGGTAACCAATATTTTAAAAACATAAACGCCACAAGAAGAATTTACTTTTTAAGAGTTGTAACAATATAAAAATAATTAAAAACACATAATATATAACTTAAATCATATTAAATGAATTCAAAATAAAGTTGTAGACCTCAAATATATACAAAAAAAATAAATAATTCAACAAACAGAAACAAAACACATCACTTTAAGAAATAAAAAAACTACACATCGTAAGTCTTCCCGCAAGTTGTAAACACAGGGCGAAATTAAGGAACGCGCGGCCAAAATAAATAAATACTTACTTTTATATATTAAACCCGTTAATAAGTATTTTTATTTAGCATTTTTAATATAAGTTTAATATAGAAAACGACGTGTAAATAAAATATTGTTTCGATACAAAGTTCAGACGGCACGTTCGAATTCGAAGTACGTACTAACTGCGGACAAGCTAGAAAGTACTCTGTTTGAAGCTGATTCTGGCTTCACGCTTTTGGTATTGCCATTACTCGTTTATTATAGCAAAATCGTCTACTGTTTTCTACTGATACAAAAATTATAGTGGACGTGCATTTTAATAATTTATGCACAATTTAGTACTTTTAAGCTTTAATAGAAATAAATTATTTTTATAAATAACTTGAGTAATAGTTTTAGAACGATTCCGTGTTACAGTAGTGAATTTCTACCATTATGACAGTCGTGCTCTAGAAGAAATTCAAGAATATGGCAATATGAACGCCAACGTCATTGTCACTTTTGATATACTAATGTCACACGTGTTGTAAATAAATAAAAAGCCGTCATGCTATACCTCAAAATGTACTGATAATTTTAAATATTAAATGTGTAGCGCTTTTTGGACTAAAAATTGTCAATGTTATGTAATATAATAAAAAAATTGAAATATCTGACATATATAACAAATATCAACTTCCTATATCCGAGAACGGAATATATACCGGGTGCAGTTTGATTTAAAATTAACTTTCTTTAAATTCTTGTTTGTGAAATTTTATGTACAATTTTTGGTTTTAAATTAATTAATTCTGTTTATTTTACTAGTTATGTTATTATAAATGTGATAGAAGAACTGTTGATAAAATATCAAATAACTTTGTTAAAGTTTACAAAACTAAGTTTTAGATTAAGTAAATACATATTTAAAAAATATATATTTTATATTTTAAAATAAATATTACTTTCTCCTTCAAAAACAAACTTTCTTGTCATTTTTTTAACTAGTGAGCTTTTGCTACATAGTTCACTAAAAAACCGGCGTAGCGCTTTTGAAAGCCATTAACACATTTCATATCCTTAAACTATTAAAGAGCAATATATCAAAAAGTACGACCTGATTATAAATTATTTTATATTTGAAAATGTTTGTTTTATAATTTCAATAAAATTAAAGATACAAATTATATTCGTCAATATATGAACAGGCTATGGAAGTAATACTTCTTGTGGACCAGTAGCTCCATCTGTTAACAATACCATGAAACAAAAGTTTGTCACGCGATTTTGATATGTTTATAATTTTTGAGCGGATTTATTTTGAACTTATTAATGGCGTATATTTAGTGTTATGCATTTTTGGAAATTCGACGTTCAACTTTGCAGTCCGTGTTTACGGATACACTTCCCGTGTAAAAATTACAGTATTTAAATCATATACAACATATTACATATTACATTTATATATACTTTTATATTATAAATAATATTCCTATAGAGCTGTTGATTATATTGATTAGTCATGTTATTGAGGAAGGCTACATTATGTTGTAGTCCACTGTACCGGCCAGTCACATTTGTACACAATTGTTAGTTATGCCCCCTCCACTTGGTGGTATTATATAATTTTGTTTTACCGTACAATCTCATTCGTGGTGAATAAATACGTGGAATGTTTAAAAAACAGTAAACAGTGAACAAAAATAAGTACAACTGAATTCAATTTTTAACTAATGTTCAGATAAATATTTAAATATAAATTGTATCTGTACATTTGCTTATAGGTATAACCATTCAGAATACATGTCTCAAATGAATATTAACATTTTAATAATGCATACTGCCACATTACCAGACGGAGGAAATGAAAATGTTCATAGCCCCAAGTGGGAATCGATCTTTAAGCATTCTACTGCAGAATTTAAAATCATTCTACTGTACAATTTATAAATTAGGCTTTATACATTTTCTTATCTTCACTAAATAATTATTGTAGAGGAGTGTTTTGTAGCCTCACGTTGTACTTGACAAAGTAGGCAGAAAGAACTTGGGAACCTAACTTCGTTCCAATTGAGCTATTTCATTACTTTCCTCCGAATTCTTAAAGGCATTGAGTGTTGGTGGAGTGGCTTAACTCAACATCGTGCTTTGCCTCGTTACCAAAGCAGCAAGAAATGAAAATATTAAATATTTACAGGCAATCTGTCTTGCTTAAAGTCAATTCCCTGTGCAACGACAGACATCATAAAATATAATTAATTTTATAATATGAATATGTAATGGTAAAATTTTTGTATTTTTTCTTGCAACTGTAAACTGAAAAATAATTGAATTTAATTACATTTCATTTTGAATAGAATCTTAAACAAATATAAAAATTACTATTTTTTATGTTTTTATATTGGAAGTACTTCAATATAAAAACACAAAAAATAGTATATTATTTTTTGAGTTTCAGATGGATCACCTGAACGAGCCACCCACAAACAAAGACTGTTTTGCTTACCTAGCTATACAACACGAGGTATGAGAATATTTACAAGGATGTTAGATAGGTATCTTAGGTAGGTTCCCTTTATAACGAATTAATTTGGCTCTGTGTATATATATGAGTTGTGGTGATGTGAAGGCTCCGGATATTGGAATAATTGTTTCTGCTGCTGTATTTAAATTTTTGGATGGGTTGAAAGTAAAAATAAATTAATTTTCAAACGCTCCCGATCCAAAATTACTAACTTTTTCATTTTAGCAGAGTTCTTGTAACGTATAAACTGCTAGTCCAATTATATATTTCTTATTACTGACTTTTCCTGTGTCGAAATCCTGGGTCAAAATAGAAAAGTGATCTAAATTGCCACACTGGTTGGCTTACCAAACCATTTGAAAAACATGAGAACAGTTTTTACTCATTTTAAAGTGCTAATCCACACTTTGGATATAAAAATACTTAACGAGAAGAAAACGTATAAGAATTAATAACATTTGTTCCCCGCAACGTTAGGTATACGTAAGTCATACGTAAAACAGATGTACAGGGGAGTCCCTCACAAATCTTTAAAATAATTGAAGACTTACTATGAAAATGACTTCCGGAAAGTTGGACAGTTTAGACCACAAGGGATTTGAAGAAAGCTATAGTATTGTATCAATTAATCGATGAGACAAAAATTGACAACGTGTCCGTTGTCCTGTTGTTCCCGCCGGGTAGAGGTGGATCTACACACTCCACCTGCGACGCGTTGGCGGGGGAAAACTTTATTGCATCTAAAATAATTCGTAGGCATTTGTACTGAATGCTGTTAAAAGGTTATCAGTAGCAACTTTATTGACTTTATTCAGCATGAGCAATTCCGTTTAGTGTTTTATACAAAATAGAATCTAACATTGTCTGCAAAATTAATAGTATCATGTCGCCAATAGTTTCAAAACCAGAGTTACTCTTATTTTCGAAAAAACTCGACACTTCTCTACTAGTGCCAAGACATGGTCAAAACGCTACTGGTCTGCTAGATAGTATAAAGCAGAATTTTAACGATATGTTCTCCACAGATGTTGGGTTGTAGTAAGGACGATGTCATCAGCATATTAAAGGATGTTACAAAAACTATTGGCAAAGCGATTAAGTGGTTGTAGCCAATCGAGCCTCTAGAAAGAATGGTTGAAATGAAAAATATCGATGCATTTCAAGTGATGACATAACGTTTAGAAAAGTACAAGACCCAGTGTATAAGCGGTGGTAATGGGTTGATTTTATGTTTTCAAAGGCTGCTCGTGCTGCCAGAGGAATGAGAAATCTTTCTTTTTTTTTCTTCAAAGATTAGTTAAGTATTAGGAAATTAGTCTAAGGAATAATTTTATATCTTAAGAAAATTTTAGAATTGGAAATTGTTACACAACAGATTTTCAGATTGGATTCTAGTCTTTTGTTTGTTATAATACGGCCAAGATATGAAACTTGTTTAGTTAGAGCAAAATTCGTCAGTCGTTGGAATATAGCGGGTGTATTTTTGAGGGAGGTACACAACTCACAATGACCTTGTAAAGTTTCAGTGAAGTGAAAGCCAGACGCAAAGTCGAGAGTATTAAAGTATTTGCACTTTCCTTATTGGTCAAAATTTTTCAAAATATTGGATACTTCGTAAGAGACAAACTATTCTTATGACATAGTATTTGCAAAAGTCTATGACAACATTCGTCTTTATTCGTCTCACCATTTCTATTGTAAAGATGCGTTGATTTTCTTAGTAATGACGAGGGAGAACAGGCGTAGTACATTTAGCTTATCGTTAGGTAAGTGAAAAATATATGAGAACTTGTCTAACATATTTAAGTTATTATTGTATGTATAAAAAATATATATAAATATATATAAAAAATATATATAAATATATGTTGGGCATCGTCTTGATAAAGTGGTGTAATTTAAAATTTAAGATTTCAGTCAACATGTTGAGTACTGTTTTAGAGTTGTTCAAGTTAATTCAGTGGGGTTGGATTTAGCAGCAACAGCGGTATTTCATTTATTGGATTTAGTACATAAAAATGTTGACGTAATAAATTCAGAAAAGTTCCTGTGTGTGTTGCAGGATTTAGTATGTGCTTAGTGTCCCGAAACTATAGAAGATCATGGGAAGATTATTTGATGTGTTGTATTATTGCTATCATTTCCGATTTCATCGACAAACTCAACTCGAACTCAAAGAAATGACTCTATTATGACGTTGCACTTGAGGTATACTAATCTATCAGAAATCCTGTGGAATTCACAGGGTGCCTTAAGTTATGGGCTCGATTTTTATAGTACGCATGGTCATGATTATTACAATATCCACATGTTTCTTACATTAGAAGTAGATGGTCTGATCTGAAATTATGATTGTCACAGGTATGATTATTACATTCATTTTGGCTTCAACTATTTTACGAAAAGTTAAAACACTTAGTTTTTATGCGTTACCCAATTTACTTTGGCGATGGTAAAATTAATAATTTTGTTAAGAGTATTTGGATCTTTACATTTTACTGTCATTGCAAAATGAGCTACAACCTCAATACCAAATTATTTTCAACGTATTTTCTTGCCGTTATCCTTCAAATTCAAATATTTTATTCAAAATAAGAGGTTTTAAGCTTTGTTTTTGAACGTCAAACAATTTACCACCAGTTCACAAAAGTTACTGCCTCAGACCTTGTAGTATTGACATATATCCTTGATCCTTTTTTTAGTAGAAATAGAAATATTTATCTCAGTAGCAATAGCTTTTATAAACCTGATGCTACCCTAAGAAGGTATTGGCCAACTATTTTGCACGACCTTGCTTACAATCATGTTGTTAGGACAGTAATTGTTTAAAATGGGTTAAGCGTTTACCGGGAACCTTTCATATTCGTGGGTGACTCTTTATCTTTTAATTTCCCTAAGCTCAGTCATGTAATTTAATAAGAAAATTATTAGTTTAAAAAGTATATATAAAACTACAAAAAATGTACAGTATTATATATATACAGGATACATATATACTATGTACAGGTATACAAGATTATAATCTATAAATGAAAACTGCTTAACCGCTGCACTGAGACACGGTGTTATCACTTTAGTTCTGCGCTGATAGCGCTTCACAGCTTTGCAAATTCACTGCGTGGGCGATGTATATTTCGTAGAATGTGTGAATTAAATTTATATTAAACTTAACAGTCGCTCTTTTCTAATTATAACTTATAGTAAAGTATAACCATAATTAGCTGAGTGAGTGAGAATTAACAGAATCTAATCCAACGTACTCTTATTATTATGATAATCTTGAATCAAGTAATGCTTTGACTATTAGTCATATATTTTAACTTTTACTTCAAGCTTTTTACTCTAAAATTATTTGTGGATTTTTTTATACATACGTGTTGGCATCAGGCCTATAAAAAAATTACTAACTTTTTGAAAACGTAACTTGGGAGTGGTCAGCTTCTTCATGTCTATCACTGCTCTTTAATTATTGTAATAAATATTTTTGGAATTGTGGATATTTTACCACTCCGTTTCACACTGTATCCCGCACATGGCAGTGTAGGCATAGGGAACTTGGAAACCTAATGTTAAGACACTCCGTTCCACTTCCGTTCCCCACTTTCCGCCGAATTAGAGGCATTGCGTGTTGAATGGCGGAACTCAACGCTGCGTTTTGCCTTGTACCAGATCGAAGAAATGAAAATATTAAATATTTAAATTGAGAATATTAAATATTTCATTTCCTCGAGTGGGGATCGATCCCACAACCTGTCGGTTACAGTCACACGTTTGTGCCGCTGCGCCAAAATATGACCTATTTTACCAAAAAAGTATTATTATGATAATCATATACGTACTGTGTTGAAACCGTAAGAATACCTGTCCTTTTTAAAAAATCTCTCAGGGATTCACGAGCTCCCATGCTGTAAATGGCCCGAACTGCTCTTTTTTAAATTACGAATATAGATTCGATATCTGCAGCATTCCCCCAAAAAATATTCCATAGGACAATATGCTATGACTAATAACTAAAGACCACTAGCCAAACAGTATCAACATCCGTAAGCTGCCTCACATTTCAAACAACTTAAGCAGCGGAGCTCAAAGTTTGAATGATGCAATAGAACCCATCATTTCTGATAATGATTTGTTCTTGCCTTGCAGTTCCAGATTCAATGTACTAAGTTTATCAGTGAAATCTGCTAGAATTGCCAAACCACAACGACTTAAACAGTCACGTAATTGTTGATGATCATCACATCTCAAAACTTTTGCAAAAAACTTGCTGCGTCTCAGCCACCTCACGTCGGCCTTATTGTTTCAACAACTGTCTTTGTAGAGATTTGATAATGTAATTTAGAATTTTAAGCGTAATATCCATGACGTCTTTTATGTTAAGCCTTTTCCTGGTCAGGATGAATAATGCAATGGTAATTAATGAAGTTCGAGAAATCTTCACCTTTGTCGAATAGATATAAATTGATTATTAACACCGATCATTACTGAAGCCCCCGCTGTCGTAATTGAAATGAGCTTAAACAAAGGCAGCTTAATCTTATCGGCATAATGGTTGAATTTCGTGAATGAATGTATGCCAAGTGCTCTGCGCTGTAAGGATAACATTGTTAGGAATTTGTTCTTATTGAGAAATCAACAAAGACCATCCGAATGAAAATATATAACGGTGCCTTATTCATGATATCCCTCGAGTCATCAAGCTGTAGCGAAAAAGCAATAAACCGGATTAGACCTAATTGCAGTTGTTCATTAAGATCATTAGATTTTTCGTAATAGCTGCAGATCATGTAAACATTTCTTTATTTCATTTTTATTTTTGAAACTATCAAACAGTAAATCCGATAAACATTCGAATATTTTTTGACATATTTTCCATCAGGTTTACACAAAGTGCGGAATTTTATAACAGACTAAGAAAGAAGCATCAGTTTATAATGTTACAATGTTCATTACAGCCTTATAATGTTCATTGGGCATTCGGAACATATTTCCTGGGCATCCAAAAAAGAAATGAATGCGTGAACTATATTCTCCTCCACTTCATTGTTAGGTGGGAACTCTGATTGGTATTTACCGTGCATTTTGTAAATGTGAAGTGACGCTCTAAATTATTTTTTTTTTGGTATTGCTACTGATGTATTAACGATTAAGCAACAAAAAAAATCTTTTAGCATAGTAAATAAATATTCCAGCTACCATTCTCGGAGAAAATGTTAATTTTTTTTGGCCCTGGTCTTTCAAACATCCAGAAAAATAAACAATGGTGCTGACCGGGTTTTACCCCAGTGGCAGGGAAGAAAGAAGTCTGGCTCCTACCACTTTGGTGGTAGTACTAGGGTAAGTTGCCCCACGCAACCTCCAACTGCCTACCAGATGGAAGACTGTCTTCGATCCCGCTACTTCAGTTTGCAGCCGCCCGGTTTTTTGGGTGCACCCGGTAAGGTATAGATGCACTCAAATGCATTAAGAACGACAGAGGAACAATTTTTTTCTTTGATTCACACAATCAGTAAGAAAGGATGGATGAGCTTCTTTGTTATATACATTTGCTATATTAGTGCGGGGACAAGGAGACAGAGAAAATTTTCTTTCGTTATGATTTGTTGTATTACGGAGTGACAGGGGCTGGTGTTTATGATGATGAGATTGAATGAGTGTGAGGGGCAAATATTTCCTTATTTATATTGGCGAAGGATCTAACAACAGTCTACACTCTTGAGACATTCTAATTTTTGTTGTTGTTGAGATTTCTACACTTATTTTGTTGCGACTAACATTTTATATTAGTTAAGGAAGAGTTGGAGTGTTTAATGGCTTTATGGAAGGGTCTGGAGTTTCCCTCGTCATATATACTATAAAATGACCATTGTCCGAATTAAGATAGGATTTAGGACTTTTATATAAGTAAACATGAACATACAAATTCAAATTGAGTGAAGTAGCGGTAACTGGGTCGATTATTGTTCATTTTAATAAATCAGATTAATGCGGCTGTATCACTTGCGAATCACTAAGATCAGGAGGATCGAGCGGCTGCTCAGCATCATTTTTAAAACCAGCTAACCTAACTAGCCTTTTAAAACTTAAAACTAATCTTGTGAAATACCAAAGACACTCACAACGACCAGAAACATTAATAAAACAGACCTTTTTAAAAAAATAAAAATTATGTAAAATAACACTAAAACCAGAAACCTTCACTAACACGTATGTTGACCAAAACGAACGTACACAAACAAAGTTATTTCTTTTTGAGACCTCGGCCGTCGTGTTGACACTTGACACTGACAGCCTTTAACTTTTTCACGTTGATCGGTAGTAGATTAAAAGTAGGGAAATTAAAAACTTTTTGTACTCATAAATACTTAATTTGTGTAAATTATTTGTCTTAAAATCTTTGTATGATATGTCATACAAGTCATCATCATCATCATCATTTTCAGCCGTTCGACGCCCACTGCTGGACATAGGCCTCCCCCAAGGATTTCCACGACGATCGGTCTTGCGCCTCCCGCATCCAGCGGTTTCCGGCGATCTTGACCAGATCATCGGTCCACCTGGTAGGGGGCCTGCCCACTGAGCGTCGTCCGGTTCGTGGTCGCCATTCAAGAACCTTTCCGCCCCAACGGCCATCGGTTCTTCTTGCTATGTGTCCCGCCCACTGCCACTTCAGCTGAGCAATTCTTCGAGCAATGTCGGTAACTTTTGTTCTCCTACGGATCTCTTCATTTCTGATTCGATCACGTAGGGTAATACCAAGCATTGCTCTCTCCATTGCCCGCTGAGTGACTCTGAGCCTTCTTATGAGACGCATAGTTAGCGACCACGTCTCGCTCCCGTATGTCATTACTGGCAACACGCACTGGTCAAAGACTTTTGTCTTGAGACACTGAGGTAGCTTGGACGTAAAGATTTTTTGTAGCTTCCCGAATGCTGCCCATCCGAGCTGGATTCGACGAGAGATCTCTTTTTCGAAGTTGGACTTACCTAACTGGACCGTGTGTCCCAGGTATACGTAATGGTCAACAACTTCGAGGGTAGTGTTCCCAATAGTAACTGGAGCAGGTACTACATGGGCGTTCGACATAATTTTCGTCTTATCCATGTTTAGCTTTAGTCCTGCTCTTTGAGACACACTACTGAGATTTTCAAGCATAGTGTTCAGATCCTCTAAGGTCTCAGCCAGTAAAACTACATCATCGGCAAAGCGAAGGTGAGTAAGGTACTCGCCATTTATGTTGATGCCGTATCTTTTCCATTCCAGAAGCTTGAAAATATCCTCCAATGCCGTAGTGAAAAGTTTCGGAGAAATTACATCTCCCTGTCTCACACCTCGTTGCAATTGGATAGGATTAGAGCTCTGGTTTTGTACTCGGACCGACATAGTGGCGTGTTCGTAGAGATACCTTAGCACTTCGATATACTTGTAGTCTACTTGGCACCTTTGGAGAGACTGCAGCACTGCCCAGGTCTCAATCGAATCGAAGACTTTTTCATAGTCCACAAACGCCAAGCAAAGTGGCAAATTATACTCTTCAGATTTCTGTATAACTTGCCGCAGCGTATGTATGTGGTCTATGGTACTAAAGTCTTTTCGAATACCGGCTTGTTCGGGAGGTTGGAAGTCATCGAACCTGCAGGCGAGACGATTTGTGATGACTCTCGAAAACAACTTATAGACATGGCTTAGGAGAGAGATTGGTCTGTAATTCTACAAGAGTGTTTTATCACCCTTTTTGAAAAACAGAAAAACGTCTCCTCCACTTCATGCTTTTGGCGTTTTACCTTCGAGAATGACGAAATTAAACAGTCTTTGGAGGACTTTAAGTATCGGCCTACCGCCCGCTCTCAGAAGTTCTGTAGTGATTCCGTCGTTGCCAGCCGCCTTGTTATTTTTAAGTTGTTCAAGAGCCATACTAATCTCGCACAGACTGACGTCCGGGATATTTTCAGTGTAACGTCGGGTAAGCTCGGCTCTGGAATCTTTAGCCAAACTTTTAAAAGGTGCTCGCGTGGAATACAATTTTTCATAGAAGCTCTCTATCTCTCTCAGAATTTCAGACTTCGTCGAAATTATGCTACCGCTATCAGTTTTCAGCTTTGTCATTTGGCTTTGCCCAATAGACAGATCTCTTGCGAATACTTAGGAGCATTGGTTCCGTTCGATAGCCTCTTTAATATATATTACATTAAATTGGCGAAGGTCGCATGTTAAAGATGTAGATATCTGCCTATTTAGCTGCCTATAACGACTAGCATCATCTGATTTCTGTAGCCTCATTTCGCGTCTTTGTTGCATAAGCTGTAGAGTCGTATCGGAGAGTTTCTTTGGTTTTGTACGGTGTGTTTTGAAATACTTGTACCCTACCGTACGGATAGTATCCACTACCTTGTTGTTTAGATCGTCCACATCTAAGTTGTTCTCAAGGGCTGCGAAGCGGTTTTGAAGATCGAGCTGAAAGCTCTCAGGGTTTTGGAGTTTTGCGGGTATTGGTCGGAGCGTAGACTTTATCAATCGTGATCTTTCAAACTTAATGTCGATATTCAATGTGCCTCGTACCAATCGATGATCACTGCCTGTTGTCATACAAGTAAGTATAACTAAAAACTGGGTATGCCTAGTTTTTAGTTATACTTACATCTTTCGTGCGTGGGATATGTATATATTTTTTATACAATTAATTAATTATAGGAAAGTACACATTTAATTTCCTTAAATGGAAGTAAAACCATAAGATACAGCTAAAAAGTATTTAAAAATTCTGAGCTCTAGAGCTCCATATCAAAACACAAAAATGACAAAAGATAATAAACGAATAAAAATTTCAACATACCAGGACTCGCACCCACGTTTTTTGAAACTCAACAAGCACACGTTGGAATCTCATTCGGTTCCGCTAAATTCAAAGCATTACACGTTTTCTCAAATAATTATCTTTTGTAGTTTATTGTTTAATAATATTAAAAATAATTACATATTTATCAATTTGTGAATATTTTTAAGTTGCTCAATAGTTATACTCGGTTATAGAATCTATATATATATATATATATATATATATATATATATATATATATATATATATATATATATATATATATATATATATATATATATATATATATATATATATATATATATATATATATATATATATATATATATATATATATATATATATATATATATATATATATATATATATATATATATATATATATATATATATATATATATATATATATATATATATATATATATATATATATATATATATATATATATATATATATATATATATATATATATATATATATATATATATATATATATATATATATATATATATATATATATATATATATATATGTATATATATATATATATATGTATATATATATATATATATATATATATTATATATATATATATATATATATATATATATATATATATATATATATATATATATGTATGTACGAGTCTCGTAACGTGTATCACATACCCTCTCACATATTTAGCTGGACGCGGCAGAGTATGTTCAGTTAACCTCCTACGACTAAAGCACGCCGCTAATATGCAGGTACACTTAACTCGATAAACGTCGCCTCACTCGCTAAGGAACTTGGTATAAACTGTAACTAAATTATAGCTACGGCAAATGCTCAGTTTACTTTCATACTTTGGTTGCTTTCACGTCAAATTGTATGTGATGGACGTGTGTTCGAATTCAAGTCGGTAAAATATGTTTATTTATTAAAATATCGTGTGAAAACATCAAATAGTGCTAAAATCTTTTATAATATTTTTCTTTATCTCTTTTGTATACTGATTCCGTTACCGCAGTATTCCGTAGTATTTCTGTAGTATAACAATGTCTTATTAGAACCTCCTCTAAACATAGCTACCATAACATGTTAACGAGTTACAGCAAAGAGCATAAAATAAATAAATAAATAAAGACAACATTAATACAATAATCAACAATGACGTACAATGTTGATTACTGACGCACGCAGTCATGGCTCAGCAGCATGTTGACTATTAACGTGACGGTATTGGCAATTTCGCCCAACGGGCTGCTGAAAACAATTTCTTATACATAGAAAGCAGTTAAAAAATGTATTAAAAATCCATGTATTCAAAATTTTCTTCAGTTACATTTTGAAGCTAAAACTTTTGTGGAAATTCTCTTTTACGTACACCAAAATATCTCTCGTTTATTCTGTACACGTGTTTATCGGTTTTATAAAATTTGCGAGACGGCACGCGAGGAACTACTGTAGGTAGGAATCCCGGCAATGTACGTTTAGAATTAGAGCAGTCCCACATTGTGGCAAGTAGATATAGCTTATCTATTTATAATTAGCCATATTATGTATAATACGCCGCCACTCAGTACATGATATCTCTGTTCTAGAATATAGACTATGAACGGAGAATAGAGAATAGAGAAGATGATGAAAGAGGGGCGAGGGAGGAGTATGTGGAGTCGGGCAGAGATACGTAGTCATTCTTATTTACAAAAATTAAGACCGAAGAATACAAAACACCCAATCTTAAAAAGGTCAATTCAAATTTAAATTCAAGAAAGATTGGCGTATTTTTATAAATTGCTTCCATATATGTGATCTTTAAAATCGCTTTCTTTATGTACCCTGCGATAGAGCGTGAAGTTTGAATTAAAAATTCTGGAGATTAAAGCGTGTATCCAAACAAACTTTTAAGCTTTTCAACACTATTTATCCACCCAGGAGAAACTCCTGATTATGGAGTAGTTACTTTACGTAGTGGCCTGTCCGGGTGCGGGTGCAGAAGCGTGCGACTGTAAACCCGACAGGTTGTGCGCTCGATCACTCGAAGAAATCAAAATATATATTTGCATTCTGGTCCTCACTCCGGTAATATGGCAAAGCCCGGCTTCGGCCCGGAAATTATATCAAAATTGGACAAAAAGCAGAGTCTTAACACAAAGTTTTACCATGTAATATGCATAGTAAAGCGTAAAGAAAAAAATACATGAAATAATATTGTTGAGTTTCACACTGCTTGTGTGTCTATCTGCATAGGCTGTGACAATTTTGACATAATAGCTAAGACCCACTGTTCATTCCGTTTCCCAAAATTGTGAATTACCTACATTAACGGAAATTCTGATATTAAATGTTCATTTACTCGGGTGGGAATCGAACCCACAACCAGTCGCAGTCACATGTTTATAGTCACACAGTGCGTCACAATTCGAATGTAAATTGTTTTCAAATTAGAAACATTTTTGTTATACTACCACTCGTGTCCAGAAGGCTAAAGATTGACATTTCAGCTGTCTCAGCCTTCATTCAGCCTTCAAAGTGTACTGTGCAGACTATTTCCTGTTCCTGATCTCAACTGACAATCGAACTCAACTGAAGTAAAATGTTTCAATTTGTATAATTCAATTTCTCATTTATAATATGAAAAAGACAAAAAAAAAAGCCTACGTTTAAAGTCAAAACAAGAACTAATGCATGCATAAACGGATTTGAAATTTGAAAATAAAATCCTATAAAATCCCTACTTCGTCAGGTAAAGTGCTTGTAGGATTCAAATCCGATTTTCATAAATATAGCTAAGACCCATCGCGTTGAAAAAGGCTTACGTATAAAGAAACCGCACTCAAATTGGTATTTTCGTTCAGGAGTTTCGGTTCATTTGAGGCCTGTCGTGGCGCAGCGGCACGAGTGTGACTGTAATCGACAAGTTTTGGGTTCGATCCCAACTCGAGGAAATGAAATGTTTAACTTAAATATTTATGTTTTCGTTTCTTCACTTTGGTACAAGGGAAAACGCAGCGTTGAGTTCCGCCACTCAACACGCAATTCGTCAAATTCGACTGAAAGTGGGCCACAGTAGTGGTGCACGGGCACAAGCGTGCGCCTGTAAGCGGGACATGCTGTGGGTTCGATTCCACTCCGCCACTAAACACGCAGAGTGCGGAGGTAAATGTCTTATTGGGAACGGAGTGTCTTAACACTAGATTCAGAGGTTCCATCTGCCTACTATGCTATATGCGGGATGCAGCGAAAAGGTAAGGTAAGGTACATTAAGTTATATTATTATTATCAGACCACGCGGCTTCGCCCGCTTGTATTATACAATTTGATTTACTATTCATTTCAGACACTATCTATACATTTTAAACTGAAATTTCAGCTAAAGAAATAATAATAATTTTGTCGAAGTAAACATTTTAAATCACTAAATATTGAGGGACGGTTACCGAAATATAACATTGAAAACTGCATTTAAATCTGATTGTCTGGTCGTGTCTCAGAGGCGCGTACAAACACACTGATAAACAGAGAAACACACAATTATTATACATGTAGTTGACAATATATTAAGACGTTTTTTTTAGTTAAACAGAAGGGTTTCAATTTTCATTTTAAATTTAATGTTATAAACGGGACGATTTATTTATAAATATAATAAATTTATAATAAATAAGTAGGAAGTCTGCTTCTGTGCCCTTCATGGATGGCTGGGGATAAGAAGGGTTTTCATGTGATCCTCAGATCCATTATGCGAACTCGAGGAGTTTTGGGAGAGTGTCAGGGACGTTCTAAGTTGTGTTAGAGGAAATGACAAAGTAATAATTTAGTAGTAATTTGATCGGATAGGTCGATACTGCAAGTACGGCGACAAGAGAACGAATGAGGCTATAAAGCGTATATGGAAAATTTGCGAGAAAAGAGATTTGATTGAGCAAACACGACGTTTAAACACAAACCACTCCACAGGTACACGTGGGAGCGAACGGAAGATATAATTATGATTGATCTATTCATAGTAGATCAGCGTACTCGAAGCCAAGTTATGGACACGCAGGTGTCAAGGGGTGCGGTGCCCAGGGCGGGGGTCAAAAGCCAAAGCTGCTATTGTGTGAGTGGAAAAAGTATTTTATATTAACTAAAAGTTAATTTAACTAAATTATATAAATATATGACACGAAATGTTGTGGGTTCGATCCTCACTACCACGTGTGGAGATCTCCTTTTCTGCTTGTAGCCAAATTGTTTTAAGCGTATTAGCGTACATTGATAAATACTTGCTAATTTTACCCAATTATTAACTTACAAATTACCGACAGTACAAATGAAGTAAAACTAAATATCATATATTCTTACGTTTATATTTTGCTTACAAACAGTCTTCAATGTATATTTAAAAAATATTTAAGTAATATATAGTAAATATTCATTGTTTGCTGTTCATCTTCGTTCTTATGTGGAAATATGAAAAAGAAAAATAAAAGTGTATGAAAAGAAACGAATGTAAATACGAAAGGTGTTGAGTTCGATCCCCGCTCAAGCAAATATCCTTTCTTTCTTTCTTTCTTAGCATCACGCTATATCCCGCACGAGGCAGGGTAGGCAGAGGGAACCTGGGAACCTAGTGTTAAGACACTCCGTGCCACTTCCGTTCCCCACTTTATATAATGAAAAGTAAGAAACCACAGCGAGTAAATAAAAATATTAATAATTTTATTTATAAAAAATTGTATGAGGCCTGTCGAGGCGCAGCGGCACAAGAGTGTGACTGTAACCGACAGGTTCTGGGTTCGGTCCCCAGTCGAGAAAATGAAATATTTAATATATTCAATTTAAATATTTAATGTTTCATTTCTTCGCTCTGGTAATAGGCAAAGCGCGGCGTTGAGTTCCGCCACTCAACACGCAATGCCTCAAATTCGGCAGAAAGTGGGGAACGGAAGTGGAACGGAGTGTCATAACACTAAGTTCCACTTCCGTTCCGTCTGCCTACCCTGCCTAGTGCGGGATACAGCGTGAAGCTGAAAAAAAAATATTTACATTTTCATTTACTCGCTGTGGTTTCTTACTTTTCATAGATTCATAGGTTTTTACTTCTTTCTTACTGGCAATCTTCGTTTAACATTTAGTGTTTGTTTTATTAAAATCGGGCGATAAATTAAAAAAATACATCAATTTAAAATATTTAGTTGAACAAAATTAATTACAATATTTTTTATTCATGAAGCAGAAAATTTTAGTTTTTAGTATATATACTTAGGTATATGTATATAAATATATCTCAAAAGTTATAATTTTATAAGAACAAGAAATTAGGTATAATATTGATATAACTAAATAAAATAGCGTAATTAAAGCGGGCAAAGCCGCGGGTGAAATCAAACTCACAACCTTTTGTGTTTATAATGGAACGTTTGTTTCTCTGCGCCACGGCAGGCCTCTTTATTATTCATCAATCACGATTTAATTAAAAGTTTAATCAGCCCTATATTATTTTAAAAAAGTACGTATTCTAATGAGAAATAACAAAAAAACGGTCTCGGTTTAACTGCCTTCCCCACTCATTAATGGCACGTTTAACAAAATTTAATATTACCCTCAAAAAGTATAGATGATTACCACTTAGGTACCAACGGAAAGCGAAGGATTGGTCTTCAAAATGAGCGGTTATAAATGGTTCTACTGTAGTGTACAGTACGGTCGAAAAGTCATGGCCGTTTTAAAGATTTAATCCCTTTAGAATCCCGCATACAGCAAGGTAGGCAGAAAGAACGAACCTAGTTCAACACCGATTCACGTTTTAGCGTGAAACAATCACATCTGTGCCACAGGTACCACGCCGCCCTCCTTGGGTTTTCAATTCCATTGCCGCTAGATGTTTAGAACGCCGCGCTGCATCGATAGGAAATTAAATGATCGAGCGGAATATAAAAAGAAACTAAATATTTTATTTCTTCGAGTAAAAATCGATCCCGCATCCTGTTGCGTCGCGCCTGTTGACGGTCTCTCTCCCGAGCACAACGCAATGCATAACAACTTAAAAAGACTAACTACGCTACGAGTATATCGCGGCCACGAGCACGGCGCGTCGGACGTGCGATCTGTACATTGTACAGTATAAGATTTATCGCAAACGAGTTAACATTCAGTCGTCAGCTATATGTCGCAGGCAGTGCACGCGCGGGATCCTCCCAACATGCGGTACAACTTGCTTGGGAACACTGGCATGAACGTGTCCCACGTCAGCTTGGGAGGAGCGCCATTCAGCGATATATATGGGTAAGCTTTTAATTTTGTTTTTTTTTTTTAGAAATTTCTATGGAATTTTATTGTCTTTTTCCTTTTTTTATATGATATGTTTATTTTTTTGTATCTACAGTTTTCCTTATTTTTTGTTCTTTTAATATTAAGAATATATTTTATTAAAAAATGTTGTTTTCTGCATACAAGGGTAGCTAGAGGCAATTTAGTAATGAAATAATTAAAAAAGACATATTTATTATTAATTACGACCTTATATTGTATGTAATAACCGTATTATATTCATATTTAACGATTATTTTTAATTGAATATATACTTTATCGCTTATTGTTATCGTTCGACCTAAACAACGCGCCGTCGGCTACTCACAATAACTACACTGTACATATCATTATTATTAGAATAATAGAACTTAGTATATAAAATTGACCAGAAAACAAGCAGTGCCTTGACTCTGTTGTTTCTGGCCACTCTACCTGTTTGGTCGCAGATCTACCGTCGGCTAGTAAAAGTAAATGAATACTCCGCCATTTTGCTAATGACATTATATGATATAATATAATTTTTAAAATATGTTAGTTTAACCTGCGAAAGTGTTTACAATATGCTTAAGGAAAATAATATTTTATTATATTTTTATATGTAGATATTAACCTCTATACAATGTTCATTCAATGTACGATTAGAAATTCAAATTAATGATATGCTAATATGTATTTTATAGTTATGGAGACATCATATGTGTATTTACTATATTTACATATTTACGTACGTAATATATATATATATATATATATATATATATATATATATATATATATATATATATATATATATATATATATATATATATATATATATATATATATATATATATATATATATAAAGCATGGGGTAGGGTATCTGTTAATCCGATCACCGTTTATGTAAGTTGCGCATCTCAACGCCACGAGTTATCTTTTTATCAGAGCGAGGAAATGAAAGTACTCGTTTGAATGGGAATCGAACTTGCAAATCGTATTTATAATCGGACGCTTCACGTCTTACCGCATATTTGAGAATTTAGAAGATATTTTTCCATTTCGTTGGTAGCTGTCACTTTTTATGCTTCGTTTTGTTTTACAGAAGCAGGGAAATTAATTGCTTATAATTAGCTAGTATTTAGCTTTACGTTTAATCCGCATTTAAGAAGGTAGGGAAAGATAACCTCGAACGTCATCTACTTTGCAAGCCGAGTAACAGATGCTGCAAGTATAGTGGCTATCTTATTTCGGATATCAAATAGTTTCGGTAACGGTTACGGAGCCTCCAGAACGTGTGTACATACTTTAAATATTTGCTTTTTGTTTTTATTTTCTTCTTTAAAGCAGGTAGTTTTTGAATAAGTTTATTTTTTAAGCACATTTTGAATTCTTATAAAATCGTGTAACCGCTGTATCACGCTGTATAAAGCAGTGTAGCCAGTGGGAACTTGGGAACGTATAGAGTGTCTCCTCCAGTATGAGGAAATGGAATATTTCATTTCCTCGAGTGGGAATCGCACCGACGGCTCGCGTTTACAATCTGTCAAGATTGTTAAGGTCAATCGTAATGAATTATAAACTTAAAGGACGCGGCCGCAACTTTTCAATTGATTTTTCAATTTTACAAAGGCTAATTAATGTATCTGTCCTATTTTTTAAAAAGTATGCAGTCAATTCATATTTATTCCGGTTTTGTCTCGGTTTTCGCTGGATTTTCAATATATTAAATAAAATAGTTTAACTCTACTTATTAAAGATTAGGTTAGGAAATTGCGAGTACGGATTGAAAACACCTAACACTTTATTTAAAAGCCAACTAAGCGTAGTTGATAAGTTAATTTGTATAAATTACGTAAAAAAATTACAGATATTCTATATTATGTTATACAATGGAAACGGATCGGTGTATACTATGGAAGATATAGTTACATATACCTATGTAAAAACATTCTTGAGGGAACAAAGTATCATTTTAAAAACGTTTGTGAAATGTAGTTTTTTGCTATTGAACTTTAACAAACAATAACATTTAGTGTTTGTTTTATTTCAACCGAATCATAAAAAGAAGTCTTAGTAAAATAGCAATATCTACTGCTATTTTATTAAGAGTTGTTTTTATGAAAATGCTCATACAAGCATTTTGTTCAACCAGATATTGTTTTTAGCATGCTCACGAAATTCAAGTTGTAAATAAATAAATATCTCCTTCAAGTGGACGAATTTAGTCCGAATTTAGTCAGTGTTAAGTCCCACGTGTCATGTGTCATGTGTCACGTGTCATACATAATTTTCAGTTATTTCCATTCATATATGTGGCCAAGGCCACAGGTATAGGCTAGTGCGCAACAGCCAACAACTCCACGAGGAAGGAGTAGGAAGTGAGGGTTAAACAACATCGCACGCATTAGCACCTACAGCTAACAAAGATTATAACTGGCAGACGCCTTTATTCTGACTGAATACATTTAATTTGTTCACAAATAATACTCTAATAGACTCTTAAATTGTTAACAAACATTGTTCGAGGTCTGTCAAGGCGCAGGGCCACAAGTGCGCTACTGTACACGGGACTGGTTGTGGCTTCAATCCCCACTAGATGAAAGTAGTTAGAAAGTAGGTAGAGAAGTGTTTAATATCTTCATTTCGTCGGTTCTGTTCTGCCGCTCGACACACCTTGCCTCAAATTCTGCGACAAGTAAAATTCTCAAAATTCCCCTGCCTACCTCCCCATATGCGAGATACAGCGTGAAGCTGTATAGAATGAACGTGTCTGCCGCATGTCTATAACATGGTACACAGAGGTAACTTAGTGTTCAAACACTCCGTTCCCTGATTGACACTCGATTTGCTATTTCTTTGCTATAATAGCGTATATCGCTCGTGTATAGCAAAAAATAAAATTTAGAAAGATGTTAGATCTTACGTAGATAGTGGTGGTACTCAACGCCAGGGTTTGTCTATAAGCGAACAACTGAACGTAGGAATGATTAAATCGAATTGAAAACTAATTCGCAATCTCGTACCGTTGCGTTGTTATAGCTAATATAATCTTTGGTTTTAACATGTTTAACACTTATCCTCTACCGAGTGACTGACAGACAACGCACCAACGGTATTATTGGATTAAGTTGAAATTTAGCATATAGAGGAACATTAGAATAACAAGTAAAGGCGGGCGAAGCCGCGTGCTTGCTGTTAGTAAGTCATAATAATGGAAACGAATTAATTTGCTTGCTAATTACTTGTTTAATTAGCGCTAATATAGCTACCAGTACAATGGATTTAAATAAAATAATGAAAATACATCGCATCCGTTAAGCCTTTCGTAGGTCATATACGTTATTTTCATCACGATGCATCTTATTCATTATTTTTCATTAGGGAAGGACGAAACGCGGCGTTGAGTTCCACCACTAGACGCACAATGAAAGTGCAGAATGGATCGTCTTAATACATTCCTTCTGCCTACTCTGCTATGTCGGAAAATGCGTTAAGCTCTTATTTTTTACAATAAATATTATAAAGAATGTATCAAATTATAATCCGTTATGGCGAGAATTTACCTGTTTGTAAACCAGTTTACATATTATTCTACCGTAAATTGTCACTTCTTACGGAATATCATAATTGTATTTATTAGTGTTAGCATTGAAGTTATAAATCAAAATGTGACGTTTAGCTCCGTCCGCTTAACGGAATGAAAAATGAGTAACGGAATGACTTAACACTAGGTTCCGTGGACCTGCTAGTGGGGACGGCGTTCCGTATCCATCGTAGCTTGAAATAATAAAAAGGCAGAGATATAATTTCCCTATATAATATAACACACGAGTACTGTGTATATTACCTATCTTTAGCTTAACCAAGTAGTTGCAAATCCTATTAGGCACTCGACAAACTACCGGCACTTCGTTTCAAGGTCATTGTTGAACTTGTTTGTATTATGATATAGATGCTCGTTAAAGAAAGCTTATGTTAGTACAATATTTTAGCATTTATATTATAAGTTTTTGGCTAAGAGACTCTGTTTCTGAAGGTATTGCGTGTTGAGTGGCGGTTCTAAACCACGCACTTCACCAGAGCTGTCATAGAAGAACATATAAAATATTTCATTTTCTCTAGCGGGAATCGAACCCACAATCTGTCATTAAAATCAAAATATTCTTTAACTTTTTTAAAGAAACTCAAGAAATAAGTCGCTCTTTTCAAAATATAAATTAAAGTAAACATATATAACACAACAAGCTTCCTAAGTGACTACCAACAGCATTGAATCCCACGCATTCTAATCATTGTAATAATCTTGATAATAATAAGTAATAAATATCGAAATATTTTTATGAGGCTTGTCGTGGCATATTGCCATAAACGTGCGACTGTAAACGCAAAAGGCTGTGGGTTCGATCTCCACTTGAGGAAATGTAATATTTTATTTTTAATTTAAACATTTAATGTTTTATTTTCTTTGCTCTGGTAACAACACGCGGAGTTTAGTTACACCACTCAAAACGCAATGCTTCAAATTAGGCGGAAAGTGAGGAACGGAACGGAGTATGTTAACAATAGGTTCCAAAGTACCCTCTGCCTTTCCTGCCATAAGCGGGATACAACGTGAAGCTGAAAATTATTCTTTATTCAATTATTTTACTTTTGACAATTGAATTTACTTTTTACTTTTGAATTAACAAGTTACTTGGAAAGCTTCGGTAGCTTCCTGTAGGACTGATACTACACACGTATCATTCCTACAGGAAGCTACCACCAGTTCAGAAGGCGGGTCTGCTGAGAACGGCCATCATATGCAAATCTTCCGAAGTACTGGACCGATTTGAATGAAACTGTTTTTGTTGTTTTTGAAGAAATGCCTGAATACTTTTTTAACAAGCAAGCAAACAAGCATTTCTGGTTGACATTAAAATATTCTATTTTTACACGCTGTATCCCGCACATGGCAGGGTAGGCAGAGGGAACTTGTTAACCTAGAGTTTTATGACATTCCGTCCCACTTCCGTTCCCAACTTTCCACTGAATTTGAAGAATTGCGTCTTGAGTGATGGAACTCCGCGTCTTACTCTGTTACCAGAGCGAAGAAGTGAAAACATTAAATATTAAATTTATATAATATATTAATATATTAAAATATGTAGGTATATATTTTTTCATTTCCTCACAACCAGTTGTTTATTTTTTATATTGACTGGCCTCAAATTGAGGATCTAAAATATCATATGAACAACCACAACAGTCTGAAATTCAACCTTAACCCTAGTAAAATTTCATTCAAACCTACTCAAGTTAAAACATTGTGTGATGATTGTCGGAACTTAACGCCGCGCTGTAACTTGAAACTTAAGCGAGGAAATGTATAAGTATAATTCATTGCGCCATGATAACACTTTACAAAGTTTATATAGAAGTATACATGCGAATATGTCTGAACTATTTCAACGCTATCCGTCCACCGAATAATCAAAAGTTATATTAGTTTTAAGTTTAAATTCTGTCATCTCGACGCAGTTTAAGTTTCAATGGTCAAGGATTGAATGTCGATAAAATGTGGATTCATATGTTTAGCATCCTCCTGCCCGCTTCGCCCGCATTCTGTGTATCTCTTTATTATTTATTATGTGGTTAGTTAAAGTGACTCTGCATACCCTGCAAAAAGATTGCGTCTGAAAAACAACCTTTCTCACTAGAGGTTCTCTCTTGCTTCTTTGGCTTATTAATTGCTCTCTCTAGCTTTACTAGAGCTAATCTATTACTGAACCTTTCTCTTTATACAAAAACACAGTGACTGCACCTCTCCAATCGTCTAGGATCTCCCCTGATTATCAGCATAAAATGCACGTAAACCAGAATAGATCTTGTACGCTTGATCCTGTTTCTAATTAATTTCACATCCTTGCTTTGGTAGACAAAACGCGGCGTTAAGTCCTACCACACAAACCATATGAAAATTACTCGGTAGGTAAAAGCGTGAAATTCTGTGTAAGCAAAAGTGTGAAACTTTTAATTATTTTTGCCTCAAAAATAAACTAAGCTAAAATTCTAAACAACACGAGTATCAGATTGTATACCAATAATTATTAGTAACTTTTTAGAGACCAGTAGGTACTCTATAAAGTTTATCATGCTACAACTCTGTACCGAATTGCCTGTTGCCAGAAAACGATACAGTATTACAATTATTCAAGAACTACACTAAATTACCAAAACCACCAGCTATATCGTCTCATACTCTCGATCGGTGGGTGTGGAGGTGGTGAAATTAACACCGTCTTTATTTATTACTAGCGACCCGCCCGCGGCTTCGCCCGCTTGTATTACCTTTGTTTATTTACTGATCAATTAATATATTGTTTTAATATTATCATCACTTTTAAGATAATATTTGTACATAGAAAAATAAAATTTTAGAAAAAAAATGTCAAATTAACTATTTTTTTAAATGACATAACATTTTTATTTATTTACCGATTTAAATAAAAATAACACTATAAATCTAATTGAAATTGTTACTCGAATATAATAGTGAAAACTGCACTTAAATCAGTTTAGTCGTTTCTAAGATTAGTGCATACCAAAAACGAACAGAGAAACAGACAAACATTTACAATTACCATTTTAGGCCCCATAACATTAATAAAGATTACAATAGGTAAGGTAGATATAATATATTATTTTTTATAATATGTTCTACGTACAGACTTTGATCATTAAACGTTCATGTCCAGCTTTACTTTGTATCCCTTACTAGTCAAGCATAAAGAATTCGAAACACTTATTATCACTCTACTCGTCTTAAAAAGCTATGTATTCTTGAATGGCGGAACTCAATGTTCTTTGCCTCGTTACCAGAAAAAAACAATTAAAATGCTAAATATTTAATTTATTCGAGTGGGGATCGAACAGCCAACCTGTTTCGTTTAAAGTCGCACGCTTGTGCCCCTGCGCCACGACGGGCCTTCCTTTTATAATTATTTGAAATAATATACAATAATTTTGATGGACACGCACCGATGGCTTGAAACAGCGTCCATTGTCGAGAGTAATTAAATTTCACGGTGAAATATTGTACTATTTCCACTCATTTATTGCCAATTTCGGAAAACAAAGAATTTCATAATAACGCGTTATTGCTTAAAATTATAAACGAAAAGTCTATACACAGGCCACGCCTAGTGGCGTGGCTGTAAACGCGATGGCTTTTCTCTCTTTTAGCTTCACGTTTCATCCCGCATATCTTTCATATTCCAGTTTGTAGAACCAAATACGCAAATATGTTGTAATGCACGCAACGAATATTATTATGATATAGATATATTTTTACCTAAATTGACTACATATGTATCGTTGGTTAGAAAAGTGCTTAGTTCGTAATTAATTTCTTTCTTAAGAAAAATAATATAAAATTTAGCTTTGATAATATTGACGTATTTTTAGTTTTTATTTTATCATTGTATCAATTATTGCTTTATATTAATATTTAAAATACACACACGTTTTGTAATAATTAGTAGTGAAAACTTTTAGGCTTGTAAATATTGATAAACAAAATATTAACTGAAATATCGTTTTATCTGTATGTTTTCCAAAAAATAAACAAAAACAAAAAATATTGAATTTCGGTATGCCATGAGGTGCACCCCCATGTCGCTCTGTTCCAATTAAGATACTTTCGGTTATCATTTTCCATCTAATTATGTGTTGAATGAAATGGTTGATTGAAGGTTATACAGGTCTAATACTCATTTGGGAAAGTACATTATTTTGATTTCCTTCTGGTAAGAAGATAACGCACGGCGTTGAGTTCCGTTTCTCAACACGTTATTTCTCGAAACTCCGGTGGAATATGGGACACGGAGCCTCCTAACCCTAGCTTCCGACTGATAAATGCAAATATTATAAAAAAAATCGTTCGTAAACCTTTTTATGCTTATTACGCTTACTACTTCTACACTGCGTAGTGTTTAAATAACGGAGGAGTTTATAATATATCTACTAATAGATTATCACAGGATCTGAATTATATCAGTAGGTATATGGATTGACTCTCTTTACCACTAAGGGGACTTTATTTATTTTATTATATACAAAAACTTTAAATGAAATTACTTAAGCTACATAAGTAACATATAAAGGCAAGTGCACCCGAGTTCTTTATAACGCGCCTTTATTAGGTCGATCTGTATGTATGTAACTATGTGATGAAATCTGAGAAAAGTAATATAGCCTCTAAATCTTCTAAAGATCGAAGCATCATGAAAATTGACCTTGTTGCGGCCTTTGTTGCGGCCTCATTCGTCTATTTGAAATAAATGTTTAAAATATGCCATTAGTAAAGACTAAAAAGTATAAAGTAAATTAATAGTTTGAAAAACACTAAAATAACGCTTTTATAAGTGCAATGTTGACTGGTACTCTGAACAGACTGTTTAATGTAGACCCTCCTACTAGTGGTAGGAGCGCCGAGCTCTGTAACCTGCTTCCCGAAACGCTTCGCTGAACTTGGTTTCTCAGTAAGGTATACAAAAAATTTTTTCTGCTCGACCGCCCCACGCTTTTTCAATAAAATATTATAATTAAAAGCACATAGTTTACACTTCAGCCCAGACATAGAGACAACTTGAACGACTCGTAATTTAATTTTAAATTTGACTAGCACCTATAAAAGCTTGTACTTTAGCTAGTTAACTATTCATTTATTTTTTAGTTTGACGCTATATTTCGTTTATAGCAGGATAGTCAGAGGGCACTTGGAAACCTAGTGGTAAGACACGCCATTGTCATTAAAACACTTCCGTTCCTCACTTTTCACCAAATTCTAGAGACAATGAGAGTTTAGTGGCGGAACTCAACAAATTGCCCTGTTACCAGAGCCAAGAAATAAAAATATTTAATTTCCTCGGTTAGGAATTGAACCCACAATATTTTCAGTCAGGCAAGCGTAGATACAGTTAAAAGTTTAGTAATCACAATTGCCGTCAGCGGCAAATTGCAATGATCTATATTCACCTAGTTTTTTGAAGATTTAAATAAAAAACATTGTGGCTTGTTTGGTAGATTATTTGTCAGGTCATCTGGCCAGTCGCGGCGTAGGGACCGTAAACTCTGCAGATTGTAGGTTCGATTCCCACTCGAGAAAGTGAAATATCTAATATTTTCATTTCTTCGCTCTGGTGTTAAGGAAAAACGAGGCGTTGAGTCCCACCACTTAACATGCAATGCTTCTGAAATTCAGTGGAAAATGGGGAGTGCAGTGTCTTAACACTCGACTCCTTCCGCCTACTCTTCATTTCTTCACTTTGTTCAGCATTAAGGTCGCAAAAACAATTGTAACTTGTTTGTTAGACAAAAGGTTTTGTTTATATGTGGCTAAATACGTATCCATCATACGGTCAATTGTCGTCATCTCATCGCCGCGTTTCGTTTACCAGAACTGAAAGAATAACATTACCCTAACTAGTTATTGAATTCTTTGAAATATAAAAACTAAATTAAAGACAAGTTGTTTATATTATACAAAAACATCATTATCTTATCTTTTTATGGCAACATTTATAACAAGTTACTTACGAATTGATAATTATTTGTATAAATAAGAATACTGCTGATATTAGCTCGAGGATACACGATTCCATTATCAATTACGTAGATAAACAAAATATAATGTATCCTTGGCATCGGTACCTACTTACTGAGTAGCAGAACTCAACGCCGCGGTTTGCTTCTATGAATAAATAGGTATTAACACAATGAAAGACTTAATATTCAACAAAGCAAAATTAACAAATATATCTAAAAATCCCTTACCAAAATAATCAATCGCTCGTCTCGGGAAAATACTTACAGCTTTTAAATTGTTTATCCGATTTGCATAAAAACGTTGCTAAGGAACACCTCGATGAAAGGTCGAAGGTTTTCAATTTAAAAAAAACAGAAAACTATAAATAAATTTGAATGAGCATGAGCATCTAATTTTTAAGACGATTGTTGTCGATTCGATTCCCAGTTGGTCACTACCAGAAGTGTAAGTGTGCGCTGAGTCCTCTCTGCCTACCCAGAGAAGAAGCGGTGGAACTAAACGCCGCGAATTGTTCCTTTACCATTGTAAAGAAGTGACAATACTTCATTTCTTCGAATGTTATTCGAACACACGACTGTCGCGTGCAGACGCTGTGCCGCAAAATTCTAAAGGAATATATATTTTATCTTATTTTATATGAACTAATTAGTATTTAAGAGAACACGTAAATATTTACTTTCTTTTTAGCAAAAACATCGTTAATTATAAAAATAAACTCGAAACTAAGTTTTTAAAATGAAAATGACTAAATGTCTGTTTAAAAAAATGTTATTGTTGAGTAAACATTTATACTTGTTATATTCCGTTCTTATAAAAGCATCTTTACACTGTATCCCGGATATAGCGAGATAGACGAAGGGAACCTGGGAGCCTAGTGCCGCTTCCACCACGAAGTTGAACTTGCCAGAGCAGGACAAAAAATTAGACACCTGCGAATCGAACCCATAATAATCAAGTCTTTATAAAAATATATTATTAAGTCTCTGTAGCACTTATTGGAGCATTTAAGTATAAAAATGTGTGGTACTTATCAATTAACTGCCGATGCAAAAAGAGGGGTGTCCTGTTTGTATGTGGCACCGTACCTCCTGAAAGAACCGGTTTCAAATCTATATATTTTAATAATCGAAACTGTGTTCATCGCGGTAGTTCTGAACTAAGTTTGCAGCTGTGTGGTTCCGGCTTAGAATAGGATCACCCTGGTACTGATGGTGTCGTAAGAGGCGACTAAAGTGCGTGTGGGAGAGTCATTCGGCCGGATCATTACCACCCCCGGCATTTAAAACCGGCGTTAAGTAGTGGTCACTGCGTTTCGCAATAGGAAATGCTCCTGTAGCTACTCTGGAGTTACTCGGGGCCGTGGGCAACGGTGATCATTTACCATCAGGTGATCCGTACGCTCGTTTGCCGAGTCTTATCCATAAAAAAATGTTTCATGAAATTCAGATTAGAAATTTAAGAGGAGCTTTTTTTTATTTTAACAATATTTATACAGTTTTTACAATATGTATACTTCAAAATCTAACGCCAATAGGCATCAATCAAAACTTAGTTCACACACTTAATATATTTAAAAAAATATGATAACATACAAAGCACATCTCCATTTTCGTTCAGCAAAAGGTTAAAAATTACTGATACACGGGCGCTGTTTCGAAGTCTTTTTAATACATACAAAATAATTATTCTCGGTACAGGCTATCGGGAAATTATATTCGATAGTCGATACTTTTTCCCAGAATTCTGTGTAGTTAATAATTAGTATTAAAATTGTGAGGTTGCCATAGAAAATGTGAAATTAATATATTTATGCTGCATTCTCTCTAAAGAAGGAAAATAATTTCTTTACGACGTCTTAGTGGTGCAGCGGCATAGCTTATCTTCAAATGTGATAGTACAGGTTCAATTCTCAGCTTATCACGAGAGAAAAAATAGATTTTCATTTCCTCTCACGCATTTGTCTGTTTGTAAATTGATTTACAGAATTGTATCTCGTTTCTTTTGTACATTAAAGCATTGTATTTACTAAACATCCTCTCGTGACTTCGACACTATTATTATTATTAGCGAATCGCGACTTCGCCCGCTTGAACTACACATTATTCATTTACTACTCTAAAATTAATATCGTGTTCTAATATAAATAAAACCATTATGAGAAATATCATAAAAATCAATACAACCGCAGTAACGAAATATTTTATATTATAGTTTTTGTATGTGCACCGTTTGAAATAAAATAAACACTAATGTTCGGGAATGTTTTCCAAAATACAACATTGAAACATGCATTTAAATCGGTAAAGTTGTTTCAGTTAATTACTGACACGAGCACCAACGCACAAGCAAACACATACTTTTTTCAACATATCATTGTAATAGGTTCTATTACGTTGTCATATTATATATCTTCCATAGACAGATCGATACGTTACAATGTTATTATATATATAGATGATTAAGAAGTTATCAAGTTCAATATTAAATAATATTTTTATTTTCAGGGGTTGCGATGAGGATCATGGAATCTGCCTCATAAAAATGTGTTTGAAATACGGCATGAATTACTTCGAGACAGGCCCCTGGTATGGACAAGGCACGTCAGAAAGAATCATGGGCAAAGTAAGTTGATCACATTTTAACATTCTCAAAGGAAGGAATAATACTTTTTTTTTATCAAACGTTTACTAAAGTTAAAACCGGCAACAATTTCTAAAAAAGGAAGACGATAATTTAATTAATAAGTCATTAATTTAGTTTCATGTTGAATCACATAGTAGGGTAGGCAGAGGAAATCTGGGAAAGGAGTTATCATAACACTCCGTGCCCATTAAATTGAGACACTTCCGTTCCGTTTGTGGCATTGCGTGTTTAGTTGCGGAACTCAACGCCTCGTTGCCTCGTAGCCTCGTTACCACCGGTGGCTTAATGGGAAATGAAGTTTCTTATCACTCAGTTCCTCAGTCCCCTCTATTTTTGCTCGTATGTGCGGGATACAGCATAAAACTTGGAAAAGGGCAATCTTAGCTCTGTACTATAATTGCTTAACCTGCCTATACGCGAGAGTTGCTTAAGTAAAAAATTACCAGTACTTTTATCCCATCGTGCCCGGTTAAACTAAATGAAGCATCGAGCCAATTTGCAATCTCGTAAAGATCTGCAATATATCTAATATGGTAGAGTTAGCGTGTCACGGGTGTATTCTAATACCGAAATAATTCAAATAAACGTTTTTTTTGCTTGAATGTTATTTTTTTTTATATTTTTTTGACTCACGAAGCCAAAATGATGAACTTATCCTATTTGTCAGTCTGTCTGTCTGTCGTAGCTCCTAAATGAATTAGCCGATTTGAGTGTAATTTTCTAAATTCTTATTCGTTGTGGTGCTTCTTAGATATGTTTTATAAAAATTAAATTAAGCATCTTACAATTACAACCACTTTTCCACGAAGTGGCAGTGTTTATTTGGGTTGGGATTTTATTTAATATATAGCCTCACGCTGTATCTCCCACTTCACACATATGTTACCCCCACAATATACTGTTAAGACATTACATTCCCGCTCAATCATCATCTTTAGCGGCGGAACTCAACGCCGCGCTGTATCTTATTACCAGAGCGACAAAAAACTGACATATTATATTGAAAATACAATTGTAATAAACAATTATAGGCTCTCAAGGAATTTCCAAGAAGCTCTTACTTCATGGCTAGCAAAGTGGGACGGTACGACCGGAACCCGGCGACAATGTTCGATTTCTCCGCGGAGAAGACCCAGTTCGGTGTCGACAACACCCTAGAGCGACTTGGAATGGATTACGTCGATGTGATTCAGGTAAGTAACGTAAAGTAATATGAATCGTCTTGTGATTTCAATTTCTTATAGACAATGGTTAATCACGTAGCTTTGTGAAATACATATCAAGGTGGAAACCGTTAAAGAGTATTTTCTATTAAGATTTCTTGAGTTTGTTTTCCCATTTTACATTAGAACTTGCCCATTTGTTGCACATTCTTGAGTAAAGAGCTCCTCGTACCTCCTCCTCCACTCCGCTCCTCCACCACTACAAATATTGGCACGACCTTGAGTACTTGTTCTCAACGAATTAATCACTGAGAGGTGCGTATAATTTATGATTCTAGACCAACCGCCTCATGTAAAAAATTAACAAAATACAAACAAATAACGTTTTTTTTTTGTTTTTTTTATCGTAATAATCAATTCTGAAGAATCTTGAATCATCATTCAAGAATCTATATTATTTTCAATACACTCAAATTAATATCTCGAGTGATCCCGTGACCTCTGGTCAATTGTGCGACATTATATTTAAACATTACTCGTACCAGCAACAAACTCATTGAGCTTATCAAATATGAAACAACATTTAAAAAGAAGAATTGTATTTATTGTATTTATTGTATTGTATTGTATTGTACGTGTGAACCGTCTGTGTGTGTCTGTGTCACAGTAGCTTCTGAATTAATGAACCGATTTAAGTGAAACTTTCTTAATCGCAATCATTGTTCATCGCGGCGGTACTTAGCTAAGTTTTATAAAATTCTGATAAGCAGAAATTAAATATATCATTTCTTCAGTCGGGAATCGTACCCACACCTGTCGCGCTTACATTCGTATCTGACACCACGACAGGCCTTGAGTATCGATTGCTAAGAATATCTTACATTCAGCTTAATGAGCTAATAGTAATTATCATTTGATCATCAACGACTTCTAATTAATCAGCTGTATGAAGGTTAATTTCACATTTCTCAAATTACACATATGTCAAATTGCATACGAGCTTAATATCGTTACTCGTTTAACTTGTTTACAAGAATAGTCTAACTATTGTTCTAAAATAGTTATAGTTTACAAAAGTAAAAAAAAAATCATTGTCATGGGACCTGTCGTGGCGAAGAAGTTTATACGTGTGGGAAAGTCACGTTGCCAGTAACGGCAACACGCATGGGCAGACTCGACCGTATCATTACCACCCCCGGCATTCAAAACCGGCGTTAAGTAGTGGCATCGGCCACTGCGTTGCGCATTAGGTAATGCCGGGCCCCGATGCCCACAAATATTACGAACCATAACGTTAATAGTACAAATAACATAATTCTACTCGGAATGTATAAATGAATGGCGCCACTCCGCTAGAGGCATTATCGGCTATTGCAAATAGTGCTATCACATTGTCACGAGACAAAAGAACGTTCCAGTTTCTGACAAACAAAGAGCTGAGTTAATAAGTCTCACGCTGTTAAAGGGAACCTTATGTTAGGGCACACGGCTAGGGAACCCAGTGTTGTGATATGTATTTCACCGATAATGTATTTCACCAAGTGGGAATCGAACATAGTACCATCGCGTTTATAGTCAGACGCTGTGCCGATGCGATAAAATAGTCTCTCTATATATGTTGTTATTTAATAGTTCATTATATGTCTGTTTAAGATTTTAAATAACAAATATAACAATATTGTTTTTCTTAGCTTCGTGCTATATACAGCATATATCAGAGTAGGCTCAGGTCCCCAGGTTCCCACTGCCTGTCCTATTGAATGGAATGGAATATAGCGTCAAAAAATCATCATTTTCATTGTCATTTTTACTCTGTATGCGGGAACATTCCTACTAAAAAATAAACAAAGAAAACTACCCTCGCCTGAATTCTAAACATTGCGTGTTGAATTGAGGTACACAACGCGGCTGTTTTTCGACGACCGGAAATAAGAGAATTACTCTCCCAATATCAATTACTTTTGGAATCTCTACAACGTTGGAAATAATTTTGAGATCTCTGCAACGTTGTCATATTGACTGGCGATATATCGAGGTGTTGAGATGCCTCTGTAACGCTGCAACGGTGACCGTACAGGTTCAGGAGAACAAAACAAGTGAGACAGGGAGATGTAATATCTGCAAAACCATCGCAATGAAGGACGTCTGTAAGACTCTGAACTGCACGAAGAGTCAACGTCAATGGAGAGCGCATCTCACATCTTCGTTTTGCAGACGATATAGTCATCTTTGCATAGACACTGGAGGAGCTTAGCTAAATGCTGAACGACCTAGGGCGGGTCGGTCTCGGTATGGACTTGGATAAAACCAAAGTAATGTTCAATGATCATGTCGTGCCGGGACCGATTTATGTCGACGGCACCCCCCCTCGAGGTTGTGCAAGATGACGTCCACCTTGGCCAGACTATCTAACTAGGCCGGCACAACTTTCATAGGGAGGCTGATAAAAGGATTCGACAGGGCTGGATGGCATTCGGCAGGCTGGGCGGCTTCGCCGGGTCTTATGTCGGCAATTCCACAATGTTTGAAGATCTTCGAACATTGCGTCCTAGCGGTGATGACGTACGGTGCCGAGACGTGGACACTGACGGTGGGGCTAGTCCATAAATTTAAGGTCACACAGTGTGCAATGGAGCGAGCTATGATATAGATAGGTTTCTCTTTCGCGGATAAAATCCGAAATGAGATTGTCCGTGAGAGAACCAAAGTAACGGACATAGCTCGCTGACCTCCGACCCGCTGGTCTGACGACATTCGCAAGATCGCCGGTAGACCGTGGATGAGGAAAACAGAGGACCGAACAACGTGGCGCGCTCTAGGGGAGGCCTATGTCCAGCAGTGGACCGTCATAGGCTGATGATGATGATGATGATTTTTGAAAATGTTATGTATGTTAAGAAAAATATTAATAAGTTTACTAAAATCAGTGATGTACATAATATTAATACTAGAAATAGGCTTAAACTTAGTGCGCCTGTAACTCGATTGCATCGAGTCCGTAATTCTTTTATGGGACAGGGTGTACGCTTTTACAATAGGATCTCAGAAAACGTCAGAGAAATTTCTGTTTCACAATTTAAAAAGGTTGTGAAAAGAAGTTTGTGTGTTAAAGGTTATTACCATATTAACGATTTTATAAATAATAACACGCCTTGGGAATAAAATGCTCGCTCCAGGCTGTTTCAAGTGTATCATTCTCACATAAATATATAATGTAAAGTTTTGATTAAAAAAAAAGGACATGTCCCGCTGAGTTTCTTTCGCCGGTTCTTCTCAGGTCTGAGGCAATAACTTTAGTGAACTGGTGGTAAATTGTTTGACGTTCAAAAAACGAAGCTTGTAACTTCTTATTTTGAATAAAATATTTTGAATTTGAATTTGAATTTGATAATAATATCAATTACACAAACATTACATTTACTGTCAATATATATGTACAGGTATAAGATGAAAATGTTCAGTTACTACAATTATCTTGGTGATTTAACCTTTAAATTGAACTCGCGTCCTTACGCTTGTTAGCTACAAATAGGTCAAATGACGTTGTGACATCATATCATTGCAGCCCGATATTTTTTTTAGTGACAATACGTATTTTGTATTTCTTGAAAGTGGTCGATTCCAACTATTTTTTTTTCTCGACCTATAGATTGGTGCAGAGAAAGACGTATATCGAAATAATATAATATCGAAAAAATTTTAAAATTTAACTGTCACCTTTGTGCCGCCACTACTTGATCATGGTGTTTTATAAGGAAAAATAATTATTTTAGAAAACGCGATTTAGATTTATATATACATGTTTTTAGCTGTACGATGCTTCACTTTAAGAAACGTCCGATATCCACTGTCCGCCGAATTCTGGAGCAATTGCGTGTTAAGTAAATTGTCTCATAACCAGAGCGAGGAAATGAAAATAATAAATATTACTTTCCTCGAATGGAAATCGAACCCACAACATGTCGAGCTTGCACCCCTACCCCTTTTGTGGCCTCAATATGGCTATCTATGTCTATCAATATGGCTATCCATGTCGTGGCGCAGTGGCACAAGTGTGTGACTGTAACCGACAGGTCGTGTGTTCGATCATCACTCGAAGAAATAAAATATTTAATATTTTCAATTTAAGTATTTAATGTTTTCATTTCTTCGCTTATAGTCTACTTGTTCTATTACGGTTTTCTAATAAGTACATACATACGTTTAAAGCAAACATTCAAGTTTCTTAGTATTATACATATGTGTATATACTCAGCTTCACGCTGTATCCCGCACGAGGCAGGGTAGGCAGAGGGAACCCGGGAACCTAGTGTTAAGACACTCCGTTTCACTTCCGTTCCCCACTTTGGCAGAATGCAACGCCGCGCTTTGCCTTATTACCAGAGCGAAGAAATGAAACATTAAATATTTTAATTGGAAAAAATATTGTACTCAAATTGGTTTATTCGTTGAGGAGCTACGGTGACAACTCACAGACTGTGAGCTGTCACCGTAGTGAAGCGTGGCGTTGCATTTCATCGCTGGTATACCACCATGTTTCAAACATGGAAACTGTCTTAATGGGAATGGAATGGTGGATCAATATGTTACCTCTGCCTACACCAGATACAGAAACTACATTGTATAACACAATAATATATTTGGAAAATATATTCACGGTTTCCAAGAGTCGTGGAAGAATATCGCTACGTTTATTTATTACCCGCTTGAAAAAACTAAATTTATAGCAAAATTTCTGATTTCGTTTCTTATAGCATTTTAAATTTTTTAGCATGTGCCGCGACTTTCTGTTATCACGTGACTGTTACTGACGGAGCTGACCTTTTGTTGTCAGTTAATACTTGAACAGTCGCTTGGTCATATTTTGCCTTTGTACTTTGTTTTCGCATAGTTGAAACTTTACTTTCGCGATATGTGCTGCAAAATTTTTATATATAGGAGTAGGTATTAATACTATAAAGTTACAGTTTAGTAGTTTAGTTTATTTGTTTGAGTGTCCTTATCGAGGGAACTACTGGATGAAATTGTAAAAATCTTTTAAAAAAAAAATTGCAAGAAAAGCTATAGCCTATTACATTAAACGGTTGATGTAATATAATGCTCTATTTTATTTTCGGATCAGAATGACCGATGGCCCATCTTTTCTCATACAGTAAGAGACAGATTGTTAGACAAGGGCAACTTGGTAACTCTAGAGCTAAAACACTCCTTTCAGATTACTACATTTTCGTTTTCCTCTTTTCACCGATCGCTGGGGACATTGCGTGTTGAATTTCCATAGTTACTAGAAAAGGAAATGAAAATGTTTAATATTTGATTTCCTCGGGTGAGAATTGAACCCCATAGTCTGTCACAGACTCTTACTTATTTCTATAATAATACGACAAGTAACAATTTGTTTTCTCAAAAATAATCTTAAAATACATTATGTGTTGAGCGCAACTGAACGCCGTACATGTAGACTATACAATAATGTAGTATCATTGAGCTAGTCTGATGATGGAGTCAGGACCACCACGTATTTTCCTAACCACCTGAGTTAGAGAAATTCGTGTTATTCAGTTAATTCCGTTCCTTTGCATACACCAGTGAAAGCTTTTTAATGTTCTACTCATTTTAAAACTCGATATATCTCAATACGTCTCAATACTCTTTGTGAAACTTATTCTGAAAGTAAAATATTTTACGAAAATTTGTAACTTATGTGCTGAATAAGTACATAGTACTTACAACTGGGGAACATATTCACTCTCTTTACTCAAGCTCACTCTCTCTACTCAGAACATACTCACTCTCTCTGCTCTTCTTCACGATGTATCCTGCACTTGGCAGGGTAGGCAGAGGAACCTTAGGAACCTCGCGTTAAGACACTCCATTCCACTTCAGTTCCTCACTTTCCGCTGAATTTGAGGCATTGCGTGTTGAGTGGAGGAACTCAACGCGACACTTGCCTTGTTACCAGAGCGAAGAAATGAAACCATAAATATTTAATTTGAAACAATTGTGGGGTATATAAGTGTGTTAATTAAAACGGACTCTCCTAACATTAGATCCCAGCTTACCTCTGCCCATGCGGGATACAACATGTGCTAAAAATATATTGAATAAAGATATTTTTTCATTAGATATAGATTCAATAGCTTGTAGATGCTTCTTAGTGCCTAGTGCCTGAGTACAGGCACTATACTTTTATTTGCATAGCAGTACATGCAGAGGAATCTAGTGCTAACACACTTCGCTCCCCTCGTATCGCTCAACGTTCGCGCCATTACGAGAGCGGACAAATAGGCATAAATTATTCCCCCAAGTGGGAATGGAACCCAATATGAAGCTAAAATATATATTTCAGGTGCACGACTTCAGTTTCGCTCCAAACACGTCCATTATCTTAAATGAGACGCTACCAACGCTACAGAAGGCAGTCGACGACGGCAAGGCGCGCTTCATAGGACTGGCTGATTACAACCTTGACCTCATAAAAGAAATAGTGGAAGAATCGGAAACCAAGATATCCGTTATCCTGTCTTACGCTAAATCAACTCTATTCGATAATCGTCTCCAGAATTACACACAGTTTTTTAAGGTATGTTCTTTTTGTTTCTTGTATGTTATTTTTTTCTTGTATCTTATGTTTTATGTGATATTCTTTATTACCTGATATTTTCAGGATCGCTAACCGAATTTATATAAACGAGATATCTTTAGATTAATAGCCTAAGTATTCTTTTATAAGTGACATTAAAAATTTTAAACATTACAGCTGTGTGACGCTATTGTACACTGTAGTGGCATTTTTTTTCTTGAAATACAACATGGGCTTCAAATGCTCCATACAAGTTTTTCAAAAACGTATATCATGATTATCATTGTCGTTATTTTTTTTCTTGCGGAATCCCGTGGAATACCAATGTGACTTGACCTCGGGAGGTGTAAAGGGGCCCGAATATTTACATGCCCAACAGCCATACTAAAAACGATCCAAATGCACGTTCACGTTGCACGTCACCCGAATTAGGAGTTCGGTTCGATTGCGGCCAACCGTACACGAAACGGAATTTAATGCGGTTTTTAACCATCATTTGGAGAATTTCTTGCAAAGCGCGATGCCGGGACCGATCCTGTACACATACCGGACCGTATTTGTTGATTGCAGCAACATTTTAAAATAATCAACTATTAAAAGCTGTTTTTAAATAACCATTTTATTTTTTAAATAACCACTAGTTATATTTCGTTAAAGTAAATGAAATTTAGATAATAAGGTTGAAAATATAAAACAAGAAAATCCCACTGCATAAAAATGAAAAGAACGTAACCGTATAGTTCATGAGGATCAAAAGTCGAGACCTATTCAAACTACACGTCTCCCGGAGGGAACTTGATTGGTTAAAGAAATGAATACAAGTAATTTAACGAATACAAGCGAATAATGAGCTTCTTTTCTAAGAATATTTATCTTGTCCGGAAAGTAAACTAAACTATACTTTGAAAATGTATTATAATGCAAATTCATAGTTTGTATTTACTTAATATTAATTGGTAGTTTTTTTACTTAGATTTAACATTTAATTTAAAATTTATAAAAAAAATACCCGACCCAAACGTCACTCAACACGGCCTCATTTTGGTAAAACTGAAATTGATAAACATAACTAAGAACCAACGCTATTAATATGATTTTCATATATTGGTGCATTCATTCACGAGCTACGGTGCTACAGACAAACACACAAACAAACTGGTCAAACTTATAACACCCCCCTATTGTTTAATTTGTTGATTTTTAAAATTACACGGAATGTGTAGCTGGATTTTCCAAATAAAACTAAACTATAGTAATATTTAGAAATCAAATGACTAGACTGTTGCAAAGATATTTTATATGGAATTGTCTCGCTTCACTTATGTTTAGTGAAGTTTATTGCATTTTCATTGAAATTCCTTGTGAGATATTAAATTCTAAAGCCGTAGTAAATATAAAGAAATATAAAATACTATCCAATTATATTTTTTTTATTTAGACTAGTTAGTTCAGTTAATCAACACGCAATGCACCAATAAATGGAATTTAATAGTAGAGACAAGTGTCTTTATGGTAACGCGTTACCGAGTTCCTTCTGCTTTACTATATGCAGGATATATACATGTTGTTAAGTCGGTTAAAACTGATACATTGTCAATACGTCAGTACTTGACATTAAATTATTTTTCTATTCATCCTCTAGGTAATTGATATATTTTCGATCTATGTCTTATAACACGCTATGCATGGCTCGGGCAATTTCATGTTGCTGAATTTTTTATTTCCAATCAAGAATACAGGACCCTCGAAGGTTTATAACGTTGAAATACTTTTTACAGTGTAATTTAACCTGAAATATACATATAATGATTTCGTCACATTTCTTTAAAATTATTTCTTTATTATTGAGGTATTGCGTATAGAGTGGAGTAACTAAATGTCTCGCTTGGACTTGTTACCATAGCGAATAAATAAAAATGTTAAATATTTCCTTATCTATATATAAACAGCGTAATGGGATCGGTGTGATCAACGCGTCGGCAACCGGCATGGGGCTCCTCACCAACAAGGGCCCGCCTGAGTGGCATCCCGCTAACAGTGATATGAAGGAGCTGAGTCTGGCTGCAACTACTCTATGCAAGGTGAGTTTTTATAATATATATATATGTGTGTGTGTGTGTGTGTGTGTGTGTGTGTATAAACCCACACACATATAACTACTACTCCCAGAGAAGACTCTCCTCTTATTATTAATATTCTATTCTAGAAATATCACGTGGAGTTAGCTCGCCTTGCTACCTACTATTCGATCAACCAGCCCAACATCGACACCCACGTGCTGGGCATCTCAAACGTCCACCAGCTGTTCGACACAATGAAACTCATAAAGTATGGACTTACTGACACTGAACAATTTGTGTTTAAGCAGGTTGTTAAAAGGTATTTACATTTTATTTATTATTTTTGTATTTAATAGGTTTGAATATTTGTGGTCAATCGTGGCACAGGGTTGTGCCCCTGCGCGCGACTGGGAATGAGACAAATAGTGGTTTCGATCCTAACTCGAGGAAACAAAATGGGGAATGGAAGTGATTTAATATTAACGTGTCACTTAACATTAGAATAGAAATGATCGTATTTATTATAATACTCCGCAATCTGTTATACCTTTGTCTCTATAGACATTTTAGATATATATACCTCACTTAACATGAAGATTCCCTGCACCACACTCACGACAGTAATTTAATTCTATACGTTCAGGTACTTCTCTTTCGGCACCATGCATTGGGACCACGCTAACCTGTCTGCTTTCAACAATAAGAAGATATTGCATGACTGAGACGATGTTTCCTTTGTAGTCGATCCAGATTTTTTCCAAAAGCCCGGAGGGTATGAGGTGCTTATATAAAAATAATTTTAATTGATACTACAATTTCGATTGGTTTTATTATAGATTTTTAGTTGTTTGTAAATTTGGTATATTATCTGTGTAAACAGTTTAAATTGTGTTTTGATACATCGAAATTTCGTTTTTAAAGAGGTTTGTTTAGTTAGCAATGGTGGCCGAGGACTATGCCTGCATACTATATATATGCAGTAATATAATGACAGGTTCGTTGACCAACAGCTTGTTATTTTTATTGATTTGTTAGTTTGTGGCCAATGGCGAGGTGGGTGTCAACTGATGAAAAATACAGATCGATAACCTATAATTTTTATAGATTCTTTTATTTTATTCTTTATTATTTGCATAAAAAACCTACCTCAGATTTATTGCAACAAGTCAATGATGGTGGTGAGGTCTCAAATTTGATTGGATGTTTGATTTTTATCTAATTTCTTCAGCCGTGGATGATACGTTCGCAGCGCACTCGTAATGGGTTGACAACATTGTCACTTTTATATTTCCTCTTTATTATCAATTTAAAATAGTTAATATAGTGACTTGTTTCATTAAATGGTTTCTCTTTTTGTTAATTTAAATGTCTTCAGCAGGTGTGGCCAATGGCGAAATGGCTGTCAACTTATGAAGAATACGGACCAATAACTTATAATTTTTATAGATCCTTTTTATTATTCTGTGAGATTTGTTGCATCATATTAATGATTTCTTACTTTTTAAAGAGGTTTAAAATTTTTAGCAGTGGTGATGGGGTCTCAACCATGATTGGATGTTTTATTTTTTCTTTATCAGTGGTAAATATGATACGTTCGCAGAGCACCCATAATGGGTACGGAACTGACATTTTTAGTTTTACATTTCTTCTTTTTTAACAATATAAAATAGTTTATCTCTTTTTGTTAAATTTAAAGTTCTTCAGCATTTGTGGCCAATGGCGAAATGGCTGTCAAGCGAGGAATCTTACCAATAAGTGATATATTTTATAGATTCTTAAATTTTATTCTTTTGTAAGATTTCTTGCAAAAACTCACTGATTTCTTAGTTTTTACGAGGTTTATAATTGTTAGCAGTGGTGGTGAGGTCTTAATTTCGATTGTATGTTTGATTTTTTTACTAATTTATTTAGCAGTGGGAAATATGATACGTTCGCAGAGCACCCATACTGGGTACGGAACTGACATTGTCAGTTTTATATTTCCTTTTTTGTTCTCTTTTTATTAATTTAAAACACTTAAAATTGAAACTCAACTTCGATTGGTTGTTTGTTATTGTCTGACTTCTTTAGCAGTTGTGGCCAATGGCGAGATGGTTGTTAACTTTTAAAAAGTATGGACCGATTACTTATCATTATTTAGATTTTTTTTATAAATTGTAAATTGTGAGATTCTTTAAATCAAATAATAATTTGTTGGTCATGTCTTATCCTTTTTTTTTTTTTATGGAAAAGACAAGGCAAACGAGCGTACGGGTCACCTGATGGTGAGTGATCACCGTCGCCCACGGCCCCGTGTAACACCAGGGGAGCTACATGGGCGTTGCCGGCCTTTAAGGTGGAGGTAGACACGCTTTTTGAAGGTACCCATGTCGTATCGACCTGGAAATACTGCCGCGGGTAGGTCGTTCCACAGATGTGTGGCGCGTGGAACAAAATTCCTACGAAACCGCACAGTAGTCGAATGCCACGTGTCCTAAGCACTTGCGGCAAGGACATAACTTAATTTTTTTTTCTAATTTCTTTAGCTGTAATGGCGAGGCTGTACCTGCAATACACAATAATAAATATAAATCGTTTCCCTAGTGGGTACAGAGCTGTCAATTTTTGTGGACACAAAAACATTGCTTATATATATTTTTATATCTAATAATTTTAATAAATATAGTTATATATTTCATTTTATAAAACCTTATTTTTATAAAAAATTTAAAAATCAAAATCGATAATAATTATCAGGAATATTATAGTTAGTTTGAAATTTTTATTTCAATTTATTTTTTATATAAATCGTCCTTTTTTTATTTTTATCAAATGTGCAAGCAACCGTTACAATATATATTGTATGAACGTACATATATAATTTTTTTAGCTATAAGTTATCACGTAAAGCCAATCGAAATTGATCCAGATACACCTCCAAATTCAGGATTGATTATAAAGGCATTTATTAGCTTCATTAATTCTTCAATATACTTGACTGTCGTAATAACCACTATAGAGTATTTAAACCAAAATAAATGTTTTATCACTATAGTAGTAATTTATTAAATGCAAATGGCCAACGCCAATTATATTGATTGATGTTTTAATGCACTTTTAAATTAGTGACGTAGTGTAAAAAAAGCAGTGGTTTTGCAACGAAAAGGGAGTAAATATTTAAAAGTTTATGCAAATTTTTTGCTTAGGAAATATCTTGAGAACGAATGGTACTAAAGATACAGAGTTTGTCTATGTATACTTATAATTATAATTTACTTATAATTATAATTATAATCTCCTATTATAAGAAAATAATATTTTTGAGAGATGTTTAATCCTGTAGAGAGCTTCACAGTACATGTAGTGTCATATATAGCCCATAAATTTAAATATATGCCCATAAATTGTAGAAAAAACTATTGTCTCAAAGACACATTGCGTTCATTATATTTTATATAAAAATATAACTATTTAGAAACATTATAGTATTTTTGTAACAATCTACTTGTAGTGATAGTATTTGACTTAGCAACTCATGGCTTTAACTTAGTTAAAAACAATTAGGGATTTCACTTTTACTCAGTAGAAAAAAAGAAAGATTTTTATTTCAGAAATATCTATGATGTAATATTAAGACGTATTGAATGTGACAACGTACTATTTGACATTATTATACAAAAAAAGAAACTATTAAATAGTGATCAGTGTCAAACATCTCAATGCGTCGTCCAATCAAACAAAGTTTGTAAATTATAAACAATTTTATTTATATTTTCATGTTCAAGAAGCAAGGTGGTTCTTTTTTTTTCAATTTAGAATAATCTAATCATGTAACTAAAATTACACATATATGTATGTCGTGTAGAAATAAAAGTTTGTGTCAAATGTTGTTTCATTTAATACAACGGACTCATTGAATTACTTTTTATTTATTTTAATTTTTCAACAACTGAATATTTAGCATTATGTAGCGGATTAAAACATCCTTACTAAATATTGCTATAAGCCATTGCGAAAATATTTAAAAATAAAATTAATTTGACATTTTTATGTTAAAAGTTCAAATGTTTTTAGTTTTTTTTTAAATAAAAATGATGAAGTATCGTCCATATGATTAGACTATAACTATATAACAAATGTATTGCATTATTTCATAGAAATTATTATGAAAAACCATTAATAACCTAAAAAAAATATAAATATTGGTATAGTCAGTGCTACATAACAAATTTTAGCTTCTTAATAAAACTTGTAATGAAAAAAAATCCAATTTAATAAAATGAACACGAAATAAAAGAACACTATACAATGCTCAGAATATTCATAAATATACCTAAAGTAATATGTAATTAACAAATAATTGATGAATTTATAACAGTATTCAAACGGATACTGAAAGCTATATTATATAAATGATACAATTAATCGATATTTTGATAATTTGAAAACAGACATCTTGACATTTTTGTTTTAAATAAACATTTATTGATTTCGATATGCGATTTGCTTAAGCATAGTTTTTTTTTAATTCTATTGACATTAAAATTTGACAAAGTACACAGTTTGATTCTATGATTGTTATAAACAAAAGCTTAAATAAATGAAACACTTCAATAATGTGAATAGAAGCAAAAAAATATATAATTACAAGAAATAATAACCATTTTAAATAATATCGAACTTCAATTACAACGAAAATATATATACAAAATTAAAATTAACTACGTAATAACTAGCATCACTCAAAATTAATTATAATTAACATAGTACATAATTATGATTATAATTGACATATATATATATATATATATATATATATATATATATATATATATATATATATATATATATATATATATATATATATATATATATATATATATATATATATATATATATACATAGGTAATTTAAGATTTTAAGAGTCATCATAAATAATTACCATAAACTATACAAATTATATTGGACAATACTCATGATATACACTTATATGCATAATTTGCTTTCACAAATAAGATATGGTAAAATAACTGTAATATTTTAAAATGTGTCTTTTAAATAGAAGTATTACGTATTTCAAATGAAAAAAAAACAGCTTTTCTAAGACAAGAAGCCTTTTCGTGTACATTTATTAATATTATTTGTGTACATTTCCAAAAGAAAATTCTAATTAAATTAGGCGACTATCATTTTAAAGATATCACTTTCTACGGATATAATAATATACAAATGGCAAATCAATATTTAATATTTATTAAATTGTAAAATTAAAGTTATCATTTAACAATATTACACAACATAATTGTCAGCCATTCTAGGAACTGTTTTCTTTGTTCTTAAGTCCTTAAATATTATTCTAATTAAAACTATCTTTATGATGTATATTTATATGCAAAAAAAAAATGTAATGTAATGTTATAATGTTAAAGAAAACAGAAACAAGGCTGTATTTTGTGACACCTTAGATCAGTGGTCGGCAAAGTGAGCCTCAAGAGCTGCATGTGGCACTTTAGCTTCTCAAGTGTGGCTCTAGCACAAATACTCACAGAAGGAGCAATAATATTTTCATTAATAAAAAACTTGCTAAGAAGCTGCTAGAATTACGCCATACTTTTTACATTTTTTTTTATATATATATATATATATATATATATATATATATATATATATATATATATATATATATATATATATATATATATTAGTGTAATAAAGGTTTTCAAACATATTTGGCTCCCAATTTTTGTAGAGTTCATATTTGGCTCTTTGGCTATAATAAGTTTGCCGACCACTTTAACAATCAGATATAAAAACAATTCGTATATACTATATTTATTCAAACACATCTAATATGTATAAAATACTTATATTATAAATATTCATTTTGTAAATTGGTGTTATGATATTATTATTTTACATCTAAAAGAAGAAAGTTACAAAGAACTTAATGTTAAGATCAAAGCTAAGTCTTAAAATAGTTATGTGCATGTTTACATTTTTTTTAATTAATTATATAAATTATACCGTTAGTATTTTAAATTGTTTATATTTTTTAAATGTTGCTACTTTATTTAAATATAAGAGAATATTTCCTTATTAGAATAAATCTTTGTAAAAACAATAACACAATATTATATTTCATTAAAATAAACAAAACACACAAGTTTTGACATCATAAAATAACTTTCAAAATATCATTGGTACAATAAATGTTATATTGAAAATAATAATTTTGGAGTATTTTGGAAGAACACTTTGGACCGAGGAAGAGAAAAGTTGTTATTATTAATAATATTGCTTTTTCTTATTATCACTAGCTAAGCTAAATGAAAACATTGAATGATAAAACAAATATTTCGTAGCCTGTGAGTGTGTGTGTGTGTATATATAGTTTTTTTATTTATTAATAAAATTACTAAATTTATTGCATTTTGGAACATTTTCGTCTATTGACTATCTATTTGGGACAGAGCATTATTATTTTACACATTTTTTTATATACCTATCTATCAACTATAACTGTAAAAAAATAAATACATATAAATAAGATTTTTAATTATGAGACTAATTTAAGTTCTTTTTATTATGACATTCATTTAACAATTTTTATATACAAAAAATGCTATTGTTGTAAAAACTTTTATGTCATGTATGATGTACTATGTGATGTTTCATTTATTTGTGTATTTATTGATTCATACAACATAAATATGTACTGAGATTCATTTAAGTTCTTTTTATTATGACATTCATTTAACAATTTCTATATACAAAAAATGCTATTGTTGTAAAAATTATTATGTGATGATGTCCTATGTGATGTTTCATTTATTTGTGTATTTATTGATTCATACAATATAAGTATGAACTGAGATTCATTTAAGTTCTTTTTATTATGACATTCAATTAACAATTTTTATATACAAAAAATGCTATTATTCTGTAAAAAATATTATGTGATATATGTATGATGTCCTATGTGATGTTTCGTTTATTAGTGTATTTATTGGTTCATATAATATACGTATGTACTGAGATTCATTTAAGTTCTTTTTATTATGACATTAATTTAACAATTTTTATATAAAAAAGGTATTGTTGTAAAAACTATTATGGTATGTGATGTTTCATTTATTAATGTATTTATTGATTCATATAATATAAGTATGTACTGTAAAATTTACAGCAAATAATCAAACAAGAATATTAAATAAATCACACTTTCCTATAGTCCTTTTGCATGGAGAAAGATAAATTATACTAATATTAAAAACAAAATTATAAGGATGAATGTTTCTTTAACTACTAAACTGATTTGGATATAACTTTACAATAGTCAAGCTTATGATTATATATCAGAATAATATATAGGCGACGATTTATGTATATTGTACATATATTTTCGAACAACCGCTTAAACCCGCTTTAAGAATGCGCATTGGGGCTGCCAGTTTATACATATATTTAAGTACTAAACAGTACTTTATAATTGTAAAATATTATCAATGAACAGTGACAGTTTTTTGATCTTACTTTTATTTTTATATTTGTGATTGTTAGTAAATTAAATGTTATATATATATATATATATATATATATATATATATATATATATATATATATATATATATATATATATATATATATATATATATATATATATATATATATATATATATATATATATATATATATATATATATATATATATATATAAATTGATTATTGATTTTATGGATATAATGGATGATATGAAATAAATCATATATACAAATATAATTATGTCACTGCACTATTAAAATCTGTTATGTTTCGATGTTATGTTTTTATTTTTGTTTAATTAGCTTAAATAACCTAATAATCATATAAAATATATAAAATATTAGACAAAGGGAAGACCTGGGAGCCTAATGTTAATATTCTGGAGGATATATCGTTACCTTGAGTGAGAATGGAGGCCAACAACCTGTCGCACGCTTATGACCATGCACCACGAGAAGCCTCAAATTTGGAATTTAGCTCTTAATTAAAAAAAGGTAAAGAAAAAGGATAAAAAGTACACGTACATATAGTAACCTTTACATTATCATAATATCGTTTAAATATAATAAAAATAATATCTTTTTGTTAAATAACAACAAATAATAGCGTATAACTTTGTCATGGTGTATTTTAAATTTGAAAGTTATTTATTTCAATGGTTTTTTTTATAAACAGTCCTCCAGTATGACTAAAATAAACAATGGACATGTTGTTATTGTCTGTCGTGATATAGTATTATTTATTAACAACAATCAAATTATACAAACATTTTATTTTGTAATTCTTACCGTAAATTATATCTGTATAATTTTTAATTTGTGTACATTAATTATATTAATTTCTTATAACTCAATAAATCATAAATACATTAATAAACAATATTAAATTAATAAAAGATTTTTATTAAATTTGGAATGTAACATTTGTCATAAATTTTAAATGGAGTACGTTTGCTTTGTAAGTCGACGATGATATAATAATTATTTGTTTTCGTAAAATAATTGAACAAGGCAGTAACATTTAAACAAATAATTAATTGATTATAACATTACAATTCAAGTTAGACAATTTTGTTTCTATTTTTATGTCATCGAATGTCACATAAATAATATGTCAAATTTTGAACTGTCATATAATTGATTATTAAAGCAATTAAATAAAAAAAAACTGGCAATGCGAATATAAACACGATTTAATAACGATTGTTCAATGTTATTAATTTTATAATAGCTGAAACTATCTAATAATTAAATATTGCTTTCTTTTTAGATTCGTAATCTATAAAACTATGTAAATACAGAGGTTGTACATATGTAATATATATGTATATATAATATTTATATTGCACAAATATATAATAAATTAATAATAATAAGATTCCAACAAAAAATATATTTACAACAAGAATTGTGATTATCAAATCTATCTAATTTCACTATCTAACATCACATTAATTTATTCGAAGTCCGATTTTGTTGTGTCCAATTGTTTATAATAAAGAGAGAGATAATTATTTTAATTGTAATAATTAAGTTATTAAAAAAGAAAATTAACATTTTTCCATTTATTTATTGTTATTTTTTTTGTTTTGTATTGATTTTATTACGTTGTTCTTTCGATTTTTTTACTTTAAAGATTTCGCAAAATGGTGATTGGTTTAAGGTAATCATTATATTTTGATTGTATATTTTTAATAAGATTATAATTATATCTTTGATATTTTATTATTAGTGGCAACTTCCTTCTGTTAATAAGCTGAATGTGATGTTTCCGTATTTATTTAGAGTTTATTTTATTAGTACGTCAATTAAAATATTGTACGTGTGTACACGTTTATTTAGATCAGTTTGAGTATTACTGCTCAAAGAAATTAACAAATAACATTTTGAATATAACAAATTTTCACTTTAACACAGCACCTGCCGATAATAAATAGATAACTAAAAAAAAAAACATCGTAACATAACGATTATTCGAAATGTCAATGTCATTTTTTATATATATTCAAATACCTTTAAAGGTAAAAATTATAACTTGTTTTATATATTTTCTAAAGAATTTAAAATGATATTCCACGTTTGAAAAAGAAGAAAAATACATTTTTAGGAAACATATAAGGATTTAAACATAACAGGAATTGTACGCGCGCCTCTTGGGAACCGTCCAAGACGGACGGTGGGCGGTTTCCGAGAGGCGCCCGTTCAAATCTCGCTATGAAGAATTCTCATACGTTGCCTGACATTATATCTCACTTTAAATCAGCCAAAGTTTCGTAAGTCTTTCTGTTTCTCGTTATGAAAGATTTTACACCGGTCTTCGGGTCTAGATCGGCCATACCCAACTTATGAGTCTCTTTTAACAAATTAGCAAAATTTTGATATTTCGACGTTGTATCTAGTTTATTTATATTAATTCTCAGCGTTGGCTTCTTGTGTTTGACTGTTTTTGTGTGCCACACTAGTATTTTAGTGCAGTTTGAGGCTAGGGGCTCTATGTCGTCTATTTTTAAGTCTAGACTGACTAAAAATCTGTCTTCCTCGTGGCCGGCTATGAAAGGCATGTTGGCTGTGTCTTTGAGAAACTCGATGTTCACAGCGAATCCCGCCATGTCGACGGGGAACGTTCGGGAACCTGGCCAAGAGTCGAAGAAACCGACCACCTGAAATGTGTAAAATAGCTGTTTAGTAAAAAAAAACTTTAAATCAGCTTTATATAATATTGTAAGATCGTCGCGGACCGGCGACACAGCTTTTAACTATAAATACAAAAGTTGTGGGTTCGAATCCAACTCTCTTGTTATACTTCACGATTTGATAAAAAAAAACAAAAAAGTAGGAAAAGGAAGCGTCTTAATAGGTACAGAATGTGTTAATCCTAGGTTCCCAGGTTCCCTTTGCCTACATTTGACAAAAAGCGGCGTTGAGACCCACACTCGAATTAACAATGTCTCGAAAATTGGGAAGTGTCTGAGGAACAGTACCTTAACACTAGAGTTTCTTCTATCACACCGTATAATATAGTACTATAACATATGCATTTTATGTAAATTTACCACTGAGGCTGATTACGGGTTCAAATCCCTTTAAATGTAAATACATATATATTTACAAATTTTTTTGAATAACAATAATAAGGACCACCATTTTTAATTCAATTATCATACAAAACAATATAACAGCAGCAAGAGCAAGAAAATAAAACTCAGGCATTTAATAACAACTGTTTAATTTCAATCAACGATATACAAAATATAACCACAGAATAATGTGTCAGAATTTTGATTTATACTGCTTACTAAATATATTCAAATATAATAAGAAAAATATGAGTTTACAACTAAATTAAATAACTATTAAAACTCTTTGGATATATTTCTTTCTTTCTTAGCTTCACGCTGTATCCCGCACGAGGCAGGTTAGGCAGAGGGAACCCGGGAACCTAGTGTAAAGACATTCCGTTCCCCACTTTTCGCCGAATTTGAGGCATTGCGTGTTGGTGGAACTCAACGCCGCGATTTGCCTTATTACCAGGGCGGGAAGTGGAGAACAGAAGTGGAACGGAGTGTCTTAACCCTAGGTTCCCGGGTTCCCTCTGCCTCTGCCCCCAGCCTCGTGTGGGATACAGCGTGAAAATATAAAAAAAAATATAATCTTCATCAGCTATACCACATACTCCACTTATATTTATATCAAAAATTGTTCTATTAGGTACTTACAAATTTGACAAGTTAAATATATTAACTTCTCAAAGCCGTAAGCACGCTCACAATTGTTCCGTATTATTAGTACTGCTAACAGACGTTGGCGCGCTCACTAATATCGGACCGCCCGTTAGCAGTGTAAGCGTCGTGAGCAATGTGAGCATGATTCGGACCACGGCCATAGCTCATGGTACGATTTCAGGCAACTTTGACATTGTCGAATATCTTCCACTGCAATGCCTATTTTTATATAAGTTAATTTGGTTTTTGTCATTATTTTCCCTTTGCTTACTCAAATTTTTCTTTACTTTGCTTACTCATATATTTTTCTTTACTTTACTTTACTTTAGTAAATGTACTGACGATTTTCCAGTGTATATTGCCAGAATCATAAATTGAATTTCCATCAGATTCCTGATTTATTATATGCTGTACCTTATGATAACTCCTAATTTCTTTATCTACCGTACTTCACATTGTTAGGTTGCAATGTGGTTTCTTCTTATGATTAACTTGTTCAGTACATGTCACGAAGCGTTTGTAAATTGGGGCCAGTTTTAGCCCTATAAATTTTGATCAGAATTTTATCTATAAATAGTCGATCGCCTAGATCCGGATTTGTCTTGAACTTGAATAGGTGTTTCCTGCTTGTCAATGTCGTAATCTGATGATCTATGCCCTATTAAAAGCGGAATTGTGCAATTTGAAATAGGCGGTGAAGGATGTGATGGTAAATGGAATGGTGGATCTATCAAAGAATCAGCATTTGTTAGGTCAGCATCATTCTTGCCGTGTGATTCCGGCTTAGAATAGGATCACCCTGGTACTGATGGTGTCGTAAGAGGCGACTAAAGTACATGTGGGAGAGTCACGTTGTCAGCAATGGCAACACGCATGGGCAGACTCGACTGGATTATTACCACCCCCGGCATTTAAAACTGGCGTTAAGTAGTGGCTTCGGCCACTGCGTTCGCGTTGGGTAATGCCGGTGCCTATCCAACTTAAAGGCAACGCTTCTGTGGCTCCTCTGGAGTTACACGGGGCCGTGGTGTCAATATATCAATTAAAGTAAATATATATAACAGCTTCTTGAGTGAGTACCAAGAGCATTTAATCCCACACACTTTTATCATTGTAGTTGTAGTATTCTTGAATTGAATAATAAGCTTTGCCTAACAAGATATTTTTAACTTTCATTTTAATTTTTTGTAGTGGCAAATTCAATTGTTTTTGTGAAATTTTATTATACATACATGTACCATGTCGGATAAAAGACTTGACTAAATTTTTAGTCGAAATGACAAGAAGCGCCATCAAACATTACCAGATATTTTTTGGAACTTTTATATTGTGGGACAATATAAAAGTCCCGAAAAATATCTGGTAAGTAAATTCTACGAATAAAGCGGTTTTCATGCTTCTTTCCTTTCGGTGCCATTGTAAATAATATTTCGGCTGGCAAATGATCACTAAATTAACTCTTCAACTTTTTAAAGAAAACCAATAGTGGAACTGGATTGCTCAAATAATTTATACATACAGCAACTGTAACATTTTCTGCATGTTCGGAAGCTAATTAGCACGCACTTTTACTCCTTTTTATACAAGCACAGTGGTTGTTTATGTAGTCTGCATAAACAACCAGCCTCTGCCTTTTTCGTTCGTATTATATAAGCGGTGAGGGTTCTGCTTAATATCAAGTCCTTTAGTCCCAGTTTTTTAATTCTTGGAATTGATAAGTGACAATAGCCTTGTTTAGTTTTTGGGCTCTGCAAGGGTTTAGGAACTGTGCGTTTTGCTTTGTAATATTTGTGTTTTATTTAAGGGAAGGCTTGAACCCATTCAACCCAGCACGATGGTATCTTGTACTTAAAACTGTGAGGGATATTAAAATGTTTACAGAAAATGTGGCTGCTGGAGTCGTTAGTGGAGTGGCTAATCGTTTTATTCTAGAAGCTATTTCGTATTTTTGTTCTTTCTTGAGACCTGTATTCCTTTTTAATTAACATTCTTGACTTAAAACGAGTGTTCAAAGTTTTACGGGCTATATCATACTGATGCACGATCTGTGTGAAGTTTCTTTTTGTACGACTTCCACAGCATTCACCAGTTGATCAACGACACTAATGCTCGTTTTTATTATTTGGCGGCTCGATCATGTTGTACTGATTCTGAAACGATATTGATCATTAATGTAAACACGAAAGCAACCCGTTAAAATATCGAAAGCTATTCCATGACTTCAAAAATGAGTGCTATTTTATTACACACGAAACAAGCAACTAGATATACATAACATTTGTTCTTAAAGTTTATTTTTACCAAATTAAACTTTTTGTATAACGTTTACGGGCCGAGCCTCATGTACGTCTACTCAGGTGGCTCTTATTTGACCCAAGAATATCGTTCACGAAGCTTATCAACATATAACATAATAGAAAACAAAAACACAGTGGTTCACGATGGAAGGCTTGCTCGCGGCGACCCCTGCCAGCCCTCTAGAGGGCTGCAACGTTCAATCCGCCACAATGCGAACCACACGAGCGCGCACTGATAGGGCGTCCCCACGCGCCCGCAGGCGACGCGCTCCAGTGCGTCCCCGCTGGTGTGATAAGTGGAGACGAGTGCGGCGTTGGGGACCGCCACTCAGCACACCATGTCCGGATCGGCGGGAAGTGGAGGACGGAGCTACAAATAGCTACGTGGAATGTAAGAGGAGGGATGGAAGAAAAGATGAATGAATTATTAGATGTGATGGAAGACAGAGATCTGGATGTTATTTGTGTGACTGAGACCAAGCGAAAAGGCAATGACACGGCCGATTTACCTGACAACCGGATCGCTCTCTGGGCCGGCGTACCAGTGAGCGAGCGAGGGTCTCGGTTGGTTAGTGCAATGATAGAGTACAAGGCGATCAACTCGAGGCTTCTTTGCGGTGCGCTTCAAGCTGGGGATAACAAGAGTTTTCTTGTTAGCGGCGTATGCGCCGGTATCCTCAGCTCCATTATGCGGATTCGAAGAGTTTTGGGAGAGTGTGAGGGACGTTCTAGGTAGTGTCAGAGAGAATGAAAAACTAATAATATGTGGTGATTTGAACGGATGGGTCGGAACTGCGCGTAGCGGTTAGGAAGGAGTGCTAGGGAAGTATGGTGATAAGAGAATGAACGAGGCTGGAAAGCTTATATTGGAAATTTGCAAGGAAAAGGAAAAGAATTTGTTTGTGGCAAACACGATGTTTGACCACAAACAAATTCACATGTATACGTGGGAGCGAACGGAAGAGAAAAGTATGATTGATCTATTCCTAGTGAATCAGCGTATTCGTAGCCAAGTTATGGACACGCGAGTGTTTAGTGGTGCTGAATTGGGAAAGGACCATTATCTAGTCGTAGCTAGAATAAGGGGTCTGTTCGCAGGTTGGCGCAGCCGCACTGGTTGTCCAAGCTTGGCACCGAATCATCGTATAAGAAGCTGGAAGCTTCAAGATCCACCGGTCAGAGAGGAATATCAAGAAAGAGTTTCCAAAAAGTTAGACAGCTGCGAATCTGTAAGTGAAAATATCGAAGTATGCTAGCAGAACTTAATAAGGGGTTATATTACAGTTAGAAGGCCGAAAAAGCGACTTTTCCAGATTTTTTTTTGAGAAACCTTTTAAACTTATTGATCTAAATATTTGAACATATATTTTGGGATTTTTTAACAATGTTTTAAGACTTAGTACTAGTACAAATATTTATTTGGACGGGAGCTACAGCTGATCTCCGGAAGCTCCTCTCAAAAAAGACGTTTTGCGGTGACCACTATATCTCTGAACTGAATCATCTGAAATTAAAAACCAAACAGATTTCGTTAAAATAATGTCAAATCTAGTAATTAATCGAAGGAATAAGCAATTTTTTTTTTTGATTTCAGCCTTCAATTGTTTATAAAAAAAAGTATTAGTCGGTACGATAAAATCTTCGATCAATTACTGAAAAATATATTTAAGAAGCTTGTGTCAAAATTTGAAATCAATCGGTTCAGCCGTTTTTAAGTAATGTTGGTCACCGACTTTGAAAACATCATTTTGAGAAAAATGCGTTTAAAGTTTGAAAAGCACTTTACAATAAAATATTTTTTTTTTTACAACTTACATAGAGTCGTCTATTCCAGGAGCATATACTAAACCCTCCGTTGGTTCGGCAGCTTCTAATAACTCGAGCTGATTTTGTCTGCGAGCCATTCTTCCATCTAGGGTGCTCTCACGCGCACTGATATTAGAAATGTTCACGCGCTGCTCATCTTCTTTTTCAGCATATGAATGCGCATTGGGTCCAAGTGTGATTCCTATTGCCTTCATATAATATAATAGTGATGCCATTCCTTCATTAAATATGCCAGCAGCTATGTATGCAGCGATTTTCACAGTTGTCGAACCAGCCGGAACAATTTTGGGAGAGATTTTCCATATAAGTTGATTGTAGCTCTCGTTGTTATTTTGGTTAAAACCACCTACACATCTTTCTAATAAATTTTCATTGCTGAGATCTGTGAAAATCGGAAAAATAGCCACAGCAACATCTTCTGGTAAAGGCTGATAGTCTTGTTTGAAACTGGATAATTCATTGGAAGCTGCAGCCCTCTGCCAGCTGCACCATGAGTCTGGTCCATCCGGGCACTTATCGTGTTGAGGTTTTGCGTCAGTTGAACAATAATGATAATATGTGGCCCATATAGCATTATACATTTTTTCAACGCTATAATAAACTGTCAACTTATGATCATCTTTCCAGTAAGTTTGCCTTTTCCACCAAGAGTTTTTTTTTGTATTATTTTTCCTATTTTATTTTCAACTGATTCAACATTTTTTTTACACAATCTCGGAGTCGCGTGCCCATTCGTTTCTGTACATGTCCAACACATTCTTTTATCACAACTTCTTGATTACCGTAAGGTGCAGCTTTTAAAATTCCCACAAAATTTTGCTGCACCTTTTAACCCTAATCCGAGGACTCTCATGACAAATAAAAATCGTCGATTTATTTCATAAGAGTGCGCCACAAAAGGACTAGAATTTATGTTACGATCTGCACACTTATCACACAGCAAAACAATTTTAAAAAGTCCTCGTTCAGAAGCAGTTTGAAACTTCACATTTCCGTCACAGGTCTTACATTTCACATATTCAGCAATTGCTGCAAACATTGTTATAAAATTAAAAATGCGATACTCAACAGACGAATCACGCGGAACTGAGATTTCCTCTTGATTTTTAAGTTTTTTTGCCGAGGCACTAAAACTACTTTCATCCGTTTCGGTTGTTTTTGGATTAAAAACATTTTTGCGCTTTTTCGGTCTCGATTTACGTGTATTAAGAGATTTTCTCAATTCTCTAGAAGTCTTCATTTTCAAAAAAGACAAAAAAATATAAACGAACTCACAAGTTTACTGCTTGGCTTAGCTGCTTATACTGACTACCACTCTTAAATATTTTCCAGTTTGGGGAGAGCAATATTAAAATTTACCTTTCAGGTATAAAAAAGACAATAGCACACTGATAACATTTACAATAGGTGCAAAAAAGGGACAGCGTTCCAGGTAAACGCTGCCGCTCCGGCCATATGCTTCCAACCGCTCTAAAACGCCTTTTAAAATTTGTGTGTAACTTCGAAAATATTCACTGGAACGATATGAATTTTTCTGTGTGTATTCTTAAATATATGTACATTAAGACAATAAAATAAAAAAAAAAAGATTTTTTGAAAATTCTAACTGTATATAACCCCTAGGAATTGTATGACGGAAGTAGCGGCCGAGGTATGTGGTAAAGGGAAAAGAGGCTTTAACAAAAAGCGAGGTGAATGGTGGGATGATGAAGTGAAAGATGCAGTAGGATAAAAGAGGAAAGCATGGCAGGATTATAAAGCCTAGGATTAGGACAAAAGCATGAGAGAGATAAAAAAGAAAGAGTATAAGCTGCAAAAACACTAAACGAAAGTACTGATAAAGATGAAGCGTGAAAACTCCGAGAAAGAAAGAGATGAAAGGTAAACGAACAACTTTCGGGAAAACACAAAGCTTTTCTGGCGAGAAGTGAGTGGTTCCCGGGAGTTGCTCGCTAACCTGTAGAATGAAAGGGGTGCTTTCGAAAGACGGTGAACTTTTAACAGAACAACCACAGGTTTTGCAGCGGAATTTTACAAGGAGAAGTATGAATGTGATGACGCCTCTGCCTCAAGTAACAGCGAAACGCTGAGCCTTGATGTAGCGGAGTGCGAAATCAGTATAAAAGAAGTTGAGAGTGCCATACGAAGTTTGAAATGTGGTAAGGCAGCGGGAGCAGATGGAGTTACTGCCGAGATGATCAAATATGGTGGGCCACGCGTCTTGGACCTGTTATGGTTTTTGTGCAATTTATGCTGGAAATCTGGGGAGGTCCCAGACGATTGGCGAGGTGCAGGCCCAGGGAGGCTTTAGACCTGGAAGAGGTTGTATAGATCAGATCTTTTCCCTCCGCATGATTATGGAAAAATTTTTGGCAGTAAACCAAAAAGTTTTCTGTGCTTTTGTGGACTTGGAAAAGGCGTTTGACAGGGTTGTAAGAAAGAGATTATGGGAGATACTGCCCCGGTACAATATGAGCGGACCCTTGCTGCATGCTGTAAACTCTCTTTACAAAGATCTCAGCCTACGTGCAAGTAGGAGCTGGCATGTCCCTTGGTTTGACATCCAATCGGGTGTTAAACAAGGTTGCGCCATGTCAGCTTGGTTGTTCAATTGGTATTTGGACAGCTGTCTTCATGGAGTGAGACAAAGTGACATGGGAGTAAAAGTAGGTACCTCGAATATAAATTGCCTGTGTGCGCAGATGATGCAGTGCTTATTGCATCATCAGAAAGCGAGTTGCAGGCATTGGTTACCACTCTGAAAGAAGGATGCGCGAATAATGGTCTAAGCCTGAATGCGAATAAGACGAAGGTTCTGGTATTTGAAAGAAATGAAGAAAGAACAGTTTGCAAGGTCAGTGTAAATGAAAAGATATTAGAACAAGTGAATGAGTATGTTTAACAGAGACGGAAGATACGAAATGGATTTAAGAGTTAACGGTGCCTTGGCTGCATTGTTGAGACGGCGAAACGTCTGCATAGCTGCGCGTTTGGCCGTACACAATGCAGTGTTGGTATCGACACTGTTATACGGCAGCGAAACGTGGGTATTACAGAAGAAGAATGTAAGAAAGATGATTGCTGTAGAGATGCGATCTCTTCGTCGGATATGCGGAGTCAGCTTATCTGATCGCATATCCAATGAAGAAATACACAGAATGGCAGGTGCTAGCGTGGATGTCACAGTGAGAGTGAAGAAGAACGTGCTCAGGTGGTTTGGGCACGTCGAGCGAATGAGTGAAGAAAGAATGGTAAAAAAGATTTATGAAGGAAAAGTGAGTGGTAAGAGAGGGAGGGGGAGACCTCGGTTGACCTTCGAAAACACAGTATCGACGATACTGGAGGAAGATCACGTAAAAAGCATGAGGACCCCCCGGAGGGCATGTATGAAGAGGTTGATGACAGTGAACGAGGCGAAAGAGGTATGTCGAGACCGTAGCGTTTGGCGCTCCGTTCTCTCTGCCTACCCCGCTAGGGATATAGCGTGAAGCTAAGTAAATAAGTAAGAAAACAAAAACACTTACTTACCTTGATTATGTAGCACCAATGACTAATAAGTAAAAATAAACTTAAATATCTTTTTTTTTTAATTATTTTACACTTTATAACTGCCACGAATACGTCATGCGTCAACAAGCGACTCGTTGTCACTGGCAAGACGGCTTACAAGCAATGCGCCCGGGGCATAATGCTTCCCGATTGGTCCATGGTGTGTGCGCGTGCGCATAGTAAGTATTTTTTTTGCCCTCGTCTTCAAATATATTTTGAAAACGTATATATTATAAGTTATTTGTATAAATTGTGAAAATCAAACGAATTATATTACTGAATTTGAACATAAGTGAAGATAGTCTAGACGAACACTGAGTAAAGAAACACTCGTTACATTTAAACTCTTGAAATTTAATAAAATTATAACTATTTTCTATTGGTAAATTTGGTGTAAATTGTGAAAAAAAAAAAACACTTAAATCAGTTTATCAATTCAGGAGGTACGTCACCACAGACAGAGTTAAAAATGAATAAATCATATAAATAATAATATTTAACGATTTAAACTTATAACATGAAAACAATATATTTAAGCCAAGCAATTATTAAAATAAATAGAACATAAAATAAATCGCAAAAGTTTATAAAATAGACTGTACGTGTTGAAGAGGCGCAGGGCGACAAGCGTGCGACTGTAAACACGACGGGTTGTGGGTTCGTTCCCCACTCGATGAAATGAAATATTTAATTTCATTTCTTCGCTCTGGTAGTAAGTTGACGCCCCTTCTTTACTATTACGAATATCTATATATTTATTATTGCACATATAATAATAAAAAATATAACATTTCTTCTGGTTCGCACGTAAGCTACGTAGCTGTAATGGAAACAAAAACGCTTCACTAAACAAATATATCGACAGAGTGATGAAACAATAAAAAAATAATAATAATAAAGTAAATACCTAACTTTATTACAAAATATTATCTAATGTATTAAATATTGTTCATTATAATATTACTTTTAAATATATATTATAATTTAATTGCTGTCTAGACAGAATTTTCTGCTTACTACATTTGACCAGCGATGAGTTACGTTTTTGCGCGTACAAGTGATAAAACGGAGATACGGAAAATATTTAAGTAAAAAAAATAAAAATACATTCGCAACGCAGTTCGCAGCTTTGCAGTGAAATTGACAATAACTGAAGCAAAATTATATAAAAGAATATGTCGTCGGATTCGTGTGTAAAACTGACTATAAAGCAAGTTCTAAGACAAAAAGCTTTTAAAAAGCTATCGACTTGATTTTATATAGTAGAGATACTTTACATAGTACAGATACTATATAGCAGAGATACTATATAGTAGAGATACTAAATAGCAGAGATACTATATAAAATAAAATAGTCTTTTTTTCATAATTGTTATAAAAAGATTAATAAGGATAAACAATAAACGTATTTAGCAAGTTTTCACCCAAAGCCGACAATGCTCTACTAATTTTACATGTAAATGTACAAGTTTGTCAGTTTCATACGGGCGAAGCCGCGTATTGGCGGTAACATATGAAAAATATTTACAATAATCGTGAACTCTCGAACTCGTGAAAATACTAACCGAACATATATTCGGCATATATAGAGGCCAGTCGTGGCGCAGCAACGCCAGCGTTCCCACTCGAGCAATTTAAATATTTAATATTTTCATTTCCTTGCTCTGGCACTCACACACTCCACACTCTATGGAAAGAGGGAAACGGGTGACGGACGGACGATAAAAAGCTAAAAAAAAATGCATATTAGCCAAACTAAATATGTAACACATAACACAAAAGCAAACGACACAAAAATTCGCATTGCAAAACAATTCGCTAGATATACGAGCATATAATTTAAATAATGCTTACAGCACAGAGGAAGCCTCGGAACTTAGTGTTGAGACACTCCGTTCAAATTTCGAGACATTACATGGTGAGTGGCGAAACTCAACGCCGCGTTTATATAATTAATTGAAATAATTGCTAGCAAATACGTTAATAGATAGGTATAAAAAAATATAATATATATATACACATGTACCAAATAAATTGAACTAATCCCTCCAGATGTCTAAGCATTCTTTTTAACCCAGGAGCCGAAAAAAGGGCTGAAATATGCCTGTGTGTCTGTCTGTGGCACCATAGTTTCTGAATTAATGAATTATTGAAATATTCAAAACATTAAATTAATCAAAGATTGTTTTTTTTTTCAAAATAAACCTATGTTTAGAAATAGATCTAGCAAACTCCATTTCAGGGAAATCCATTTCTTTTTCTAAAACGTATACAAAATATAACGCAGGATTTGAAGCCACTTATCTTGGAAACCGTCCAAACTCTCTGACCACTAAGCCTTTCGTTTTCATCAAACAACGTCAAAATTCTTTAAAACAAAACATCAAAACGATGTTTACAACGTATTTATGTTGTTATCATCTCTTTATGGAGATTTTTACAAATTTTAGCTATCCAAAGATAATTCCTTGGAATAATCGTTCGGCAAGAGAAAAGGCTGCTTATCAAATAATTTAACTAATTTTAAAGTGTTAAACCAAACTTAGATAATTTCTTAAATTAACGTTTTCACTAAATATAATTGCTTAGATTAGAGTTTGCACTATTTTTCTTTCATAAATATGAAATTATTTTTTTTTAACCCCACGATGTATCCTGCACATAGTAAAATAGGCAGAGGGAACTTGGGAACCTAGTGTTATGCCACACGCCGTTCTTTTCCCCACTTTCTGCCGATTTTGAGGCACTGCGTGTTGACTGGCGGTACTAACAGCCGGCTCATTCTCTTTCTACCAGAGCGAAGAAATGACATATTATTTATTGACAGGCACAAACAAGCTCGTACTTCTGCGCCACGACAGTTCTTATAAACAACAAGAAGGAATAACAATTTAAAAACGGTTAAAAAAGAAATTACCTTCCCGTCCTTCACAACCGGCGCCGATACCCCGTAGTCGCCTATCAAACCGACTGGGAACATCGATACTTTCTTCGTGTTCCTTATCTCATCGAAGAGTTGAAGGTCCACCGTGTTGTCATCATCTCCGAAGTATAGGACGCCCTCCACCACGTTTTCTTGGAGCCAATGAAGGGCTGCTCTTCTATTTGCCACACCTCGTGGGAAATTTGTACTTTTGTAGAGAAACGGCTTGGGACTAGATATGTGAGTGTAGGGAAGGCCGGTACGCCTGGAATGTCACATTTTAAAATATTAATAAAAAGTATACTCTTTTTCTGTCTGTTTGAGGCCTTTCATGGAGCAGGAGCACAAGTGTGTACTGTTAGCGCGACAGGTCGTGGGTTCGATTCCCAACGAGGGAAATGAAACAATTAATATTTTATTTTTTTCGCTCTGGTGTGATGGCAAGCGCACCGTTGATTTCCGCCACTCAACACGCAATGACCTAAACACGGTGGCAAGTGTTTGACTTGAGTTTGTTTGAAGAGTTTGACTTGTTACCACTGAAAATATTATATAAGTATATTGTTTCCTCAAATGGGGATCAAAGAATCTGATGAATACCCAGGACGCATGACTAAAAAAATTACAATTTTACTAAATTGACAGCGAAGAGTGACAACAAACATGACAGGTTGTGGGTTCAATTCCAATACGAGGAAATGAAATATTTAATATTTTCATTTATTCGCTCTAGTAACAATGCAAAGCATGGCGTTCAGTTCCGCCACTCAACATGCAATGCCTCAAATTCGGCAGAAAGTGGCCAACTGAACGGAGTGTCTAAACACTATGTTCCCAAGTTCCCTCTGCCTACCCTGACATGTGCAACATGTGTTGCATTTTTCTTTTTAAGATAAATAGTATTTCTGTAATGCACGGTAAGTGAAGAGCATGTAGTGTAACAGGTAAAGCCACTCTACATTCAAGTTACAAGCCATACTTGAACAGAATGCAGTGTTTTGTGTATCAAGCCTAGATAAACTATATATTCATTCCCCTTTAGAGGGAATTGATCCCACAACCCTTAAGTTAAGTGAAACGCTAACTCATTACTCCACATAAGTCCCCTTTTATATATTATTTCTTTGATTGAAAAATAATTTTGTTAGAAAATCTATGTGATTTGAACTCATATATACTGGATCAAGTTCTGACTATTCATATCTTGTCAATGTTTGTACTGAGTTCCTTACTTACTTAGCTTTACACTGTATCCCGGTAGCAAAACAAAACAACATGCATAGCGCTATGATCTCAGCATAGCTGATAGCCTAGTACACTGTCATTAACCTCCTCATACATGCTGCCGGAGTTGTTTTTACATGATCTTCCTCCAGTATCGTAGATACAGTGTTTTGGAAAGCCAACCAAGGTCTCCCATTCCCTCTCTTACCACTCACTTTTCCTTTATAAATCATTTTTGCCATTCCTTCATCATTCATTTGCTTGATGTGCCCAGGCAACCTGAACACATTCTTCTTCATTCTTACTGTGACATCCATGCTAGTACCTACCATTCTGTGTAGATACACTGAAGGGCATAACCAATGAAGAGATCTTCATTGGGGATGCGATCAGCCAAACTAACACTGCATAACCAATGAAGAGATCACCTCTCCATTCTACTAAGTTTGTACAGAATATTAGAACATTATCTGTACTGATAGTTCACTTGGAAAGAAGAAAAATCCAAAGTAATATAATTATCTACATACACAAAAAAGAAATTGACATAATAAAAAAATACTCACCTCAAAACACTCAATACTTCCTCCGAACAAACAGGCTGATCGTCAGCAACTATCCAATGCAGTCTTGGCACATGCATCAAAGTGTGAGCTAATCTTGTTAACTCGGGTATCTGCTCCGGTCTCGGGTATGTCGGAGTTATATAGTATATCATCTTTAAACTGGTACTGTTTGTTATATGGGGTCTGTCTTCATTGTAGTTGACATTACATAACTTATTTTTAACTGATAATGGTATACTTTTGTCTGTTTCTAAACTGGAAATTAGAAATTTAAATATGATAATAGAGTAATAGAATAAAAATTAAAACATATGTAAATTATTATTGAAATATATACAATATTTTAGATTTCCATACAAAATATACAATTTTTTTTTATTTTTAGCACTGATACTGATATGATATAAAATACCTTAAAACTATGCTTGCTCTGCTAAACAAGCATAATGTTATCACACTCCGTTTCATAAACATACCCAATTTATTGAGACATTGTATATTGAGTGCCGCAATTTAACACTGTTCTGTGTATATCAGATGGGGGAAATAAACAGGTGCTAAAGCTAATATATGTTCTGTTTTTTATTTACAATATTCAAAATGTGGTAGCTGAGCTAATCACTTCGCCAATGACACATTATAAAGAGAACTACAATAGAGGTTGCAAGATTAAAACCCAGTTTATAGAAGCTCAATAAATTAACTTTGAATGACAGCATGTATATAGATTTGTTAATTAATAATTCTCAAGGCGTTTTAATATTATTTTTCTTATTAACTGATAATATAAAAGTGCAAACGAAAAATATTTTATAAACAAAGGTAATAATAATAATTGGATTGTCTCAGTTACTTATTAAATGGCAAAAAACATTCACTCTAAGTAATAATAGAGCTGATAAAATTGCGTGACTCGTTTTACCTTGTACATTATGCATCTCATTAAAAACTCTGCATTATTAATGGCTTTGTAGCTATTACTACCATATAATATATATTATTATTATTCTATACTATTTATATTATGTGAACTTAAAAGGCGCAATAAATTAATAGTAATCATATTAATATATTACCTAAATATTCCAATGTTGCTCCAAGTAAACAGTAACCACATACCACTCAAAATAAAAGCCATTGCAAATATATTTTTTAAAAATTTAAATGGTTTCATTTTAAATTGAAAACATCTTAGTTAATTCGTTTCAAGTTTATTTAACTCTAGAAAACATTTACTGCTTTAATAAAAAAGCTACGCATGAAAAACAATTTATTTAATTAAAATAAATCTAACGTTACACTGAATCTCAGACTACAGACATGAATGACCGGATCACAGACTACGGAAAAAATTAGGTCACCTGACGGTTGACAATGTCAAACGTCATTCTTAGGCTTGTGCCACAGAGTAAAAATAAACATATAATGTATAAAAATGTTGTACCACAGAATAAATAATACTACTATAGACTAATAATATAATTACGGTACCGTAACTCATCAATTAAAGTTATTTTTATGTAACATCATGATTTATTGTTTCAGTTAGAATTCGTTACATATAGTTTATTTGTGATAAAAGACTTTAAATACACATTTTAAATTGCACAGTGTTACATAATATACTTAGGTTTGGTAATTATAAAATTATTTTAAAATCTTATTTTCTATGTATAAATGAAGGACGATTCCTACGTAATATTAATTTCTAAGAATTGATTTATTTAATGTTTTAATCTTTCTCTTCGTTTTGTTAATATGAAAACAATATCACAAATATAATTGATTTAAATTTATTTTATTAATTAAAGAATTATTTCCAGTTATTCCAATTGAAAAGTTAAAGTTTTTAATAACAACTAACTTTTGATTTTAAACCAAACAGAGTTATATTTAATAAGTTTGCTATAAAGTTAAGGAAATTTCTTAAACTTTTATAAATGAATGTAAAATATATGTACTTCCGCGGAACATTTGTTCTAAAAATAGATTACTTTGATATATAACTATGACTTGTAAGACTTCCGTTATTTTAGATGAAATTATAAATATTAAGAATATTTTCTAAAATATTTCGCCATGTGTTCATTAAATATTATATAAAAGAAACTAATAAAAAATCAATACTCATGAGACATGCGTAAGGAAAGTCTCGTAATATTTAGCGAAATGGTATCTCCGACCGTTTTGGGTTATGTTTTTCTAAAATACTAAAAAAAATCGTCTTATTAAAGGTTAATATTGAGAAATAATAATAGCTTAACTCCAAAATTGTGTTAATTGATTTATTTTTTCTTATTTATGTTGGCCGTATTGATTCCGTTGTCAACAACTTCAGAGTGGAGGTGCGATAGTGATTGCGCGTAGTGTTATTGTTTTGTGCTAAAAATTGTGAAACTTAACTAAATTCTATTAATTTTCCATCATATTTCACAAGAGTTCACAACTTTGTTCTTATATATTTGTTTTCCATGCGGAACATGTCATTCTTCAGCGTGGTAAGTAATAAAATTATGCTACATCAACACAGCACAGGGCGGTGCGATCGTGAAGAAATTGACAGCATTTCTTATTTAATATTCATGTTTTATAACTAAAAACTATTGTTTTTCATCTTGTATATTAATATAAATAGTAATTTGATACAGTTTAATTGATATATTGGGTTTAGAAGAGTATTTCGATTATCTCGGATATGCATCCACCATATTTACTGCTACGTGCATGGTACCAACTACATAATATAAGTACGTATAGTAGATAGCTTTCCATTAATAATCTTCTAGTTTTTATTGATTATTTCGTATAAATAATTGGATTTAAAGACATTTAAGATAGTTTTTGATTTAATATTTCATTTTAGTATAGGTTAATTACGGGGGTATTCAATTTGTCCTTGTTAGCCCTGGCTAACACAAAGTACGTATATGTAGACTTCCAATTTTTCTTTATATCCACGAATATTACTAAATTTTCGATTTTAATTACAGTTAAGGTATATTTTATATTAATTTATTCTCGATAAATTAGTGGTGGCGAAAAATTGAAGAAAATAAAAATTTTCTTGAAAATAAAATGATAATTGGAATTAAACAGAAAATTTCTCAAATATTATTTTTAATATGTAAATCTATATTGAAGGTAACAAATTTGACAAATTTCTGTTATATATATTTTACAATAGCAGCTTGTTGGAAGAAATTGTAAACATCATTTCACTTTTGATTTATGTCAAAATTTTTCTGTAAAACAAAAAATTCTATAATGCTCTAATAAATATCTTCTTTGCTATCACTTCTTTATATATTTTCTATTAAATTTTATACTCCATGATTAATATGACCTACTTCCAACCAACATGAGTTTTTGCCACAAAGATGATATTGATACAAGAAACAAAGATTGAAATAATTTCTTCTTATCTTCTGTAATTTTAAGAAAGCTAAAACAACAAAACCTTTGTTAATAAAAAAATGTTTAATGTACAACCTGTTGTGGTGCAGTGGCAGTGTGTGACTGTAACCAACAGATTCTGGGTTTGACCCTCACTTGAGGAAATGAAATATTAAATAGTTTCAATTTAAATATTTAATGTGTTTATTTCTTTGCTCTGGTAGCAAAAGCTCAAGGCAAAACATGTTTTTGAGATCTGCCACTCAACGCACACACTCAACCTCAAATTTGGTGGAATGTATGGAATGGAAGTGGAATAGAATGTCTCAACAATAGGTTCCCAAGTTCCCTTTGTCTACCCTGCAATGTACGGGATACAGCATGAAGCTGAGAGAGAGTATGTTTTCTGTATTTTTAATAATTTTAATGATCTTAAATATTTTATAAATCAAATTTTATTCATTATGTAGAAATTGTAAAATTGTAGCTTTGGCACAAAATATGAGTGGGGTGTCGTTGTGGTACCAAGGAAGTTCTGAGTACTTAACAATTATTTACTAATATCAATTGCTTTCATATTTTAATAGCATTCAATCAGCTTGATAGATTAATATGTTGCAAATTTGTCTTCACAAAATACTTTAGTTTGACATAACATTCTTTGTTTTGAAATTAAATTATAAGTTCATGAAATTACAATTGTAAAACCTTAAATAAATTAAATGGTTTTTGAAGATTAATTGAAAGACAAAACTAACATTATAATATATAGATAAACAAGTAATTACATGATAATGTTTTAAATTTCAAGATTTGGTGAGAATTAGCATATAGTAATCAGAAATTAATAGATTCACAATCATATGCTAAAACCATTAATAAGTTTAAAGTATACAAGAGTGATCCTTTCATTGCCAGAAAATATAATATTTATTGTTTATAAAATCTTGAATTAGGGTAATTACCTGTAAATCTTCACATTGTACCAGTATTACACATTTACAGCTTTTAGCTTAGAGTGTAGGAAAATAATCATTATGAAAAACTAAATCTTTAGAGGACCAATCAAGAGAATTGAGTAACCTGTGTGGCCTTTTCAGATGAGCCTGTATATTCTTTACTCTTGCTATTGAACGACAACTTTACTTTGATAGTAATGTGAAAAGGAACATTCCAATAATATTGTCTTCTCACAATTATAAAATTATTTAAAATCATGAAAAATTACAAAAGAAAATTAAAAATATTCATAATGTTTTTGTTGCATTGTGGCAAATTTGACTAACTTAGCTTTGTCATTGTGGCAAAACAGATTATAGTCACTGCAGTAAATACCAAAAGAAGTAGTGGTTTCCTACTAATTCACCTTCTATGGACAAATGTCAAAAATAGAGTTTCTTAACACTAACTTTACTTTGCTTTATGCAGGATACAGGAGGGAAGCTGAAAAAATATAATATATGAAGATCTTACCTTTAAAACATAAATATTTAATACCATTAGTATATATTATCTATGCAAAATAATTACTTAGATAGCCCCACTATGACTTTTAACCTTTAGATTGAACATTAGAACTGTTAGGATACTGTGTATTTTCTATTCAAAATAAATGATGCCGTAATGCCATTTTTGTGTTGCGGTACACTGTCTGTGTGTGTTGATTATATAAAATATATTTTTAGCTTCAGAGGGAACCTGGGAACCTAGATTTAAGTCATTCCGTTCCCAGTAAAGTACCTATTTATGTTCTGTTGAAACATAATCATTATTCAGAGTGGCCACAGCCATTTTGTTTACAGCCACTCTCCTGCACCATGACGAAAATATTATTCACACTAAAAGTATTTATAATTTTATCAAGATTAGTAATTGTAAGGTTAGAAGAGAGTCATATTTAGTTTTACTCTTCATAGTAAATCTTTAATTTCAAAATGTTTAATAAGCTTAACATAGACATTAAACTATAGTAAATCAACAAAAGGTTTTCCTTGTGGTCCTTAAATATTGTATTTTTTTTTAAATTTATATCATATTGTTTTTAATCTGTTTGCATTTAAATTTGGAAGAACTTTGACAGTTATTCTATATTTTTTTTTGCCATCGCTTTCACTTCTGGCCTTTGACTTCATGCAATGCATTCTACTATAATTATGTTGTTAATATAAATTTTGTACAGTCTGTCTGTGTAATTTAGAATTTAAGTATTTTTTTAACTACTTTTAAAGTGTTAGGTCACACTAAGAAAAAAATAATACTTATTTAGCCCACTATGAACCTGCGCCCCTTGAATAGTTATCAAATCTAGCTACTTTCAAATGATTATAAGTTTTTTAAATAAGTAAATTAAAAAAATGCTTTTTAAATATGTTTCTCTTTGCCAGTCCTGTAGAAAATAGATATTGTTCATAGTAATGTACTGTATAAAATTTGTTTTTATGTCTTCATGCTGTATCACTTCATTGGTGTTTTGAGGGGCGGAGCCGAATGATAATAATAAATATTTAATTTCCTCGAGTGGGGATCGAACCCGCAACCTGTCGTTAACAGTCACACGATTGTGCCCCTGCGCCACGACAGGTCTCAAACAATGTGATGATTCCTGATTTTATTGTAAAATTATTGTATCTTAGGAACTACTTACTTACTTACTTAGCTTCACGCTGTATCCCGCACGAGGCAGGGTAGGCAGAGGGAACCCGGGAACCTAGTGTTAAGACACTCCGTTCCACTTCCGTTCCCCGCTTCTTAGGAACTACTTAATTTACATAAAAAAAAAAAGCTGATTTACTGAACGGAAAAAAACAAATACAGTGTAAACTCTGTAACGTTATCCTTTATAACGATAAACTCCCTATAAAGTAGAAGTGAGCACAACTTGGTTGGCTTGCGTTAAACTCCCGTTCACTCCATATAACGATAACGCTCTATAACGACAAAAATGCTCAGCCCCTTGAGTTTCGTATTCTGGTATTGAGACCGTCGTGGTGCTATCCCAAGCGTGCGACTGTAAACGTGACGGTTGGGTTCGGCTCCTACTCGGAATTAAATTATTAATATTTATTTGCTATAAAGCGTTGCGTTGCCTCACGAATTCGCCGGAGAGTGGAGAAAGGAAGTGTGTTAATGTAAACGGTATGTCTCAGCACAAGGTTCCCAGGTTCCCTTTAACTACCTTATATGCGGGATACAGCGTGAATCTTATAAATAAAACTTTTGTGTATATATAAAATAATACTCAAGTAGTTTGGTCAGTAGTAAGTTAGCGACAGTATGTACGGGGTATGTCGGCAATGTTACTGAATGGACGTCGCGCATGATCCGAGACAGACTTGGCAATTGATTAATGATGATTTAATTTAAAAGTGATATCCTCCCTTTTGTGCTTTCGGACGGTGGTTTTTTTTTGTCCAGTCCGCCTACTTTGAAGTAAATGTGTTAAAGTGGTCCTTGAAAGAGCATTGTGGTAGTTCGGTGAGAGTGTTTTTGTAGTTTTAAAATGGATGATCGTCTTGGTGTACAAGTGTGAGACTGTAGACGCGGCGGTTGTTAGTTGGATTCCCATTTAGGGGAATTATATATTAAGTTTTTCATTTTAGTAGTGCTTTAACTGTTGTGTGCCCCAGTTTTCATCTATCAGGAATTCGGTGGAAAGCGGGGAACGGCAGTGTCCTATTGGGAACGTATTGTACTTAGATAAGCAGGTTTTTAGCTTAGTTTTATTTTACCACTCCGTTACACTTCTGTTCCCCACTTTCTGGCATTTTCTGGCATTGCGTGAGTGGCGGAAGACAATGCCGCGCTTTGCCTTTTTACCAGAGCGAAGAAATGAAATATGCAATATTTGATTTAAAAATATTAAATATTTCATTTCCTCGAGTGGGGAACGAACCCGCCACCTGTCGTTTACAGTCACACGCTAGTGCCGCTGCGCCACGACAGGCCTCAAAAGTTTACATATTTGACAGAAAAATGTCAATCTATTTGACATCTATCTACTTAGCCAGTTTTGTCCGCATAAATTCCGATACTGCGAGAATTACATAAAAAGTAGCCTATAATTTATTCCAACACTTCATCTATATTTCAATTATAATTTCAAAATTGATTTACCCGTCCTGGATTAGCCCGGATAAACAGAAAGACAATCCCTGTTTTTATTTAAATTGCTTGTTGTTTTGATATCGTGAATACAACCAATATTCGTTTGGAAAAACTGTAGCTATACAATCACTGCTAGATCTTTAATTATATTTAAATGTATAAATTATTCATTATTGAAAACCAAACGTTTCTATTATTTTGCAGAGTAGTCCGTGGTCAAGGGATTACTTACGTTAAATAAGTCCTTCTGCTGTTTATTAATGCGTCACGATAGCTAGTGTAGCTTTTTAGCCTTCGATGCAAAAATATGGGTGTTATAGGCTTGACTTAAGGCAAAGCGCGGCGGTGAGTTCCGCCACTCAACAAGCAATGCCTTAAATTCGGCGGAAAGTGGGGAACGGAAGTGGAATGGAGTGTCATAACACTAGGTTTCACTTCCGTTCCCTCTGCCTACCCTGCCAAGTGCGGGATACAGCGTGAAGCTGAAAAAAAAAAAAAAAAAAAAAAAAAATAGGCTTGACCTGTCTCTGTGGCACGGTAGCTCAAGAATCAATGAACAAATTTGAATGCTATTATAGAAGACCTTTTGTATCGCATTAGTTCTTGATTATGTTTTACAAAATTCAAATTAGCACTTTAAGGGCTACGAGCAATTTGCTAAGATTTTTTTTTAAATTATTTATGTGCACTATGGTGCAGTGGTACAGCGTTTTATTTTTGAATATGCTCAGAGATCGTGCGGCGTTCGATTCCGCCATTCAACATGTAAATTATTGAAGAGTGAAATGAAATCTCTTCTGTGCCTTCTTAGATATGCGGGACAAGGGAAAAAAGCAGCTTACATCTATCAATTAATGAATAATCAATAAGCCTCAATTAAAGTTAACCAATATTTTGAGTGAAGCATGGATAATGAACGTTTAATTGTAAGTAGAAACCGCGTAATGTTCATTTTGTTAGATATTCTATGTGAATATTGAAAAAATATGTCGATGATATTTCAAGTGGTACTTTAAAATTATATTATCTACTTATACTTATAATAAAATCGTAACGGATCGGTATCTGTGCATACTTATTGAACATAAACGAAAAATATTACTTATTATATATATATATATATATATATATATATATATATATATATATATATATATATATCCAAAAATATTGATTTTGTTTAGTTTTTGTCTGTTTGTGAATAACACGGTAATCTCAGAGACGACTTAACCGATATAATTGCATTTTTAATAAACATCGTTTACCAGTTAGTGTTTGTGATGCTTAAAATATTTTAAAAATATTGTTTGTCAAACTATAACTCAGCATCACGTTGTATCACGCTAATATCAGGGCGGACAGAGGTAACTTGGAAAACTGTTAAGACACTCTGTTCAACTTTCTTTGACCGTTTTCTGCCGAATTTGAGGCATTGCGTGTTGAGTGGCGGAGCTCAACGCCGCGCTTTGCCTCGTTACCAGAGCGAAGAAATGAAGCAATGAATATTTAATTTAAAAATAATAAATATATCATTTCTTCGACTGGGGATTGAACCCACAACATGTATTAGGCCGTCACACGTTTGTGCCGCTGCGCCACGACAGTCCTCAATTGCTATAGATAACTGTTTTTTGGAATAAGATGAACCTTAAGTTTTCAATGTAGGTATAGATATTGTTATTAGAAAAGTAAAAGTTATACAGGATAGTGGAATAATAATTCTGTAGTTCAAGCGAGCGAAGTCGTGGGGGGTCGATAGATATTTAAGTAGTTGTCTTTTAACTGATAGAATAAAATATGGTTGGTCCTTTCTCGACAACATCTACGCTGATTTATTTTAAAGTACGCTACGAAATTTAACGCTGTTTTCATCAATTACTTAAGAAAAATTGCACTGAGTACAAGAAATTGTGCACTGTGTTGAGAACATGTATAGTTTTTTCTATAGGTATTAAAGTTTTAGTAAAGATAAAAAAATATTTTTATCTTTTAAACTAACTGGCTCTCAGATTAATGCCCTCTATAGTAATTATTACAGATAATCGTTATTATATGTTATAAGTACAAACGACGCGACGATTACTGTGCTCCCTAATTTTATAACTGTGACATTTTCTAAAAAAATATTTTTTACGTCCCACGCCTTCGTGCTTTTTTAATCTATATAAAACGCACAACGTATTTAATATATGGATAAGAAATTCACTTAGCATAAGGAATACTACTGTTTTTCTTAAAATACTTACGAATATAACCCTATAAATTTTGTATTTTAACATGAAAATAAAAATTATAAAACCATAAAACTGGTTAGTGGCTTGTCCATAGGAGATAAACATACGGGGGTGGACTGAAAAGTTTTGAGCTTAAGTACCTTAAAGTATCACTATTAACTTGTGTTACCCTTAGCGTACCCTTGCGTTAACCTACACTTAGCCTTGCGAGTATTTCCGTCATTAGTATAAATTTCATGTCATTAGCATCCTTTGCGAAATTTTACCATAAAAATCACCACGTTTGAGTCTTTCGCACTTTGTACGAATTTGGAGTATCGTCCTGTCATAAAATTCCTCACAAAGAACAAGAAAACGCCGACGGAACTATTCGAAAAGATGTCAGCAGCTTATGGGGAGGCTGTACCTTCATTTGCCACTGTAAAACGTTGGAGCCGAGAGTTCAGTAATAGCAGAGAGTCGCTCGAATATGATCTCAGGTCACCGTTACTGACGAAAACATGGGAAAAGTGAAGAAACTTGTTCTCGACGATCAGCGAATGAAGATGTAGCAGACAGCAGAAGCCATAAGCATTATTAAGTATCGTTCCTTGGCGGTCGGCGATATTATGCATAATCATTTGCAAGTGAGAAAAGTGTGTGCGCGATGGGTGACGATGATGGTCACGCCGCTAGACTACTAGCATCAAATGCGACTTTGCTGTTGTTTTAAAATATCTTCGACAATTGTCTTGAGGAAACTTTTTAATGCTTGATGAAACATGAGACAGGCACACACAACAGTGTCGAAATAAGAGCCAATGCAGACGATATAGAAGCAATTAAAACCGCCGCGGAAGCTCAAAGTGGTAAAATCGCCGTTTTGGATTTGTGAATGAATTTTATGGCTGATGGAGAAACGAAGAGGCAGACTGGAAAAAGGAAACTTTTTTTTTGTAGGAGAATGAGACGGTCCACACGCGTATTGCAAGGCGCACCTTGGCCCAGACAGGATTTAAAAAAAATACCACCCACCCTACAATTCAGATCTGACTCTCAGCGACTATTTCCTCTTTTCAAATTTGAAAAAAGTACCATCGCCAACTGACATTTTTAAACCACCATTTCGAAGACATATTTTTTAACGGGCTAAAATCTCTCTACAATAAATGTCAGAAATGCATAGGATTAGAAGATAATATTGAAAAATATTTTCTTAATACATTTTACTAGCTTAGAATCAAAACTTTTCATCCTCCCCTCGTATGCTCTCGCGGGTTTTTTTAGATCTTGTAAAGGCAAACAATTTAGTCATACATGATTTTTGCGTAGCTTTAACGGCTCACTCAGCGCTCTCACGGAAGTTCCCGAAATTGCCAGTTTTTAGAAATATTACCGTCTAATTTATAAATTTTACCGTCATATAATGTAGCCTATAGCCTTCCTCGGTAAATGAGCTATCTAAAGCAAATATATTTTTCAATATATTTGCATTAGATAGCTCATTTACCGAGCGAGATTAGCGCGTTCCAACATTAAATTAAGCAAACTTTTCAGCTTTAATAATATAGATCCCATTGATAGTGATAGTCTCGCTTGCGTTCTAACCAATAAGCCATACGTTCTTGTCAAGTTACGTTCAAATTCTTATGCGCTAAATACAACTTATGTTTTAGTATCTCTGTAGGAATTTACCATATGTAGTCTTTTTGCATCGGATTATTATTAACAATGATCATTGAAGTTTTTGCAATTACGTGTTAATTCAACTTTTTCGTTTACCCTGTTACCAGAGCAACAGCATTAAAATAATTGTCTCTATAAAATAGGAATTGTACCTACAATGGCCGCTTATACAGTCATACGCTATCCTGTTGCTTCATTTCGGTGTCACTTATTTTTTGTTAAATGTTATATTTTTTATATACGTTGTCATATAGTCGAATTCTATTCTATAGTCGAATTTACTACTGAATTTACTCAGCTTCATGCTGCATATGACAGGGTAGGCACAGGCGTCATGAAGACATGAGAAAGAAATTCTGTAGGCATTTCGTGGTCAGTCGCTCGACGCCGTGCTATGCTTCGTTACCAGAGCGAGGAAATGAAAAGCTCAAGCTTTCGCGTTTAAAATCACGTGTATAATATTTTTTTTTGCTTATTTTACTTGTAAATATAGAAATAGAAACTCGTTGACATATTTCAAATCAGCAAAGCTCTACCACTCGAATGAAACGAAATATTGAGCTTTCAACGTCATTATGTGATTTTTTTTTGTTTTATTGGCGAATCGGCATGCACTTTTGTTGCTATTTCATACAATATATTTTTTTTATTAATGGTCAATAGTCCGAATTCTATATGATTTGTTTGATGAGGTGGTAGGACTGATATTATTGTAATTTTTGGGTTACGTACCCAAAGGGTACCAAAAGTTCCGTTTTACTCCCTCCCTATTACTATGACTACCTTCTGTAACTTAGATTCTGCTGTCCGTCCGTCAGTCCGTGCTTGCTATCTGTGAGTCCATTTATGAACATGATAGACATTTTCACAGGTTATGACACCCAACAACAACAACATACTATAACAATAAATAATAAACAACAGAATAAGATACACAAATAAAGGGGGGTCATATACAACAAAAGGGTTTTTTTTTTGGCGTTTTTAAAGATAGATAAAATAATAAAAGCGATTTCGCCTGCGATTATTCATTACTTAAGTAAATATTGAAAGTATCTAAATGAATGCAATAACAATTATAATTCCAGAACTTTAACTAGAAAATATAAAATATTCAAACTGATCTCACCAGATTTACCAAGAAGCGAAAAAAACTTCAATAAAAATATTAATAAATAGCAATATTCATATTTTTAATCTCAGGTATCTTCGCTAATTAGGGCAAATAGCTACATAAATATATTAGACTATATTAGACTTATAGACGAATTGTACCCGGATCAATGACTATACATAGAGTAAACTTGATAGAACCAAAACAATCATGTACAAACGTTTTGTCTGTTTCCACGTTTGTTCACGCGAGTCTCAGAAGCGGCTTAAGCAATTATGAAAATTAATTGATTGCAGTATTTAGTATTGTTTTTAGTAAGCCTCCATTTGCTCCAGACACTAGACTACTACTAACTGTTTTACCGAATCGGCTATAGTATACTTCTTGGTCAATAGTTAGTAATATATCAAAAATATATGAAAGTTTAAATATCTCGTTAGGCCGGCTTTACACATAATCCGTCTCGTAGGCTTGATAATTGAATCTAATATCTCAAGTACTGTTTCTAATCTACATGGATTGCCATCGGAGATTTACATTTATTTTGATAAGGATTAACACTAAATTGTAGAAAATACATCAACAAGAACCTGATAAGTTGAAATTTAAAAATCAATCTTCAGATATCAAAATATACCATCGTGGACTTTTAGATTTTTTAAAGGCTAATGCTTTCGTAGAACATTGTTTTTACGTATCACATAAAGTTGAGCCAGCGTACGCCACGTAAGCGTTCAGGAACCTCGTTTTCGCCAACCTTTTCCATAAATTATAGAAAATTCCTCGGAAAACTAGAAACAGACCCTCAATTATCTCTACATGAATTTTCATCACAATTGGTTCAGCGATTCGGCCTTGATCGCGACACACTAAGTTAATATTAGCATGGGTAACAAACTTTTCGTGCGAGCGTCCTACTCGCACGTATATGGCTTTTTCAACAATTGACCTTTAAAAGTGCTTCTTGACTTTTTGAATGATAAATGCTGATGATGATTTCGTATAACTAAATGATATTATAAATAATCTGTTATACAAATTAAAACTAACAATTGGACTCGTGTTAAACGAAACTCTACAAGATTACGCATTGAATGTATTGAACTTTTAACGTAAGATTGAAATTAAAAAAAAATCGCCCCTTTTGTTTTTTTATCTGATTCCATTTAATACAAGCGGTGCAAACCCGGCTTTGCCTGCTTTTACTGAACAATAATATTAACACTGCGAATTATACTAATGTATAAGCTATATACATATTTATAATATAGTAGGATGATAATCTTAAAAATATATATTATATTATATACATAGTATATATCTATGCCAAAACTAAAATCACGCTTCAATTATTTTCACTATGAGTATTATAGAATGTAACCAGAGCTATAAATGATATGAGGCCCAGCATGAGTGGTTTAAAAGTAACCTCTTAAGAGTACCACTATCCAGGACCTAGCTTCATCAGACTAGCTCGATGATACCATATTATTGTACGGTCAGTCGTCACCTTAGCTATCTACATATACAGACAAGTTTTGTGATGAAATAATGTTTATAAATTAGCGACCAGCTTTAACTAAATAATCATTTTAAATATATCAATATGAATTACTTTTGTTTTTTAATAATAATATTATTTTAAAACGAAAGTTACAGCACATTCAATTATAGATAGTTAAAAATATTGTTTAGTGTGCTACTTAATTAACATTAACGTAATTATCATTAATTAAATAATTACACTTAACGTGGTTCAGCCGTTTCTGAGTTTGGACAAACACAAGAATTAACTATACTTATCTTATATATCTTCTGCGTAATACACCGTTTGGTTACAATTTTACTATAACTTTTTGAGTATATCTTAAAAACGCGTGTTGAAGCTATCGTTCGAGATGAGTTCTGTCATATCTCTTATAATAAATCTGTAACTAATAGCTGTAAGATAGACGAAATTATTATTGGGGGCATTCATTAACAACCCACAACAATGATTTTTTAATTTGATATGTTTTGTCTTTGCGCATTTTTGTGTTGTCACTATAAGAATTTGTAACCTTCTCTTAAAATTTACCGTTTGTATTATTTAAATCCTATCATAAATAACAAGATTCTATTGATATATAATATTTTGTTCGACAAAATTGCTACAGCTTCACGCTGTATCCCGCACTAGGCAGGGTAGGCAGAGGGAACGGAAGTGAAACCTAGTGTTATGACACTCCGTTCCACTTGCGTTCCCCACTTTCCGTTGAGTGGCGGAACTCAACGCCGCGCTTTGCCTTATTACCAGAGCGAAGAAATGAAACATTAAATATTTAAATTGAAAATATTAAACATTTCATTTCCTCGACTGGGGATCGAACCCAGAACCTGTCGGTTACAGTCACACTCTTGTGCCGCTGCGCCACGACAGGCCTCAAATTGCTACTGTAGTTAATAAATCATTGTGTAGTTTAGGTAGATGAAAGTTACGTACGGAGAATACTAGTGAGTATTTTACCAAATTAAAGCAATTTGGTAAATTGTAAATTTTTATATACCTATTGTAAATTTTTAAAATAAAAATATAACGAAAATTTTCTTTCCAACTGTCCAATATGACAAGTACGCTGAGTATACGCGTACCGTATCCTCCCAATCACATTAGATTATGGCTTAAGGGGTCATCGGTGCGGCAGATCCGTTGCAAATTGAGCTCTTTTAATGTTCTCGAGCCGTTCCATGTAATATTATTTCAATGTATACTTCTATACTAATATTATTTTAAAAACTTTGTTTGGTTTGTTCAATAGTAAAGACATCACATAAGATCATAGCTTACGAGTGAACGGTTTTCAAGAGGTGCAGGTTCAAATCCCGCTACGTTCAAATTTTCATACTGCTTATAAAAAACGTAGGATCATCTCGATATCAGATTGTTGTAGACTAGTATTTTAAAGAGAGTAATGTACATACTCTCCTTTACATACATATATAGTGCAATACTTTTCTCGAGATATTCACAAAACCTTTGAACTATGTAGTCGAGTAGTTAAGTCTTGAAAACGAAATTTCCACTAAGTACCTCGTGACTCGATGCAGGCCCTTCAAAGGCAAGCATGCACACCTCGCCTGAAGAGATTTTAAGCTTTTCAAGTTGTTGTATATGGAAGTTTTACAACAATTACTATTTTAATAGTAAATAAAAATAAAGACGGACGAGTGCGTAAATAGACTTCCGTACTATTTATTTATAAAAATAACAATAATTTTCATCAATGTCAATATCGATCTAATCACGCTTGTTGCATAGGAGCTCCCTTTAAATATTTATTTTATTGTTTGTTTTTATAAAGGAAACAGAAGTATGTTGTGTGTAGAAATTTTAACTGCCTAACTATCACTTTACATGAGATTCAGCTTGGTGTCAGCCCACGGACAGACAGACGAACATACTATGGATTTTCAGTAAAACGATCCCATTTTAACCTTGAAATGTGAAATTCCAAGTTGGAATAAAATTCGTTGTTGCGTCAATTAGTCTCGCCGTGTGATTCCGGCTTAGAATAGGATCACCCTGGTACTGATGGTGTCGTAAGAGGCGACTAAAGTACGTGTGGGAGAGTCACGCTGTCAGCAATGGCAGCACGCATGGGCAGACTCGACCAGATTATTACCACTCCGGCATTAAAAACCGGCGTTAAGTAGTGGCTTTAGTCACTGCGTTTGCGTTTAGCGCAGTGGCACAAGCGTGCGACTGGAATCGCGACCGGTTGTAGGTTCGATCTCCACTTGAACATAAGAAATATTTAATATTTTTTAATATTTCCTCGCTCTGGTAATGAGGCAAAGCGCGGAGTTAAGTTTAGCCACTCAACACGCTTTATCTCAAGAATTCACCGGAAAGTGCGGAACGGAAGTGCCTTCATGAAGACGGAGCGTCTTAACACTAGGCTCCCAGGTTCCCTTTGCCTTCCTTGCTACAGCGTGTGGCTAAAAAAAATTTATTTAAGAAGTTGAATTTACTAATACGAAACGTCATTACATTATTCCGGTAAATTTATTATTGTTATGTTGCAAAGACAACTGTTCAATTACTGAGTGAAAAACATTCAACGCACAAACGAAACTACTGGACCCAGTTAGTTTAAATTTCGATACATAGATGGGTTATGGAAAGTAGGAGAGATCAAGATAGGATTTCTCGACATATCATTGTTTATTTAAAAATTTTCATCAAAATCCAAACTTGTACCTTCATATAGATATAAACATCATTTTTGTAAGGCCTCCCGTCTCTACTAAAAGTATCTCGCCTCGCCCGTACGTACTTTAATTAGAAGTGGTAGACTTTCCTCAAGTTCATTTTTTAACTTTTAACTAAACCTGAAAAGAATTTAAAGCAGCAAAACTAGGGCAAACTATTCAGAACGTTTTTTTTAGTAACTACATTTTTTTAATATTTTAGTCGAATATTTAGTAAATAGAATATATTGACATGATCGTTGTGAAGTGTGATAACAATCTTTCTCTACTAAGATGTTGGTTGTCAATTCGATTTCGGCTCAGGGCAATGAATCGTTTTGATTTTTCTGTTAGGAGTATAAGCTTGATACATCGTGAAGAAGCTATACTTACATAAATTTTAATTTCGATTGCCGAATATAATACGTAATGGATGGAGTAATACACAAAGTTCCCTGGTGCCGTCTGCCTTCTTCTTCTGCCATGTGTGGTATACTGCGTAAAGATGAATATAAAAAGCATAGCTAGGTTATTTTTAAAGATAGTTTGATTTATATAAGCTGGAAATGTATAATAGGATTAATTTTAAAATAATAAAATATTATTTAAAAAAAAGTGATGTTCTGATGGTGCCTTTATGTAAATATAATGGTTGTGAGTTCGATCCCCATTCGGGGGAATGTATTTAAGTTGATATCATTTTGAATAGTGCCACACGGAGTGTCTAATCACTATGGTCCCTCTGCCTAAAGAATAAACCAAGGAATAAACGTGAAGCCTTATATTGTTTAAACGTGATCCATAAAAAAAAATGCTGATGATAAATATATATTAAAATAGATATTATTTTCTATCTTAATATTGCAGAAGTGACATTAGTACTTATAAATAGGTGATTTGGTCCACAAAATATGAATATAAGTAACTGCGTAACACAATTATTGTTCAACGACACTCCGCTGACATTGTACCAATCGGTTATTTTGCATAGATCGCCACTTGTTGCTTCCCGCGTGATTGACAGTCCCTTGCTTCCTGTTCAGAAGAACGCTTTCGCTTTTTAGTACAACCGTTGCATGTTGTTGTATATCTGTATTTATAAATCTGCCACCGATCAGTGTCTGCACTTGGAAGATATATGAAAGGAAATTTATGTAATAATTAATGTAATAGAGCCAAAGATAGTGGTTTTTAATCTGTGCGTTGGTATGCGCTAATCTCAGAAACGGCCGAAACTTCAACCCCTTCCCTCAACATTTAGTGCCTGGTTTATGTCCAATAATTAAATTATGTTTAATATTTTTTTTCTAGACCTCCTTGTCTCCTCCTTGGACACGGATAAGGTTAAGGTATAACCTTCTCCGTGTCCAAAGAGCGCCACTAAACGGGGGCTTATATAATAAGTCCTTTGATATTTTTTATTCAGTTTTCCATATTAGTACGTTTGCATATTGTTTGATTAATTATCATATGTCGATGGACTTAAAAATAAAACGACCATGCAAAAGCCGCCATGCATTCAATTAAGATTTTTTTGTATTGAGACCCTTCTACGGACATGTCTGCCATTGTCTTTTCCATTATTTGTTATCACAAAGACTGTGGTTGCAGGCAGGTCTTGCGTATAGCAGGGTAGGTAATTGATTGTAAAAAAAGTGTTAAGACACTCCGTTCGCCATTGTTCGTTTAACTTTTGAGATAATGCGTGTTGAGTTAATAAATGGGGGGTCAAACTGTTTATATATTAGCATTTAGAATTTTAGACTGTATAAAAAGTCATAAATATTCCGAAATTTCCTATATGTCTATATTATTACACTATAGTTAAATAGACTTATTTGTTACAAGGGCAGTTGCAACAAAACAGTAGCTCCAGTAGTATTAAATTGCCACTGAATCCTTCCAAATTATATAATAAGATAGAATAAGAAAAAAATATATGTATTATTTAACGTTAAAAAAATTAAGTTTCTATTTTTTTTAGCTTCACGCAGTATCCCAGCATAGGTAACGTAGTTTCCCAAGTTCTCTGAGCTCAGGTGTTAAGATATTCTGATCCCATTAAAGAAGCTTCTATCATCGTACTTTTTACGTGACCCTTCTTCAGTATCATCGAAGTTGTGTTCTCGAAAGTCACCCGAGCTTCCACCATGCATTACATCACTCACTCCTGCTACACATATCTAATACATTAAACTCAAAAGAAAAAACAAAAATCCTCGTTTTAGCTATTTCCAAAAAGTCACATTTAAGTTGTTCAAATTTAATTTTAAAGAACCCCAATTTCCACTGACAGACCGAATTATACATACGTGGTACGGTACTGCTGTATGCGTAGATAATTTAATAGTGCCGCATATCAGTTATCGATTTACAAAATCGATATTTGCACAGTACTTGTAGCCTTGTGTCTCACAAAACATACGACAAAATAGAATGTCCATTAAAAAATTAAAAATTTACTCAGTTGAAGACTCCAGTGAAAGGTCAAACGACAGAATGAACAACGTTTTTGCGGCCTGTAGTAGTTCCAATGAGTACTTAAAGATGTTTTGTATTTTTATAGATTTCTTTGAAATCTTAGGAGCATAGGGAGAGGGAACCTAGGAACCTAGTGTTAACACACTCCGTTTCCATCCTCCGCCATTAGTCGAGTCTTTTTATAATGGAATTGACCTCGCGTATATCTCATATTCAATTTTTGCGCATTTTTGTTGCTGTCAAGTTTTTGGACTTAGTCAAGTACAAGTCGATTGATAAACACCTAGTTTGACGGCAGATCCCCACAGTTTGATCGCGTCACCTTTACAACTCCCGCACAAAAAAATCTTTGAAAAGTGAGACACGGAAATGTATCAGATTAAAACTACCCTACCCTGTTATGTGACGCACTGTGGGTTCGATCTCCACTTTAGGAATGAAATATTTAATACTGTCAATGTAACGAGGCCAAGCGCGGCAGTGATTTCCTCTACTCAACACTCAGTGCCTTAAATCCGGGGGAAAGTTGGGAACGGAAGTGTCTTAATGGGAACGTAATATCTTAACACCTAGGCAGGGGGAACTTGGAAAGCTATATTCCCAAATTCACCCCGTCTACTCTGACATGCGCGGGATACAGAGTGAAGCATAAAAAAAACATATTTCAGTTTTTTTCAACTTAAAATAATACACATATTTAGTTTTCTTACATTTTATTATATATTATTAATATAGTTTTAATGACTCATAAAAACGAAGAAAGTAATAATTACAAAATATACAAAACATAATTATGTTCATTGTTTTTTTTAAAAAACCTATGAATTTGGCGATCCTTAGTCAACTTCATATACCATAATCTGTTCAGTAGTATTAGCATGGACGGGGAACAAACGTCCATCCATCGTCACAAACTTTCACTATAATATTTGTAGAATTTCACGGCTACGCTGTCTACATGCTTGCTACTACGTTCTTTTTGCCAATCAAGACGGCAAGTCGATATTAACCTGTCAATTGTCAATTTTACGTATTTTGTAATGAAAATTCATTTTTTTTTAAATTAACCCATATACGATTGTCAAATGAAACTGAAAAACCTGGTAGGTTATTTGACAGCACCAATTTCTCTACCGTCATAATTGACTGGCATTTGTTTTTTCCTTTTGCCAGGTTTGTTTTCAATTTGCCGGCTATCCTAGTTTTCAGAAGTTGGAACGAGTTTTTCAAAGCTTTTTGTTTATTCATGCACCTATCCTATGTACGTGATGTACGGGTTTGTCTATTGATTTCTGGGTGTCTTTATTGGCTTTCTTTGTGTTAGAAATATGATTTTATGAAATTGACATCGTTGCGGTTGTAGTGTCTCTTTATAGTACAGGTAAAATTTATTCTAAATTTATTCAGATCTTTGAGACATTACATCGTGAGTGGCGGAACTTAACGCCGCGGTTTGTCTTGCTATAGTAAAAATGACTATAGTACATTTTACCGACAATCGCCCCTTTCTTTAGAAAAATTCCAACATCGGGAAGTGAAGAAAGACATCTATTGATATATCCCGAATCAAGTTTTCTTATTTATGTTTTTAAAGGACATGAATTATAAAGATACACATTTTATATAATAATAGAGGAAATTGCACGGCTGAGGCTGATTATCTATACTTTTAAAGTCTGTCGTGGCGCAGCGGCACAAGCGTGTGACTGTAACCGACAGGTTCTGGGTTCGATTCCCAGTCGAGGAAATGAAATATTTAATATTTTCAATTTAAATATTTAATGTTTCACTCTGGTAATAAGGCAAAGCGCGGCGTTGAGTTCCGCCACTTAACACACAATGCCTCAAATTCAACGGAAAGTAAGGAACGGAAGTGGAACGGAGTATGTTAACACTAGGTACACGGGTTCCCATACTCTGCCTCGTGCGGGATACAGCATGAAGCTAAAAAAAAAAACTATACTTTTGATATATAGTAACTTAAATATTTTCGAGTTTTATTTTTTTATGCGAAAAATGAATAATGAACTATTTTATAGTAAAATGTTTAGTTATTTCATATGAATTCAGGTAGTCGGGACGCGTGCATGACAAACGCGCTTAAATCGCGAACCCAAGATAAAAGAAACCATATATTTTGCTGCATAATCCCCTTTACCTGACATTGAAAGTCCCATAACTATGTTTAAGGAGATTCACCCGAACGTACAGACAGACAAAAGTTTCTATTTTTTTTTTGTATTGTTGTAATGTGTAGATAACTAACTAGATATACTTAAAAAATATGTGAAAGCTCTGTGCGTATCGTAACGCACTGAAAAAAAAATGAAAATAAGAGACTATATGTAGTTTTACATACCCGTATTAATTACCTCCATCGCCGAAAACCACAAAAACCATATATTTAAAATTATAATAAAATTTTACGAAAATATATGTAAAAGAGGCTTAAAGCTAATTAGTCGGTGACATGACGTCAATAGCAAACATAATGGATTGTTATGAGAAAATATATTTATAAAATGAAAAGCTCGTCTCCTATGTTAAGTGAAAAGCTTTAATTAATGTTCAACCTCTCTAGGGATATGAAATATTTTCATTAAAAGTTGTATCAGGTAAATAAAATTTTGAAAAAATGGTTGTAGGTCTTAAATTGGTAGTCATAATTTTATAAAATATAGCTAAACCATCTCGATGGACGAGGGTTTCGATTAGAAAGACTGCACTAAAAAACGGCAACGAGTTTCGTCTTTTTTCGACGAATCTTTCAACACGCAATATCTTGATTTTGTCTCGAATACCTCTTTAGTAGAGAAATTAAAATATAAAACATTTAATTTTTGCAAGTGGGAATCGAATCCACAACTTCGTGCTCAGAGTTATCATCACGTAGCATACAATGTACCTCTAGTAGGTACTTGATCTTGACATTAGCACATTGCGGTGCACTCCGTCGTCGACGTCCGGGACAATCAAGTGTCGTTTAACACTTATAGAGCGCAGTCTATTAGGGGAAGCCCTTCTATCTCACGAACGAAATTGTATCCATGTATTTATTTGTTCTTTTATGTTTCTTTGAAACATCGGGCAACGTTTCATTGTAATCTCAATAGTTATAGGTTCGATGGCCATTTAGGTGAGAGATCATGATATTTTTATTTTCCACGCTGTGGCTAAATGGCGGCGTTGAGTACTGTCATTCAAAACGCAATGGTTGATATTCGGGCTGGATGTGGAGCATATATTGATACTACGGTCTCTGACAACCTTATTTTGATTTGTAAAATTTTATATATTGTACTCTTGTCCCATTGACCCACAAACATGAAATTGCTGAAGAACTTTCGGTGAACAGGTCTGGTCGATTTTTTAAGGCGCATAATTATTTTGACTGAATTGTATAGATATTATATCAAAATTATATCAAAAAAAGGAAATATTAAACGCAACTAGTATTAAGCATGATCTAAATTAAAAACTATCGCTTGTTAACCTCTATCGCCAAAAGAGAGTTGTCATAAGTTTGACCTGTTTGTCTGTGTGACTGTTTGGCGCCGTTGCTTCGCAAATAATGAACCAATTTGGATGAAGATTTTTTTAAATTGAAACTTTTAAACTATGTTTTATGAAAATATGAGTCATGATAAACAGTTTATGAGCTACATACAAGCACTTTGCGAAGATGTATTGGATTACTTTGGTAATAGTTGTACTTTTTTTGGTCTCGTTTTTTTTAATAGGCCTGTCGTCGCGCAATGGCACTAATATGTAAAACAGTAAACGAGATAGGTTTTGGGTTCGATGCCCATTAAAGGAAATGAGATATTTGATATTTTCAATTCAAATAGTTAATGATTATATTTCTTCGCTCTCACTCAACACGCAGTGCCTCAAATTCCTCAAAGTGATGAACAGAACGGAGTGTCTCATCACCAGGTTCCTAAATTCTCTCCGACTACCCTGCTATGTGGGTATGTGGGATGTAGCGTGATGCTAAAGTTATGTGTTCAATATGTACAACATATGATGTAGGAAAAAAAAATCATGACCTTAGTATTCTATTCATATTATTAGATATAAATATCTGTATGGATTTGATCTTTGCGGTTGGGTGTAGCTTAAACAAGTGATTTTATTATAAAAAAAAAACAACTTCAAGCAAATGGATGGAATTTAAGGCACATCGTTCTCAATTAACTGGTAAATTTTAGAGAAATTGCACGTGGAGTGGAGAAACTCAATACCGCGCTATGCGTTGTTACCAGAGCGAGTAATTTTATTCGAGTACGAATTGAATCTACAACCCGCGTTTTTATAGTCCAGCGCTGTACTATTGCACTACGACGGATTCATAGTATTAAAAATGCATTCACGCAGGAAAATGTTGATAGATCATTTAAATATTATAGCAGTTCTTTTTGAGAATCAAAACTAAGAATGTTACTTTGGCGGCCTTTTTCCATATATAACTGTAAGAAATTCGAAAATGTTATGTCGATCAGGCAATGGACATAATTTATACGTAGGTACTTATAAAAAATATGGCATCAGGCCATATTTTTTATGTAAAAGAAGCTGCTTTATGTAAAAGAAGACGCTGTAGAAAGAATTTAAAACAAGGAAATTATTAAATTTTGTCTGCCTGTCTGTTTGTCTGTCTGTTTGTTTAATAATTCTTATCTCAAAAATGTCTTTTACGATTTAAATTAAAAATAAATTTCATTGAAAAAAAAAAAGTTTTTTCTACTTAAGTTTTTACAATTTTGACAAACTTCCCATTGTTTTAATCAAATTGGTTCAAAAATCGGTTCAAATAAGTTTTACGATAAAAAGTGTCGTATCCGGTAAAATGGCTTCAAAATAATCAGTTTGTATATTGTTTGAAACTTTCATTTTCAATCCTGTAAAGACGACAGAGACAGTATACAAAATAATGGACGAAGTGCCGAAGTATCTTAGCACTAGATATATAATAATAAACAATCTTGTAGCCATTGTTTGGTACTAACAGGGCGGGCCCACAATAGATATTATGTTGTTTTAACTGTTTGTCAAATCTAAGAAACGGCTAGGCCAGATTTATAAAAAGTTTTCGTTATCATATTTTTTCAACATCTCCTCAACGTTTAGAGTGAGGTTTACATAAATCGGTTAGAATAAGACACGTTTTTGTAGCAATTTTGCGGGACTCAATATAATGCTTTTTGCCCATAATGTTATGTTTCCCTCTGTCTACCTATCTAAATTAATATTATTGTATTGAAATAATGTTTAACTAAACTCAGCTGTCTACTATCAACTACAGCCATTAGCTACATCATGTATTAATGACAACGGACTCGCTCGCGGCTCTCTTCGCTTGAATTACTCGATTTTATTTACTTATTTTAATTAATTTCACACAATCGGGCAATATGTATACATTGAAAGCTAAAATTTTAGCGAAATTAATAAACATTATGTACTTTTTCTTATTTTTAAGTGACATAACTTTTTTATTTATTATTCGATTTTTTTTATTTATTTTGTAAAATTCACGATAGTAAAATTAATTTTATAATTACTTGTAATATCAGTTGTCGAATGCCCGGCTCGTAGCGTCGTAGTTTTACAGGCTAGGGGTGTATTTTTCCTAAATTGAGTTTCATGTTCTAATTGTAATTGAACTCTGGTAACGAGGCAAAGCATAGTGTTTTCCTCATTCAACACACAGTGCCATAAGAATTTAAGGAAAAAAAGTATTTCAGTATTTCCAGGTCGATACGACATTGGTACCTTAAAAAAGCGAGTCTACCTCAATCATAAAGACCGGCAACGCACCTGTAGCTCCGCTGGTGCGTTGCACGCGGCCGTAGGTGGCGGTGATCACTCTTCATCAGGTGACCCGTACGCGAGTTTGCCTTATCTTTTCCATAAAAAAAAGATAGCGGGGCACGGAAGCCGTTTTAATGGAAATGGAGTATCTTAACATTAGGTGAAGATACTTTGGAACTTATCAAGCGAAACAAAATTTACCAACTACAATGTAATTAATTTAATCAAAATTATAATATAATTAATAAAGTAATTCCACTAGTACTTAACGCTGTAACGTGGATAATGCTTGATTCAATCACGATCAATATAGGATACATTGGACGCTAAATCCATTCATTAATTATACACTCTCCACGTGCATTTCTGATAACCGCATTAGAGAAGCTGTTTCAAGAGGAATACCTGTCTAAACTACGTTTGTGCAGATTGTCGCTGTCTCATTGAAAACGTAACGGTTGTCAGTTTAAAAAGTGAAACGCAATGTTTCCAACATTTTAGGCTTGGGTAACGCAGTGTCTTACGCTATCTTTCCTCTGCCTATTCTTCTATATGCGGAAAAGAACACTAAGTGACAACATTACATAATACAATCGCTATCACATTATGGCAAAGTGCTTGTAGATCTTAAACTGCTGATGCTTAAATCTAGCCTTAAACTTCCGCTATGAATAAAGCTTTTGATTAAAATAAAGCTCGCTGAAATCGGTTCATTTATTCAAAAGCTGCGATGCGACAGACACTCACAGACAGACACGTCGAACTTATAACACCTCTCTTTTTGTGTCGGGAGTTAGAAAAGAAAAATTTGCAAAGGATTTTTATAAATGAACGTTAAATTATTTCACTCCAGATGTTCATGAGTTTAAATATTTTAGCTGCAGGCAATTTTTAAAAAAGTTAATTTCTTGCTGCTAGTCCTTCTCAGTCGCGTTTATTTTAGAATTTTTTTAGACTGTCTTGATCGAGGGAATTTGTCTAATTAGACCGAATAATACTTTAAATATATCTATCTATATGAGAACAGGGTGAGGCCTGTCGTGGCAAAGTGGCACTAGCGTGCGTCTATAAATGCGATAGGTTGTGGCTTTGATTCCTTACTCAAGTAAATAAAATATTTCATATTTTCATTTCCAAAGTGTCCTAACACTGCGTCCCCGCTGCCTATCCTGGTATTTCTAATTCAAATAATTTTATTTTATTGAACGTCAAATATTTTACGACCGCTTCAATAAAATTACTGTACTAGAAACTCGCAGGAATCTGTTTTAATCAATTGTATATTTACACTTATTCATTAGTAACTATAATACAGACGGGTGCGAGGGATGCATGCGGGATACAGCGTAAAGCTATATCATATATAATATAGCATGAAGCTATTGAAAGGTCCATTTTGGATTTAGGTATTCAAAGCAGTAATAATCTCCTGGTCTGTTAATCCTATCCATCTATAGTTCGCTCGCGTCCACTATGCGTGCATAGGATACCTGGTAGCCGCCTTATACTAATTGCACACTCCGGCAACGTTGTACATGATTAATTGGATTTCTATAGCATATGTTGTCTATATATATGTTTATATATAATTTGGTGAGGCCTATCGTGGCGCAGGGGCACAAGCTATTGATTGTAACCGACAGGTTCTGGGTTCGATCCCCAGTCGAGAAAATGAAACATTTAATATTTTCAATTTAAATATTTGATGTTTCATTTCTTCGCTCTGGTAATAAGGCAAAGCGCGGCGTTGAGTTCCGACACTCAAAACGCAAAGCCTCGAATTCGGCGGAAAGTGGGGAACGGAGTGTCTTAACACTAGGTTCCCGGGTTCCCTCTGCCTACACTGCCTCGTGCGGGATACAGCGTGAAGTTAAGAAAGAAAGAAAGCAAGAATATATAATTTGGTAGTTTCATCATTTTAACGTATAAAAATAGTTGTTATCGATGTTGCCTGAGACACATTCTGGTTTTTTGGCCTCACGCTGTATCCCACGTATAGCAAGGTAGCCTGGGGGAACTTGGGAATCTACTGTTAAATACTCCAATAACATTAATTCTCTTCTCCACTTGTCGGCCAAATTTCAAGTGGAGCAGTCCATGCTCTTGTGCCTCGCTGGCCTCTAGAGATATTTTTGTTTTTTTTTTTAATATTTGTAGTTACCATATATGGTATATGTCTAGCTTTATTATTATTATTATAAAGCAGAAAGGGTTTGCCTGGTTGCACTCGCTAGTCTTAGGAAGTACTTATTAAAAATGAAAAAAAAAAAAATCTTATTTAGTAAGATAGTCATTTTTTAAAAGAAGCACACCCCGGTTTGTGTTACCACGTGCCTTGAATGTGTCGTGGTTGATGTTTCTTATTTATTTCCAATTGATTACGCTGACAAAATCAGATATTTTAAATGTCTCATCTTGTCCAAGTGCTTGTAGCTTTAATAAGCTTGATCTCGGCTTTAAGCTGTATCCCGCACTTGGCAGGGTAGGCAGAGGGAACTTGGGAACCTCGTGTTAAGACACTTCGTTCCACTTCTATTCCCCACTTTCCGCCGAATTTGAGGCATTGTATGTTGAGTGGCGGAACTCAACGATAAGGAGCTTCCGATATAAAGAAACGCACTTTTGGGGTAGAGGGTTATAAAACTTTAAAATTTACCTAATAAAAGGTTTTTGTGGCTTTAAGTTATATAATCTTTAATACCGAGACGCAATGTATATTACCAACTACCGAGGCGCAATGTATATTACCAATGAATTACCTGTAATTAATTGAAAAAGCATTTTAAAATTTAAACATAGTTATATTTATTATACTGTTAAAAGTCTCCTTTGTTTTTAAAAATGTTAAGCTATTTAAGGTCAAAAGGTCACTGCACAGCAGTGGTGATACAAACTAGTTTTAAAATACTTTCGATCCTAAGTTTAAGTCGAGCTTTAAAGAATGCGCTTCTAGTGGCTGTGTTCAACGCCACAGCAATCGTAGTTGGAGTCAACACTGTGCCGCTGCGATGACGGCTTTCAATTTTTATTTTATTTAAGATAGTTTCCGTTCTTCAATAATATTTACTGAATAAAATAAACCGAAATGTGAGAAAAAGTTACCGTTAAGCACTAGTAGCAGCGTTAAGTTACGCCTAACAATAAACAGTGTTTTTAAAATCAGTGTACACATTAAGCCTTCTTAAAGAGAAAACTATGTAAAAGCAAATTAAATTTTCCTATCAATGTTTTTATTTGTATATAAAATACTTAAGCCCCATTTCTTAGTACATCTGATTCTGTATCACATCATTATAAAAGGATTATCTTTGCTCTTGGAAAAAATTCCATTTTTATATTCTATATAAAAATTGCTTGAGGTAATATTGACTTATCGATTACAGCCTACGCATCATCACTATAGATACGAATTAGAAAATAGAATATTCTACTTAATACTCGCCCAATAGAGGCTAGACATGGCATAGGGGCATAAAAATTCGACAACTCGCAATCGGTTGTGGCACCGATTCTGACTCATTTAATATATTTCACTGTCTTTTTCCGAGGCAAAACGCAGCGTTGAGCTCCGCCACTTAACATTCAACGCTTCATCACACACAATTAATCAAGAATGTGTCACAATGGAAAAAAGTATAAGGAACCTAGTGTTCTAATACTTCATGTAATGTGCATACAACGTGAAGCCAAAAACTGATTTGAACCGAACCGAGTAGATTAAGCAGAGACATAATTTTTCTTCCACGACGATCTCGTTTTCCACCCAATTTTTCAAAAATAAGCTATTGTTTTGTCATATATATATATATATTATATTTTTTGTTACACATTATATTAATAGGTATATTATATATACTTTTAAAGAAAAGAAACATTTCACCCAGTAGATCTTTCCATAGTTGGAATGTTTTTGATGCACGAGCGTTAGACGCCAAAAATGTTTAAAGGTGGTGCGGATGATATTTATTTCTGATATAGTTACCTAAGACCACGATCTATGTAAAAACCTATACGTATATCAAATATGCAATTGTAAAAGTATAGAATGCTAGAATTGATCCCTCAAAGGTTTCAGAGAAATAGAAATAAAATATTTTATTCGATAAATATAAAATATACCTTTAGAAAGGATTTAAATCTGCCATTGAAAGCTCAAGAACACAATGTTTGTAAACAAAACCACAACATGTACAACAAAGAACCACCCCCCTACCCCCCTCCCTCCCCCCGCGGCTTCTCAACCCACCCCTTTAAAAGCCCGGGTTTAAATCTTAGGTAAGTCCTAATAGATCCATATTTGTACCTAGATATTCTATTCCGGTACACAAGTACATATAAAATTGTATCCATGCGCATAACAACTAATCGATATCATCCCTTTACTCTCCCTGTATTTATTATTCAATAAATAAAAAATAAAAAAAAAACAATAATGGCATTCTGTTGAATGTTAAAGAAAAATTAATATAAATCACAATTACAATTAAATATTTGCATTGCATAGTGCACTGTATGCAGTTGCAATACGGTTGCGTTTTACTCGGCGCATGTCCTGGTCAATACGGCTTAATATAGGTAGGCAGGTGTAGTTAGGAGCGGGCAGGGTGGTAATAGGTGGGATAGGCTAGGTACGGATCTGCTCGTGCGCCCTAGGGCTCCCGTGCCCGGGATCGGCCCACCTCCCTCATCCCAGACCCTCTGCAACGGTATATTAGGCGCGTCCGCCGCTTGCAGTCGTCTGTCAGCGCTCGCAAGCACAGGCAACAAGTCCTCTCGCGACCGCCGCCGCCGATGCACCGAGCGCTTCATAGCGCTTTTGACGCGTTAACTGTATATTGCTTTTGGTGATTGAATATTGCGATTAAAAATTTTGTTCCTTTTTTCGATTTTCATCTATTTTCTGCTAAATTAAATATCATTTTATTTGATTTGTTTCAAAACTTTGGACTTAATTTGGACACTTAAATTGGAGAAACATTTTAATATTTGTGCGCTCTTCATAAATTTAATATTATTTGTTTTAATCAATTTCAATAAATAATTTTAAATAATAAGTGCTGACAATTTATGTTTCGCGTTGATAGCAAATGTGCTATCATTTCAACATCAAAAAGAACGCGTCGCGTTCGCGCAATAATCAGTAAAATCTTACCGACTTCAAGCCATTTTTGAAGAGAACATTTTTAAAACTCAAGACGAGTCTGAAGAGGCAGTAAAATTCCAGATATCATTTGAGTACGGCCAGGGACTGCGTCATCCTGGCTTTTCCGTGGAGCTGCTGTAAACTCCTTGAAAGAAGTTCTTTGATTAGCGGCCTAAGCGGGGAGGAGCCACGTGTGGCCCTGTGTACAACCGGGGGCGGGCGCTCTGCGCCGCCCCGCGAATACATATGTAAGTATTAAATAATTATCATTTATCTATTCTTATCAGGTTCGACCAGGTCGGTGACGAGAGGACGAGTTTTGGCGCTGTTTGCAGCTTTTTTCAGGTGTTTTGTAGTCCCCAAATGTCGGTTTAAAAGTTTTATTTAGTATAAATTAATTTAAGGCTCTTAGCGATCTGATAAGTATGCTAGAATATGTTTAATTAATGTCGACGCTGCGATTGTATCAATGATATACTTGTATTCCGCGATACCAACTCGAAACAGTAAAAAAAGTGCGGAAAAGGCAGTAAAAATTTTACTGTCTAGTAAGTGGATTTCAAGAAATAATTACGTGATAGTACTTTGACAGAATAGTTATATTTTTATGTGTAAAATGCGACTTTTTTCGCGAAACAAAAGTGCTAAAAGAGGAGTATTGTTTGTCGTCAAACAAAACTACGTTGCGAACGTTTGTACCTGTTGCGCGCCGCTCGTCGCTGCCAATGTCTTTGACTTGGACTTTAGTTGACATTTTTCCTATATTTAATGTCTATTTTAATTTTTGTTTTATTTCTTTACGTACCTATCACCTGGCGAATGTTTATTTCATGGCTCTCTTGGAACATCGCTACCTACTTATATCGAATTCCTCTCATAAAACTTTCCGTAACTTTTCGCTGACTGAGGCCCGAATTTTAGGTTTTCAGAAATGTTTCAGAACAAAGAAAATACTCGCGTTAAAGTTATAAATTTCCAAATTATATTTGAATGTAGAAGCTTTTTGTAATGTATGATATATATAATTATCAATTTGTAATCCAAATCACGCCATTGTGCATGCACACGGTTAGTCCAAAAATCAATGCGCTGGGGACATAGTATATTCTATATATTTAATTCTAATTATGTTCAATAGAGATTATGATATATATTTTTAGCTCTCCGCATCGAGCTTTGTTTGTTTAAATAAAAAGTAGTTAAATTATTTTTTCGCATAAATATTACAGTTCCAAGGAACGAACGGAAATAATTAATTTTAGTATATCACATTACATATATTTCTTGCGTTTCCACCATCCACTTGAAAACATCGTTAAAACGTAAATAATATAAAGAACGAATTTAAAATCAATAATATTTCGTATAGTCGGCAGAAAAAGTTTATTTTGATGACAATAAGTGAGCAACGTAACGGCAAAATACCACACGATATGCTATATTCATTCAAATGATTACCTACTTTTTGTCTAAATCGGCTATGTTTATTAATTTCACCTTAATAATAAATCATTAATGAGGCCTTATGCATCCTACATTCGGTTAGGCGGGGCGGCCGGGTGGCCGGGGTGGTGGGCGGCATTGAGCCACCGCCCTGCTCGTTGCGCTTCATAAAAACATTTTCAACATCATTCTCTTTATAATTTATCATTCTAACTATGCCTCTAAAACTAATAAATTTGACGGACATTTCGGGAGTTGGGGTTTCTGTGTTTCAGGACATATAGCAATGCGAATCCATTTAACCTTCTCCTAATCAGCTTTGTACATTGCTCTCAATTTATTTCTATAGATTTCTTTGCCGGACCGCCGCGTCGCGTCGCGTCTGTTGCTTTTCACATGTCACGCTTGTTTCTTATTTGCATGCTTTGTTTTATTTTTTTATTTTTTTTTTGTTTTTACTAAATGTTTTTTTGTTTTCTCTTCTCCTTTAGCGTTTTGACGAGGCTGTGCCTGTACGTTAATAGGTGAAATTTTGGTCCAGATACCTGCCAGATGGTTTATTGACGTTGGAACAAGGACATGATGTAACTATTTTATTCAAGCTGGGCCTGTTAGCATCAGACGATAGTTTAAATGATTTTTCACCCGACCATCTGTTTTTGCAGCCGCCGTAAGTATAATTTTTTGCGTTTACAAAGACAAATAAGTAAGTGATATTGACCACTTTAGGGTCTACGGCTTGTAGGTGTTACAATACTTGGGTATCCTTATGATAAATGATTATACTATCATAACTTTCAATTAGCTCTTAAGACCTGAAACTATGTTTGCTTAAAAAATGTTATGCTTCATATATTTTCCAAAGCGTTCTGCGGACGCTGCGTCCGATAAGCCCCATTGTGATGTACCGCGGCAGGTCGCGTGGATGGACCGACGCGCACTATTGAAACAACGTCTGAAACGGATTATACGTTTTAAAATTGAAACTCTTTTATTGTAGAACTTTTGCAGCTACGTTCAGGGTTTTTGTCACGTTTTTGAGCTTTGAAAGGATTTCTATGTAGGTGTATTTAGTGAGAGTTGGTTATTGAGGGATGAGGTTTTTTTGGATATGTTTTGATGGACTATGCAAAACTTAGACATATGAATGAAATCAATATAAAATATATATACTTGCCTGGCCTGTCGTGGCGCTGCGGCACAAGCATGTGAACGATAAGTTGTGGGTACAATCCACCCGACCGATTCGACCCACCCGAGGAAATATTAAATATGAAAGAAAATGCAGTTTATTGTTATATTAATAAGTCCCAACTGGAAACCTATTGCCTAAAAAGTTAAAGTTTTTGTGTATTTAACAGATTTCTTTATTTCAGAAAAAGTTTAAAGTTTAAAAAAAATATTTTGTATCTTTGTCTGTTTATCTGTATTCCTGTGTTGTTTGTAAGCGCTAATATCAGAAACAAGTAATGAATATTAAATGCATTTTTCCCTTAACATTTAGTGATTGTTCGATTAAAATAAATAAAAATGTTATATGAATTTTAGATATCCAGTAACATATCCAGTACGACAAATTTGCTACATTTTTTTTATTTATTTCATGCTTGCGAAGCCACAGGCGAGTCGCTTGTCTATAATGAAGCTGTTATTAATGATTTTTCTTTTTATCTGGTTGTGGGTTTATTCGCGCTAATCTTAAATGCGTCCTAACCGATTTCGATGAAGTTTTCATCAATGAAATTAGATAACCTTACCTTAAACTAAAGTATAGTCCAGTAACAAAATACAATACCTAATGAAATTAGATAACCTTACCTTAAACTAAAGTATAGTCCAGTAACAAAATACAATACCTAATGAAATTAGATAACCTTACCTTAAACTAAAGTATAGTCCAGTAACAAAATACAATACCTAATGAAATTAGATAACCTTACCTTAAACTAAAGTATAGTCCAGTAACAAAATACAATACCTAATGAAATTAGATAACCTTACCTTAAACTAAAGTATAGTCCAGTAACAAAATACAATACCTAATAAAGTTACCTATGATGAAATTCAATAGCATATTGAATCAGAACTATTCATCTGTAAATATAATCGATAATTAAAACATTGAATTGCAATTCTCGACAGCAGACGGGACGAGGGGTGGGTCCTCTTCATTAGGGCGGACGCTGCGCTGTACGGACACTTAGTATGCTTAATTTACATGTTGATTAAAGTATTGTAAATATCTTTGATTACTTCGGGACTTAAAGCTTTCACGCTTTATCCTGCAGTTAGCGGGTTCCGCATGTGTAATACACTGTTAAAACACTACGTTCTTTATTGAATGTAACTGCCATCAAGCGCAGCTGAAAGCACGATGGTCGTAGATTTGATTATCGCTTCAATGAAATATTTGAAAATGCTGTTCAATTATCGGTTAGAATCGGACAAAATTGAACATTGTGAGATCATAAAGTAAAAAAGGATATACGTAATAAATATACTTGACATGCCTGTGGTTCGCCTATATTTTGAATCTTTGCTACTTGTCTCGGCATCCAGCGTGAAATTTCTATAAAATAACACGTTAACATAAAGAAATTTTAGATCGTCTTGGTGGAAATGTACAATAATATGATTGTTAACGCGACGTTTGCGGGTTTGGTTCCCATTTGGGAGAATAAAATGTTTAAAATTTTAATTTCTTCTGTGTAATAATAGTAAGGCAAAGCACGGCGATTGGTGCCGCCACTCGACACTCAATGCAAAATTAATTCGTTGGAAAGTAGGAAATAGTGTGAGGTTATGCAAAATAAACTTCACGTTGAGTCACGCAACTCAACGTCGCTCTTTGTCTCATTACCAAAGTGAGGAAATGAAAATAATTTACTTTCCCCATTTGGGAATCGAACACAATCGTCGCGATTACACGGCCTGAACATTTTATTAAACGTACATAAACATTAAACTGTAGTTTCCAATGCCAGACGGGCCGTAGGGTGGGTCCATTTTATTAGGGTGGTCGAGATTTGCGTTGCGCCCTCTCCATTTAATACCTTTCTACTTTTTGCACCGCACTGTTTAATACTTTTACATAACATCAATATTTTTATTATGGACTTGGATATTTTAAATATTTTATGTTAATACGACTGTTTTCAGTTTAATAATTTGGGATAATGGATTTGTTTTGATTGGATTGATCGTCGTTTATCCAAAACCAGCTTTTCCTATAATGGAAATATATTAAGCTTTGTCGTTTTTTTAACTCACACTGTGTCCAGCACATAGTGAGTAAGCGGATTGATCTTGAGAATCTGCTGTTAGGACACTCCTTTACCTCAATTTCCTTAATTTCACGGATGATATCAACTTTCGTCTCTACATACACAGACTTTGAAAACTAAAACCTATATATTTCAAGTAAGTCAACTACACCCCTAAAAAGAGGTCTAGAGACGCTTTAGAATGTTTTATATTAAAATACGTTGAAATTCCTCTATAATGAGTAAAAAAAAGTTAAAATTCCTTTTATCACTATATATTATTTTTGTAGATCTATTATATATTAAATTAAATGATTGAATTATTTTAATCGCGGCGTTGAGTTCCGCCACTCACTCTTCCTGGAAAGTACTCAGGTTTCTCACTTCTGCCTACACTGCTGTTGGTGAAGCTAAAAATAAAACAACAGTCGAATATATATCTATTGAATGTTGCTCTGTGTAAGCTTAGTTACCTACAAAAACTACTCTTTGTAAACTCCAATACGGAAAAATTGCATTAATTAAGCTGATCATTCGTTCTCAACTCTTGCAATTTGTGAAAATTAAACACAAATACAAATCCAACCAATTGATTTTCATACAGATTCGATACAAATGCCTAAGCTTTTTCCGTTGCCGTATCGTTTTGAGGGTCGCTTATTCAATTTACCACGATTCATTTAGTTTTTTGCGTATGTTAAGGCAGGTTTTTCTACGGGGTTTTTTTAGTTTAGTTGTATATGAGTTGGTGAATTTTGGAGCTTTATCATTGATTAATGATGTTTATTTGTAAAGCTATGGGTGTTATGTGGCATTAGAATATTACCCACATCTACAACTGATACCGATTATATTATAAAGTCCAATTTTACTTAAAATAAATTCGAGTATTTTCATATATTGGATGGACAAAAGTAGCGTTGCTTTCAAATACCTGTTTATAATTAATGAAGAAACGATTGTGTTACATTTTCTTTTAGAAAGAGTAACCTTGGTCTTAAGCTACTTTCTTATTTCGGCGTAATTTAAAAAAGCGTTTTCTTTGTATCTCGTGTTAGGTATGCAATCGGCTGAACTGACTCCGAATATCCTATGGAAAATTCGCACACTCTTCTTTCAGAGTAGTAACCGATGACTGTTACTCGCTTTCTTATGATGCAATGAGTACTGGCATCATCTGCGCACAGCAGGCAACATTCTACTGGGGCAGTATCTCCCATAATCTCTTTCTTACCCTGTCAAATGCCAACAAAAGCATAAAAAAATTTTGGTATTCGCCCAAAAAAAAATCCATGATCACGTGGAGGGGAAAAAATCTGATCTATAAACTCTATACTAGGTCTAAAACCTCCCTGGGCCTGCCATAACAACCTTTCAGAACTCTCTTAAATTTTCTTGGTAATACTTTAACATAAACTTTACTTTCTAAGCTTGAGCAGTCTATATGTACTCCTTTGCCTTTATATAAAGGCACGATGACCACATCTCGCCAATCATGGGGACCTCTCCTGATTTTCAGAATAAATTGCACATAAACCAGAACAGGTCTAAGACACGTTGCCTACTATATTTTGCTCCCCCTGCCTTTCTACATTTCAGACTTCATATTGCACTGTGTCTTTAATACTTATTATTTACTTACTTCTTGCAACATAATTCTTGTTGTTACTATTTTCTGCCAAACTTTTCACTTACCGCTATAAGTGTAGTAATTATCTACAGCCGTAGTAAATGATTATCACTTACTTATGTTCATAGTTCGTGTGTTATCAGAGTATTTAAAACTTGCTTTATCGATGTTTATCATTTCTAGGGACTTGAAAAAACAGAAAAAGATGAGTGCGGGTGAAGATGAACCATCGTCTGGTTTAAACGGACGGCTGAGGCCACGCAAATCCAATATCCCTAGCCTTCAACCTGCTAAGATTACTCGTAAATTGGACGCGAAACCTTCTCCTGAAAAAGCCAAAAGATTTACCCCGTCCAAAGTTACCCCAAACAAACCTGATGATCTCACTGAAAAGTCTGATACACCTTCCCCACAAGTTCTTTGTCCCTATTGCGATAAGATATTTTATGCAAAACAAGCAGTTTCTAAACATATACGGCGAACTCACTTTTCGATATCTAAACAAGATAATTCAATTAACTGTTTGTTTTGCAACCATGTTGAGGATGATGGCAACGACATCATACGGCACATGGTTGACAACCATCCCAACCAATACTTCGCCTGCTATGATTGTCACACTAGGTTTCCATCCACTACTGAACTGGCCGAACACAAGCTAAATGTCTGCGAACAGCAAAAATTACCATATCGCAACAAATTACGCCAGAAGCCTGTGCGGAACAAGACGAAGGATCAAAATTATAACAGTCATAAGGAGTTTAATACTGACGATAAAAACTATTCTCCTGGAAACAGTTTTAATCGTATCGTTATTTCATGTGAACTTAAACCATCTCATCCTAACGATCCCTCTGATATAGAAGACAATATTACTACGAATTTAATATTACCACCAAGCAAGAGCTCTGCCAACGCAACTGTTATAGAAAAAAATGCTGTTATAGTTTTGGACGATCTGCAATGGAACAAAAGGATACCTTCTAACTTTTCCTTCCACAATACAGACGCTGACCAAATATTATCAAGACTGGGGGTAGTTCACAGGTCACCTCGAACTGGCGAGTCCAATAGAAAAGAATGGTACAAAAACATAGACGAATCAAATCAAAAGTTCGAAAAATGTTTTGACACCAGCTTCTACTCCAAAGTTGCGAGTAATGTTCAAGAAAATTTAACAAAATTTCTTGACGGTACTTTTAATTTTAGCCCTGATCCAGAAAATACTATAAAAACACGGAAAGCTAAGAATAGCGTCGCAATTAATACTGTAGAAGGATTTCCAATTTTATTGACATGTGAACAGTTTAATAGAAATATTTTTGACGCTTACATGCCAAGGGCAATAGCGCCTAAGCACAAGTGGAAGTGGGATAATCCAGAAAGCCCTAAGGACTTAATAAGTCCCGAACAAATAAAGCGTGACTCTCACACAAATAATTGCATAATTACTTTAGTATCTAGTTTGGATATTTGGACACAGCTTTGTATGCGTCAAAAGTTTGAAGATAAGTTTAACATATCCCCAATAGAAAAGAAGACTGAAAAACAGAATAACATTGGAAAAGAATTAAAAGAAATTTTGGAAAGCCGAGAACTGCCAACATCGTCTTCACAGATAATCAAATATAGAGAGCCACCAGTTAAGGCACGAGACAGTTTGGATTTTCCTGCGTCCTTGGGTCTGGTTCCGACGAAGCCTAATCATGATTTGAAGCCTGCAGTCCTCAGTGGTGAATGGGTGCGTCCTCGTTGCTATGTATGCTGTGCATGTGGAGCTCAAACGCGAGATTCAAGAGGATTATCTTCTCATATTTCAAACCATCATCCCAACGCGCAGATTCAACATTACGAAATTGTAGGAGAAGTTCTGTTAAATTCCGACATTTTGAAACATTTATATGTTCCACCCAGTCAAATTAACAACAGAACACGCCCTCTTCGAGGCTTCAGAGAATGCACGAAATGTCGACAGTCCTTAACTTTAGAGGATTTACATCAACACATGCTAGATTGTGCAGGGGATACGCCCACAGTTCGAAGAAAATGCAGATATCGTCCATTCGGAATGAGAAAGAGACGTCCTCGGCTACCCGACAATACGATACGTAAAAAAATCCGCAAAGATATAAGATCTCGTCATAATAGAAAAAGTCATATGAGGCCAAGACCAAAGATTAGATCAGAAGTAGGTGATGGTAAGTTTAATCAAAATGTAATAAAAAGTATTATAAAATGTTTATATTATGTAATAGAATATTTTCAACTGGGCATTATCTCTTATTTACTTATTTATAGATGATGTTTTCATGTTGTTTATAAAATATTAATATGTTTTTTTCAGCTAAAACGATATTATATAATACTATATACGATATTATATAATACATCTAAATTGATTTGAATATTGGACTTTTAAAAACCGATAGTTTCTTTCCAGCCGAAACAATACGCAAAATGCTCGCAGACTTACCGGCCAAACGTCATCGGGTGATGGTGAATCCTTCGAATCCCACTTTGCGCCCTCGTAGAAAATTAAATCAGCAAAGAAATAAAATTGTAATGAAGAAAAGAATGATAGAAGAAGCGAAACGGAAGGCACAACTTGGTGAAACCTTGCATGACGGTGACGATGACGATAAAAAACCTCCTGATCAAAACGATCATAAGATCTTAAAAAATACAGTACAGCGCGTGGCTTCTAAGATCTTACGCCACAAGGATACTTTTAATAAGAAAGCTTCTATTAGAAGATCAAGGAGAAAAGGAATTCCTAATAAAGAACCGAAGACAATCAATGATCAGACTGCGCCATCTGATGCTGAGGAAAATATACCGATTCAACAGTCGTCTAGGGACTATAATGATTCTGAAAGAATAAATATCACTGAAGGCTCCTACAACAAAAGAGAACACGGTAATACCAACAATGGATCCAACAATAGAGGCAATGAACAATCTGGGAATAGTGGCCAGAGTAATAATCAGAGTAACAACAACTCTTCTAACCCTTCGCAGAATGTACCATTGAAACATTCAATCGCTCGTTTGACGGCTTGCCCCGACACTCAAGACAGGTCTGTCCAATTTCATCGCACATTTTTAGTACAACAAGAGTGCAACGGTGACAGGACACAACGCATGCCATCTGAAGAAAGAATGCTTTTTGAGAACGAAGCGATTGTTACTAAGTTAGATAAACCTCCTTTGCATTTTAGTCATCAAGAAATAATGGAATCTCAATTGTTCCAAAGGAATAGACTAACAAACAAACGTAAAGGATTAAATGATTGTATAGCTATGCTGAGAAATAAATTAGTGGAACCAAACATACCACCTCCAGAAGGATATTCATCAGTTCAATGCGGATCCGATGAACCAATAGAGCCTGAACCGGTGATCGAACGCAGACATTCCACAACTGATTCCCAAATTGAGACTGCTCAGACATCACCGCAAATGCAATACCCCACTAAAACAGCAACTGAAGAAGACACACCACAAACGTATGACTCTACTAGAGTGACTCGAAGATCTCAAAGTGCACGACGAGAGCAACCTCAGGGGGATAAATATATAGACATTCAAGCGAATAATGAATTCTTGCAATGGAAATTGTATTATGAAAATCAATTATATGCCGCACAAAAAAGAAGCGAGCACTATGCAAACTCTCGACAAGAAGCAACGTGTGGAAGGCCAGTAGTCACACCTGAAGAATTCTTGTTACAGCAACATTCAATGAGTATGGAATTGTTAGCAGCGAAGGGATTGCCGCCTCACTTTCCTGAATATCATTATCCTCCTCCCAAACCAATGCCACCACAAAAGCAAACAAGACGAAGCCGAGAAACAAGAGCGAAAAGTAAACCGAAAGCAGCCAAAGAAGCACCATCTCGCGACTTGAGCTTAGTTAATGCTGTACGACCCAGAAGAAATACTCGTCGCGGCAAAGCAGAAACTGTTGCAGCTCCAATTCCTATTGCAAATAGAAGATCTACGGAAAAACAAATTGAACATACTAACGTTGTCAGTAATTTAATTACACCTGAAAGTATGCCTCTTGTATATCCACAGATTGCAATACCTGATAGCCGAATAAGTATTATGGAGAATCAAATGTTAATTTCAAATAACTACCCGGTTGAGCAGAACTATCAGAATACTCATTTATATCCAAGCGCATCTATAATCGCTCCTACAAGCGCACCTATAATTGCATCTACAAGAGCACCTATAATTGCACCTACAAGAGCACCTATAATTGAACCTATAAGTGCACCTATAATTGCACCCACAAGCGCACCTATAATTGCACCTACAAGAGCACCTATAATTGCACCTACAAGCGCACCTATAATTGCACCTACGAGCGCCCCTATAATTGCATCTACAAGCGCACCTTTAATTGCACCCACAAGCGCACCTATAATTGCACCTACAAGCGCACCAATAATTGCACCTACAAGCGCACCTATAAATGCGCCTACAAGCGCTCCTATAATTACATCTACAAGCGCATCCATAGTAGCACCAACATGCGCACCTATAATTGTTTCTACAAGCGCACCTATGACTGTTCCTACATGTGCACCTATAATAGCGCCTTCGTGTGTACCTATAATTTACACGACAAATGTATCCGATATCCGGCAGCTGCAATATAGTGTGCCAGTTGAACCTATCTTAACAACACCATTAGATTTGTCGCATAAAACTCAAAGTCCTAGTGTACAAGAACAAGGAATTCGATATGCAGAAGAGCTTCAATACCATACAGCTGTTGCCTATGAAAACTATGAAACCTTAGATTTATCTAATAAACATTCTAATCAAATAGAAGAAAAAGAACTACAAATCAGTACCGAGGAGGTTGTAGATTTACGAGTTAATTATTCTTCACACCAATCTCAATCAGGTTATACACAAGTACCTACCGAAACAGCAAGTAGCAGAGTTGAACATAACATCAGTGATATATCAATAGCGCAACAATGCAGATCGCAAGAAGAATATTATCCTACCGATTTATCTTTGAAGAGAAATTATGATACATTACAATCATACGAAAAGCACAGAATACAAGAAAACTGTTCAGAAATTAATGTCGTTCAAGATTTATCCCATCCTATGATGCAAGTACAACATATGTGTCATACGGCGATGCCAAGTCATGAACTCATTGGTGATGAGCCAACAGATTTATCAAGTAGAAGAATTGAAACCCATTCAAATACTTTAGCCTTGTGTATGCCAGAACAACATCCATTGAATTTAAACATTTGTTCAAATAATACTGAGCCTAACAGGGAAGACCTTCCATCTGATTTGTCTTCCAGAAGTAATGAAAGAAGGCATCGGATTTATGTAGACTCACAAGGAACTGAATATTATGAAGAAATCATTGTTGATAATGAAAGACATCCTATACACCATATTGAACCACAGCTGTCCATAAACCATATGGACACGGAACCAATGATTGATGTTCATTATACCTCGCCACCAAGATCAAATTGTACTTTATCAAGATCTATTATGGCATATGAGCCTCCAAATATTGTTGATGCGACTAAAGATATAAGTACTTCGAACCTTGTATCGCCTACAGGCGCTACGCCAACATGTGATATAGCGACTTGTAATGAAATGGTGTATCGACATTCTGAAATGCCATTAAGCTTGACGATTAATTCAGTTTCGGAACCCCGTGCGTGTGGCTCTCTTGAATGCGACACGGGAGTAGTATCTGTTTATGATCACAGCCAACTGCCTTATACAATGACGAATGTGACTCAATATAACCCAATCGAAACTCAAAACATAAATATCGATGTAGATGGAAATAATCCGGCTACACCTCTTACGATAGATGTAGTAAATATCGAATCGGTTGAACCGCCTCTGGGTAATATGTCTCCAGTAATGATTGAATCATATGATGATGACGTCATCGTACAAGACGAAGAAGATGCTTATAATTCAGATAAATATTTGCCATCCAGAGAGAGTCCAGTTCCGTGCAGTGAACGAAAACTTGAATGTGAGAAGAATCCGGTAGAGGGTTCCAAGGAAGACGGCAGTAAACTGACTAGTTTGGATCAAGATCCGGAAACTGCGAGAAAAATCGCCATGCTACCTAAAGAGCTCGTAGAGATATTGGGTACCATGCCTGTTGACCATCGCAATCAACTCTTGAACGTTTTACCTCAGTATGTTTCAACTTCAACGTCTCCTGTATCACCTAATAATAAACTAAATGATAGAACAAACTCTAGCTCTTCTCCAAATAGCAAATCGTCTCCCGAAACAAAAACCGTTGTAGTAAGAGATCGAGCTATTGAAATTAAAACGGATGACGGATGTTCCTCATTCAGTACTACAATGGCGACGTCTCCGACGACAGTATCCAGTTCAATTCTTCTTACACCACCAACACCGCAGCTTTCAGAGCGTCATTCAAATCAATCACAAGAAAGCACTGAGTTAACTTCATCTAAATATCAGACTAATTTACGGCGATCTGCAGAAGATAGGCCCTTGAGAAATGCTGACGCAGATAACACTAAGATGTTATTAAATTTGTCGTCTATAAATGCTGTTTCAAAAATAGATGAAATCGATTCAAAAGAACGTATTATTGACTTAACTATTGATGAATGCTCAACCGAAGCGACGGATTTGTACTATAATCCAGATCCCGTAATAAGTTCTATTCCTCTACCACCTACACCTAAACTAAGTACACAGAAAAGTAACAATGATAAAACTGCAAGTTTAAGAGCAGTTCGAATCAAAGCACCTTCTGAACGACATCGTTCAGTGTTATCTGAAAATATCTCCTTTAAAAACCTTTCAGATAATATATTAAATATACCTGATGAAGAAGTTAAAAATTTAGATGATGTTAATCCTATGGCTATTCAACAAGCAGAAATAAGTAGTACTCAACATCGAACACATGTCGTTACACCTCCTGTTTCTTCATCAGATCCACCTAATAAGGACAATAATTTTTCAAGTAAAGAACATACGGAAAAGACTACAACTTTAAAATGTGAAATCGACAAGAAACATACACCAGATAAACAAAATATAGTTACTTCTTCATTTACAAAAGATTTAAACTGTGACCAAAAAAATATTCCTATTGTGACTAAAGCATTATCACCGAAACGTTCAACAGATATAGTAGATGTGTCGTCTTCAAAGAAAACTGATATTGATACAGATATTTCCACAGAACGTTTTGATATCATCAAAGAGAATGTAGCGAACACTCAAGTATCAGATACAAACAACCAAGATAATCCTTTAATCGAGGATGAAGATTCGGAAGATGATGTTACTTTAGCTTCTATTGTTAAAAAGAAAACTCAGGAAAATAATAATATATCTGTAAATAATAATATTGCAGTCGATAAAAAGAAAAAGAAAAGTAGGAAATCAAAGAAATCAGAACAAATAAGTATTCAATCATCACTGTGTCAAAATCAAAATCAGCCTACGTTGAAACATAATAAATCTTTAGTGGAAGAAACAAATGTATCAATAGATAGACCTGACTTCAATTCTAAAAACAAAGATGTTGAAATAACGGAAGTTAGTAATCTTGAAAAGACAGTCGTTCCTAAGAAAAATAAGAAATGTCGCCGAACCAATAGCCTTGCAACTACTAAACTTATTGAAGACCAAACTCAACTTTACCAGAGCGTTTCTCAAAATGAACTTGATAAAGAAAACGCAGTAGCGTCTGATGTTATAAATAACATAGAAGCTATTGAGGAATCAATTAAATCAAAATCTCCTGAAATAAATATCAATCAACCTATAGTATCTAATAAACATGTATTTAATGACAAAGATAAATCTATTAAAAAGGTTAAGAAAAATTTGGAACAATCTAAAGAATGTTATTCTTCCAGAAATACAGCAATTGATTGCAACATAAATATTGAACACACAAATGCTAATGAAAACGAAGAAGACCTAGACAGAGGAGTTTCAAGCAGTTGTAAAATATCTGTCGACACTTCAAATTTCATATCTACATCGTTGGCAACTGTTAGTAAAGAAATCAATACTTTAGAAAAGCTGTCTAAAAGAGAACAAATAATAAATTTTAATCAAGTCAATGAGGAATCTATCATAAAAAAGAGCTCAAAGGTGACTCATATCGATGTCCAGGACATCATGGATAAGTCTACAAAAGTTTTAACTTCTTCATCAGAAACGATATTACCAAAAACTGTTACTTTAAAAGATACACCAAAAAGTGTTTCATATAAAGATATACCAGAAACTGCAACAATCAAAGATAAGCCTACTTCTATGGAAATTAGTGCATCCAAAATATTAGAAAATACTGATAATGAAGATTCGAGCACAACACCTTTGAGACGCAGTCGACGAGGGAAATCGTTATTTATTGATAGTACCACCTTAACAAATGATGGTACTCTTATAGAAAATATTCTTGAACATAAGGGTCCATTGACAAAAAAACAATTAATATTTTCCAAGCTTCTTTTAGATGAGGAAAATCATAATAAAACTGTTAAAGATGACAATGATGGAAAACTGACAGAATCGAGCTCACAAACTATACCAAACAAAAGTTTACTTACAAGTGACTGTTCAAACGAAAAAGACAAAATTACACATGAATATAAAAAGACAAATAAACGCAAAAAATCACCACATTTGAAAAGAAAATGTAAAAAAAAGAAATCTTTCGAAAATATTGAATCGCTTGGTGATACTGATGTAGAAATTTCCACAAAAGTTTCAACAGGATCAAGCAAAGAACAACCTATTGTACACGCAGATATCATAGTGCCAACACCCATAGTCTCTAATAGAAGCCAACATCACGAGGATGAAAAACGTACTAACTTTGATAAAAATAATACAAAAAGTTCTCAACGTATCGAAGCTTCTCCTGTTCAAAAGCAAGTCTCGAGTGAAAAACGGAAATCGAGTTCTCCTGTCAAATTTGATTCGTTACTACCGAGCTTAAAATCTAAGAAATCTAAACCAAATGACGAAGTAAGCAGCACACAATCTTCTAAACTAACTGGAAATGATACAGTGTCTGGAAAAGACGTAACATCAGAAAATAAGGGTGGTATTACTGCCGTTGTCGTCTCTCGTAATACTCCATGTTATAGTAAGCCTGCAGCAAAACGCGTACGATCAAAGTCCGTTGTAGTTAAGTCGTCTGGTGCAGATTTATATGACCCTTATGATATTGATTTAGAAGATATGGCGGAAAAAACTGAACCATTTGTAAGAAGAGAAACATCATCAAAAATAGAATTTAATTCATTTAAATCTTCAATAATAGCTAAAACCAGGAAATTAACTCAAACCGCTCCTTCTGCAATTATAGATATTTCTCCAACTGAACATACTGATGTTGCGTCTACTATAGACTGTGTTGAAAAGAATAATGTATCTAAAGATAATTTATCTTCCACTGATTACGTTGATACATCTGTAAGCAGTACAAAAGATAGCAGTAGCGATTCTGACGAATCTTCAAAGAGTGATGTTCCGCTAAAAAAATATGTAGAAGAAAAGGAAAGAAAACTTTTAAAGGAAGAATCAATTAAAGTTAAACGTCTTCAGGAGTCTGTAAATCCTACATTAGATACAAACGAAGACAAAACAATATGTGATAAATCGAAGTCTCGTAAAAAGACCAAGCGAGCTTTTTCTACACACAATAAAGATGAAACAATCCTATCAAAAGAAGATACGGAAGAAGAACTCCGTTCAGAACAATTTATGGAAAGTTTTGGATTCTTTTCGGAAAGAAAACCTAGAAAGTCTAATTTGCTAGCAACAAAAAAAATCTCTGAGACTTTTCATATAATAGCCAATGAGAGCGACGATGTTTACTTTTCTTCTAAAGAAAAACACCCTAAAAAGACCATTGATAATAAAAAAGAAGAAGAAATGAAGCCTCCTACCTCCATGGTGAAGAAAGCTTCGAAACGCGGTAGAAAGAAGAAAGTTGAACCACCACAGCCTGCGTTTTGTGATATCTGCAAGAAAGCTTTCCGAAGATTTGATAATTACTCACGTCATCAGATGTCCCTAATACATATATCAAGGCTAGCAGAAGTAGAACTGAAAGTGAAAACTGTACAAATTGAAGAAGAACCAAACTATTTACTTGTTTATAAGCGCCAGTTGGACCGTTTAAAAATACTTCAGAATAAAATAGCCAAAAGGAAGAAAAATTGTATATCTACGGCGGATATTATTTTACCAACTTTAGAAGAAATCTTAGCAGACGTAAAACGGACGATCAGAGAACAACAGCTTTCACGTAGAGGTCTCAGTCGTGATCAAGCACTGTTTATAGATTGTTGTGAGATGTTAAAAGAATCTCATAAAAATGATCAACAGTTACCAACCAAACGTAAATGCAATAGTTTTAACTGTGCGGCAGCATGCCAAGAGGAGTTGATGTTACTGGAAAGAAGCATTAGCGATGATAAATGTGACATCAAATGTATCGATGTAGATCCGATTACAGCTAAGAATATTTTAGAGAGCGAAGAAGTACGCAATTTGGAAAATGATTTAATATCAAACCTGAAGGAAGCTAATGGTTTGAAGGGGTCTTTAAGTAATGTGCGCTTAAAATCATCTGAGTCATATAATACTGCCGATGAAGAAACATTAAATCAGGCCAAATCAAAGCGCCAAATAGAAGTTAAAGATAAGATGTATCCTGACGTTGTAGAAAACATTGATATGTTTGAAGATAAATTTGACAAAATCAAACGAAAGTGTCGATCTCAAGCTGCAGCTGCTAAACAGGTTCAACCACAAGCAGAAAGCAATGTCAGGTAAAGTTTCACATTGATTATTGCTTGTAAAGTTTCATAATAATATTTATCATCATTTATTGTTATTCTTTACTATATTTTTGTTTTTTTTTGCAGCTATAAAATTAGAAAGAAGTCAGATAAGAAAAGAGGAAGAAGAAGCTCTAAAAAATGTCTAGGTACTGTGCCTACTAAGGCAGCATTAAAAGGTTTTGATGGAATTAAAGTTTCAATTTTAACATCAGACATTAACATATCTGCGATCGTCCCTTCATTAAGCAGTTCATTTAAAAAGAAAAAAAAGAGTAGTTCAAAGAAAAAGAGGGAAAGAAAGAGTTCTGATGGAAGCAGTAAATACGACAGTGATCAACGTTCGTTAAAAGATGCACCTCAGAAGAAAGTGGATGTTTACGAATTTATGGATACTGAAGATACTGAGTTGTTCGAATTCAGACCTTCGACTCTCATGGAGAGATTTAAGAGTATTAGTAATAAGGAAACACCAAGCACATCAAAAGCTGTCATAACTCAAAACGATGCAGCCGACGTGTCGAGTGACAGCGCATCAGATGGTGATGACTTTGTATACATGTCTGATGATTATGTGTGTAGTGACGACGAGACGGAAAATAGCATGTTGTCTTGTGAACTCGGAGGTGGTCACAAGAAAAGTGCATCTCCGCTTAAGAAAAAAGATGTCACAGAGAAAAATGCGGTTATGGGTAAAATATTTAAACATAATGCCGTACGAAGCGATAGAATAAGTCCAAAAAGAAGGGAAACTCCTAAACCGAAGGCCAATTTAGATCAATTATTTGATAGTCTACTTGAAGAGGAACCCAAACCACCCTCACTTGCCAAAGATGAAGAAGAGTTGCCTAAACAAAAGGAAAGAGATACTACTCCACCACATAGTTATAGTGCGCCAACTCATAAACATGACGTAATGAAACCAAAGCATAACTCTACACCCAAGGACTATAATACAGCGCCAGAGACCAATAACGTTTCTGTTATTGCACCAATAGATGAAATTCCGATCTATCCAAGTACATCATCATCTTCCAAGAAACGAAAATCAATAACACCGCCACGGAAACTTGATTTAAATTTAATTCAAAACACTATTGAATACGAATTGCTTGCTCCAAATCGTAAAGATAACACGAAGAAAACCGAAACCGGCACTGAACGGAGGCACTCGTCGCACCACTCAGACACGTTTATGAGAAAATATGATTCCGACCCATCAGATGACGAAGACGACGAAGAGTTAGACGCCGTGGATGATAACGTGTCTCAACAGAGCGAAGATTACCACAAGCACAAGAGTAAAGAGAATTGGTACAGGGACAGGGAAAGAGAGAAAGAGCGAGAACGGGAAAAGGAACGGGAACGAGAGAGGGAGAAGGAAAAAGGGCATGAGCGGGATCGTAATAAAGAGAAAGAAAGAGGACAAGAGCGGGAACGAGAACGGGAGAGCGACAAGTTCCACGTGAGCAAAAGGGACGTAGAGCCTACTAGTGAGGAAGCAGAGGATGCGGGTGTGGCGAGGCAACGAGCACGTCGAAAGTGCACCGTCGGTAAACAGAATGTGCTAGCTGAGACGTGGAGCTCTGAGTCAGAGCCGGACGGAACGCCGCACCGCCCCGCCGGTACAGAGCCTTCGCCCGCCACGCGCCGTAAGAAAGGCCGCCGCCGCGAGCCTCCGCGCTCTCGTCCACCAAGGCCGCGACCACGCGCCGATTACTATTGGTCCGATGGCGAAGACGACCACGACCACCCGCCGCAGCACGGCTGGATCGTCGGCGACAGCCATAAGAAGCTCGTCACCATGCTCGCCCACGCTAAGAACCGCCGCCGGCCCGACGACAAGCGCACATTGATCGAGTAGACCCCCTCGCCCTGTAAATACCTTGTACATATTACATAATTGTCTATCGGTGTCACGCTCGTGGCACGCCGACCAGATACCCTTTATGTTTAATTAAATTAATTTGTGTAAATACTGTATATCTTTTATAGAATATTTTTAGTTAAATTTCGATCGCAGCCGATGGCTGATGTTTTTGAGGAGCACATTTAATTTGAAGTTTGTTCCCTTTCTGTTAGAGTAGTGTCGTCTACGGGGAGGGGGGCAGAGAGTAGGAGTAGGGAGGGGCGCTCTTAGGTTAGTCAAAGTATATCAGCGCTCATTTTTTATGTCTAATAGAGATTTTCAACATACATATATATAAATTATATTATATACACTTAGTCGTATGCCGCTTCTACTGATAGTTTTATTGATGTTATAAGACTTGCGCTTGGCGTTCGTCGGTGCCGGCGCGGTTGCAATTAAATTTATTTAATGAAAGTGCAAACGTTGATTATTTTTTTTAAGGATTCAGTGCGTCTGTGAAATTGCGGATTTACTATTATTTTATATTATTTAGTGTAATGTTTAAGTTGCGGAAGTTCGTGTAAATACGGTAGATGTGAATTCTATAATAATAATATCACGATATATCTGACATTATATGTGTAAATGTTTAGTATAACGTCCTTCTAACCTAATGGACCTGGCTAGGGGTGCGCGGGCTCAGCTACCTGCAACCATTTTAGACCATTTCACACTATTTAACGCAATTGTAACATAATATGGTGCCCTATTGACACTGACCTCCCCCCCCTAGCCAAGTCCGTTAAAAATAAACGTTTAAATTTAAATTATTGTAACTTTGCATAATATTAGCGGGCAATTTCTTATTATATGTATATCATATCAATTTTTATTGCAATTGAATTAATTTATTTACCTTTTTTTTTATATTTCAAAGTAGTGTTTTGTTCGCGGGGGGCTAACGCGGTATGAGTATTGTCACTTCCGTTTGTTAACTATTTTTATACGTTAGATTTTGTTTGCGGTAGTCAATTAGCGAGTGTCAAGTTTAGTTATCTCTGTGTCTAGTCCATTTACGAATAGCCCATAGTAGGTTGGAGATTTGTGCGACTACCCTCATTTAGAAGGTTGATGCAGTGAAATTGTCGCCCAAGCACCCTAAGTTTACCAGCGTGTAGTATCTATCACTCCCGAGAGTAAGCTCCCAAATGAATGTACTAGATGTAAGGTAGACGTATAAAGCATGTTTTATTGTATCGTAATAACGGCCACGATGGATTTTCTTGTGTACTTCGTGTATTAAGATTGGAATTTGATCGATGCGATCGTTCAATGTCGCATTTTATTATATATTATAGAAGAAATATTATGCATTAATTTAACACGTGGACGGTTTAGAGTACCGCTTAGTACCACCCGGTTATGTGCTAGGGTATAATCTCACGCCCGTTTACATATTAGGTAATTACATGTTTTTTCGGAAATCTGTGTTAATTCTTAAGGTCAATAAGAATTAAATATATACTTTTAAATATATGTGGTATATGAATTATGAGCTTTTTAATTTTTTCCCTCCTAAGTCCTTGTAGTGTTTAAGCACTCGATACTGACATTTAAAAAGTCTAAAATAGAAATCAATCGTTTTTTTATAGCTTTACGTTGCTTGTCGCACATAGCGAGGTAGGCAGAGGTAATCTGAAAAACTTCAATACCTCACTTTTCATTGAATTCTTGAGGCATTGCCTATTGACTGTTGAAACTCAACGTCGTGCTTTGTCAATAGAAAAATCACAGATATAATAATATTTGATTTTTTGCGAAATAAATTGTGCACTACTGGCACGCCTAAAAGCCATAAAATAGATAAAAGTAATAACATTTGAATATCATATACAGCAGGGTAGGCATAAGTAATTAACAAAAGTAAAAAGTTGAACAAAAATATATCAATCAATATCTAAATATAAATTGATTTCGAGTACACTATTAATTTGAAAAAAAAAAACTATTAATTTGAAAAAGACCAATAATAGACATGTGGGCCCCCCATTAGTGACCCAGGAGATTTCTTACCATTCACATCAACCTTATGAACTCAATTAATTAAATAAGAGGTTAGAAGATTAATAGCACGTCCTCTCATGTCAAATGTTGGTGTAGCTTAATGACCAATATTGGGTGCTGCACGCAAGCAAATGCCTTGGACAAGTCACAGAACATGCCAAGAGTAACCTGCGATCCTTCACACGCCTCATAAATACTCTTTAAAAGACCTACGCCGGCGTCGTAGTAAAGCGACCCTTAGTAAAACAAAACCATATTGCTTATCATGCTTTAGTTTATTTGAATTAATCCAATATTAATACATAATGTATGAATATTTGATTATTATTTTTTAATTAATCTAAGTGAAGGTAGTAACGAATCTAAAATTTGTTAGGATCTGATGCAGTACCCGATTCAAGTAAAGGTATGGTTTTACTAAATTTCAGTATGTCATGAAAAATATTCTATATATATATATATATATATATATATATATATATATATATATATATATATATACATACATACATATATACATATATATATATATATATATATATATATATATATATATATATATATATATATATATATATATATATATATATATATATATATATATATATAAATGTACCAGCAAGAGGAGCAACAGTAACAGTGTCTATTATATGACTAATCAACTTGATAGACATAACCCACAGTTCTGATGTTTTCTTGATATCCAGGATCTTAACAGAAATATAATTAAATTCATAATACATCCTTACACATATATGCACAAAAACATAATAAAATAGGTACACTATAACGATTGGCAACACTCTTCAATTCGTAGCTTAAAGATTCCAATTAAAGTCGAGTACATAATGAAATGTGGCAGCTCCGTCCATAGTTTCATTGCATTTACGGTGAATGATTCACTATAGCACTTGGTGCAAGAAAATGATACCTCCAATACATTGTCATATCTTGAGCGATGATTGAAAGACTGAGAACCCTTTGTTAGAGGTATGAAGGAGTTCAATTCAAATACAGGAAAGGAAAGAGTACAGTGGGATGAGTGTATAATTACGTCAATGTTTCATGGTCAATCATTTAACTCAAATTAATTAACTCAAACGAAATTGACTTGAATTTAGAAATTATTGTGACAAATTTAAGTAACAGGAAAACCCAAAATGTAGCAATTCATGAGTTACCTGAGATTTTGATATATCTTAGAGTATGTTTTAGCTTGGCACAAAGATTTTAATAAATTTAATAAATTTAGTAAATGGATTGCCGAGACCGTAGCATTTGGCGCTCCGTTCTCTATGCCTACCCCGCTAGGGATATAGCGTGAAGCTATATCCCTAGCGGGGTAGGCATAGAGAACGGAGAAGAAGAAGAAGAAGAAGTAATAAATGGAATTTTTAACTTCACTCTTTAATCCGCACATGGCAAAGAGAACCTGAAAACCTAGTGTTTAGTGACGCAACTCTACGCTTTACTCTGTCCCATTACCAAAACGGTAAAATGAATATATTTAATATTTCAGTTCTTCGAAAGGGGATCTACCCGAAACTTTGTGCATTTACAATTGCGCGCATGTGCACCAAGATAGGTCTCAATTAGTATTAATATTGAGTACAATCTCTATATGTAGAATAATATACCTCTATATGTAAATAAAAAAAAACACATATTTCAATCAATATTCTCATGTTATATGCTTTCTGTAAACTGCAGTAGTAGAAAGTAAGAAATTTGTACAACACAGACGAAAAAAAAATATAATAAAATCTATATAGCTCCTGTTACAATAATAAAGCAAAAATATATTTTTGTTCAAATATCTAACATCGCCTTAAAATTTTCTATTTTCTTCTTCAACTTTAAATAACTATTGAAGCCTATTCAAATCCCATAAAGGTAAAAAAATATGCAGCAATTTAATTTGATCTCACGACAACACGATCACTTGTGGCTTGTATACTTTAGTACATTTATTCAAGACTAGGGTCAGCGACCACTAATTATGCTACGGAAGTTCTGCTTTCGTTCGTACTTAAACGAAAATTCAGAACGCGTAAGTGTATTAACACAGCATCAGGCGCTGTACTGCAGGATTTAGGACTTAACTACCTAGTTCCTATAACAGCTATAGCTCTCACGGCGTCTGATAGGAAAAACGACGATAGTGGGTTCGATATCGACTTAAGGGAATAAATTATTTACTATTTTTTCGCTCTCTTTGCTAAACAAATGTCACTATAAAATAAGTAAATTAGAGTCGTTTTTGAAAACTGAAAAAAAAATATGAAAAAGATATGAAAGTTTAAGATTAGGACTTCAACGTTTCACTTTACCTCATTGACAGAGCAAAAAAATATATATACTATATTAAGTATTTCATTTCAAAAATAAATATTTCAATTTAAAGTGTCGTATCGTCGATAGGATGTAAACGAATTAGTCAAGCTATCGCGTGATGATCGGGAGAAATAATTGGTCCGGAGCTTTCTGGCTTAACGCAATCATTTTGCGACGGACGGACGAATTACGATACAAAAAATAAACCACAGAAACGTATGAAGTGTTTTTTTTTTCATAGTATATTAAACATTTTTAAGCGGTTAATCTAAAGAAAAGAAATTTGTCATTTTCAGTGTTTATTTCCATGAATTGCAATAAATTAGTGCATTTAGCTTCACGCTGTATCCCGCTGTATGTATGTACACGAGGCAGGGTAGGCAGAGGGAACCCGGGAACCTAGTGTTAAGACACTTCTGTTCCCCACTTTTCGCCGAATTTGAGGCATTACGTGTTGAGTGGTGGAACTCAACGCCGCGTTTTGCATTATTACTAGAGCGAAGAAATGAAACATTAAATATTTAAATTGAAAATATTAAATAATTCATTTCTGGGGATCGAACCCAAAACCTGTCGATTACAGTCACACGCTTGTGCCGCTGCGCCACGACAGACCTCATTTGCATGCATTGTGCATTTATTTGATCACAAGCTATATTTATTTATAAGTTATTTCTGAATTTAATACGCTGCGCGCTGTGTCGATGACAGAAAACGTTTCGTTAACGTAACGTAACGAACGTTTCGTACGTGTGGTAGAGTCACGTTGCCAGCAATGGCAACACGCGCGGGCAGACTCGACCGGTTTGTTACCACCCCTGGCATTTAAGACCGGCGTTAAGTAGTGGCTTTGGACACTGCGTTTCGCGTTAAGTAATGCCGGGCCCCGGTGCCCATCCACCTTAAAGGACGGCAACGCTCCTTTAGCTCCTCTGGAGTTACTCGGGGCCGTGGGCGACGGTGATCACTTACCATCAGGTGACCCGTACGCCCGTTTGCCGTCTCTTCCATAAAAAAAAAAGAAAAAAAATAAAATGGCGTCGGTAAGGGCACCAACGTTGTGTGTATTTTAACATTGCTATAAGATTTTTTACTAACTAGTGCAAATATCGTATATAAACTAACTTTCCACCTGTGACTTTTTGTGGTATTTAATTTCCTAAAGAAATATTCTACAATTGTAAAAGATAAAATAAAATAAAGATAAAATTGAACAGTCACAACTTCAGCGAGATTATAACACACTCGGTGGTTCATTTGGCCAAGTTTGTCTTCATTTGGGATTTAATTTCAGCCCAAGATTTGAAATGTTTTTTTTATAAAATGTATAGAAATTTAAACTTAAAACGAATAGAGGCCTGTGTTGGCGCAGCGGCACAAGCGTGTGACTGTAAACGTCGGGTTGTGGGTTGGATCCCAACTCGATCCGTCTTAAGTAATTTTATTCTTCGATTAAGTGTATGTATATTTTGTACGTGTATATGTAATTTATGTAAACAATTTGTATAATTTGGCTACAGTATAAAAGTCAGCTAAGCGGGTGAAGCTGCGCTTGCGCCACCTTTTTATGATTAAAGCCACATTAATAAAACTTTTGATTGATTTCCTCCTTTATTCATAATTCTTTTGGTCAGAGTGAAAATGTATTTAGTTTTAATAAACATCGATATATAATGGGGTTCAGAATAAAGGTATAGTTTAGTATAACAATAACTTTATTGGACTGTTCTTTTTCAGACCATACCAGACTCAGACCCAGACCATACTGCTGGCAAATTCAAAAATACTTTATAAGAATATAACAAACAGAATCTACAAGTATTGACCGGAAGTATACAAAGACTATAAGCATTATCTTTGTACACTTCCACTCATAAATTATATAAATTCTAACAAATACTAACTGTCGATGATTTCTTTTAATATTGACATTTTAACTTAATAATAAGCGGTTATATTGTGGTTAAGGGTTAAAAGTGGTACGGACGAGTTGTGGCTCCTAAAGTTAGATATGGTTCTTTTTAGTTCACGCTGTATCCTGTAAATGGCAGGGTAGGCAGAAGAATTTTTGGAACCTAGTGTTAAGACACTCCGTTCGTCAGTTCCTGCCAAATTTTAGGTATTGCGTGTTGAGTGGCGGAATTCAACGCCGCGTTTCGCCTTGTTACCAGAGCGATGGAATAAAAACATTAAATATTTAGTTTGAAAATATTAAATATTCCATTTCCTCAATTGACAATTGAACCTACAACCTATCGCGTTTACAGTAAAACGCTTGTGTCCCTGCGCTACGACAAGCATATAGTATTTTTCAATCTTTTTCTTATTTTTATAAAGAATAAAATGATTTTTAGTAGTTTTTTTTGCTTTGTCTCTACTAAAAATATATCAGAAAACCTAACGGAGTTTAAAAGGGTAACAATAAAACAACAATATACAAAAAAATGTATATATTACAACAAATACAACAATAGAATCACGTAGCAGGTTGAATGTGTTCTGTAGATTCACTATTAGGGATGCCCTTCCTCAAGACCTTAACTCGGATGAGGATGATGACTCCAGCGGCCACGACCAGGGCGCAGACCGTCATGAGGACTGGTACCAGGATGTCGACGAGGCCGAGGGGTCGTAGGAGCCTAGTCTTCAGCATGTCTACGAATTCTTCTGGTAATTTCATGCCCTAGATATGGTATTTTTCTATTATTTTTGAAAATTATTCAGTCAGCCTCAACGCCGCGGCTTAACTTGTTAAAAGAGTAAGGAAATTAAAATATAAAATATTTCATTCTCCTAAATGGGAAACGAACGCCCGATCGACGCGTTTACAGTCACATTGTTGTTCCACTGAACCATGATGGTCTCAAATGAAACAACAATAACACAATATACATATATAAATACATACGATATGTTATTCTATTTTATATTATAGAAATGGCTAAAATATCATAATATATGTCCATTATTTTTTTCATCAGACAAAGGAAACCTAAGACCCTGTTATTATATTAATGCACTCTGTTCCCATTAAGATGAACAGTTCATTTCAATATATCTAATTAAATTTAATAATATGAAATACACCAACTTAGAGAAAAGTAAATCCCCGACCACTTGATCCAGCCTTTTGTCAGTGAAATATTCAACTAGGTTATTAATACCCGTTTCCGATATTTTACTTCAAAGGTAAATATAAATATTTTTTGCTATACAAACCTCTTCTACCCAAAGTATGGGTGTTAGAGCCAGTCTTAAATTTTGCGTGGCTCCAATACCGGTGATCGGACGCAAGAATACGTTGAACTGAGCTCGTTTCATTCCACGAACTACTGTGCCGGTGTACTGGAAATAACAAATAATTGTATGTAATTGTATTAACTTCCCACAGCTCTAGCTTGAATTTCCTCGATCTGGTAATGAGAAAAAAGCGTGACGTTGAGTACAAAACTCAATGCCTTACTTCGATGGAAAATGGACAACGAAACTGTCTTATTGTGAACGTAGTGTCTTAACCCTAGGTTCCCAGGTTTTTTAATGTGAAGTTAAAAAAATAAAAATACAAAAATCGTAAAATTCAAATATCTCTTTAACAAAAGAATATAGCTCTTAGGAACTGTTTTTAACTGTAAATTTCTATTTAACCAAACGGGTGAACCCAGTTTTCTTTAAAAATATAATATTTATGCAATATTTCTGAGAAAATCTCGCAGAACAGTTCAAAGTATGCAACATGACATTCCTTCAAGCTTATCCTTAACACGTGTTTTCATATACAAAGGGCCCTGTACATATTGCTTTAGTTCACAGGTCTTTTAAAGTTTTCAAAATAGAATGAAAATATATTTTATTTTGCATTGTCTGGAGCTTACAAAGGAATTCTTTGGCATAAAATAGTGAATATCATCACAATAGAATCTACATATAAGTGATGTATTATGTTTGTAGCTTCATGCTGTATCCTGCATCGTCGGGGAGGCAGAGGGTACCTGGGAACCTAGTGGTAAGACACTTTACCGAGCAGAACCCTCTCAAAGAGTTCTTATCCGATTTTTGTAGCGTAATTAAACGCTACATTCTATCTGCGACTCTGATCTGGGACTGCGATTTAATTTGTCAATAAAAGCTTTCACAACTTTTTTGCGATGTAATTGTGAAAACTGTTCATTGTCCAGTATAATCCCCAGGCATTCCGAATTGAAAGTACCTTGTAAATAAACTTTAGTTGTGAATTTCAATGATGAATCGAAGCTTTTGTATCGTTTTTATTTTAATTAAAATCCCGTTGTTTATTTAAATTACGTGTATTTAATGACCTGTGGTGGCTCAGGAGCACACGCAAGCTTGCAACTCTAAGCGAGACTGGTTGTGGGTTCGTTCTCGCTCTAGTATCGAGGCAAAGCGCGGCGTTGAGTTCAGCCACTCAACACAAAATGCCTCTAAATTACTCAGCTTCACGCTGTATCCCGCACATGGTAGGATAAGCAGAGGGAACATATTAAGACACTCAGTTCCACTTCCCCACTTTCCGCCGAATTTGAGGCATTGCGTGTTCAGTGGTGGAACTCAACGCTGCGCTTTGCCATTGCTAGCAGAGTGTATTTCATTTCGTCGAGTGGGGATCGAACCCACAACCTGTCGTTTTACAGTCACACACTTGTGCCGCTGCACCACGACAGGCCTCCAAATGAGTAGTAAATATTTCCCGCCTCTAAATGAAGAATGGCTCTAATAGAAGTAGTAAATACTTCATTTCCTCGGGCGTTGATTCCTACAGCATGTGCCTATGTCGCGTTGACAGTCTCACGTGTGTACTTCTGCACTTTTAAACACTATATAATATTGAAACATTATTCTTACAGGCTCCAAATCTAAAAATATTCTGTGTTCATCTTCAACGGGCGTGACGCCTATTATGCCGTTTCTGTACGCGAAGTCGGCATACAAAAAGTGAGGGTATGTCAGCACTAATAATGCACCTGCAACCAAAATTATATATATAATATTCAGCTTTCAATTATTGTCGTGAATATTGTTGACGTTCGCATAATATATAAATTTTTCAAAACATAGTTTGTTTACTACTGTTTTATTTTAGCTTCACGCTGTATCCCGCATATGCGGGTTAGACAGGGGGAACTTGGGAACCTAGTGTTAAGACACTCCGTTGTACTCCATTAGAGTGGTGGAACTCAACGACTATCGAAACGAAGAAATAAAATATTAAATATATAATTACGTCAAATCCACGAACCACAACTTGCGTATACAGTGGCAAGCTTATACGCCTGCGCTATGAGATGCCTCTGTTTATTATTTTCATATTTATATTAAATTATTATTAGCGCTGTCTAGCCAGACGGAACGGATCTTTCGAATTGTTTTCCTAAGCGACCTTCCTCAATTATCATAGATAATATGTTTTTAAAGATCGACATCTCCTCCTACTTCACTTGCCACAAATGTATTTTTAACCAAATTCAGCGTTGAGTTCCGTAATCGAAAACGCGATGTCTTATATACAGGAGGAAAAAGGTAAAAATAATATCTTAACACCATCCTCAAAGGTTTTGATTTTGTGGCAAATTTCATACTAAATATAGCAAAACAATGCATAAATATTCGTATCGTACTCGTGATTTTCATCCCAGTGGCACAGACCTGAATATTTGGTTCAAATTTTTAACTTTATACTTCCACGCGATTTCGATATAAATAGTCTCGAAAGATGAACAATAAAGTGTACAATAAGGGTCCCGTTTTTCCCTTTTGAGGAACAGGACTTTAATATTTTTTATCTTCATGCTGTATGCCGCATGTAGCAGGGTTGGCAGAGGTAACCTTGCCGTTATGACGCTCTCTATGCCAGACCAACCTGTTCCCCACTTTCCTCCAAATTCTGGAGGCTTAGCATGTTAATGGCGGAACTCAACGCCGCGCTTTAGCCCGTTACGTGAGCAAGGCATTGAAAATATTAAATATTTCGTTTCCCAGGTTTTGCAGTATAGACGACGCTAAAAGTTTTGTGCCTTTTGCCATTCTATTGCGGTATCAGAGAAAAGAGGTTAATTAAATATGTTTCAATATTAACATTTTAGAGACCATTACTTAAAGTAACAGTTAAATTAATTGTTTATCATATTAAAGACAAATGTTGTCATTAGTTTAGTTCACTCCCAGCTTCACGCTGTATCCCGCACTAGGCAGGGTAGGCAGAGGGAACGGAATTGAAACCTAGTGTTATGACACTCCGTTCCACTTCCGTTCCCCACTTTCCGCCGAATTTGAGGCATCGCGTGTTGAGTGGCGGAACTCAACGCCGCGCTTTGCCTTATTACCAGAGCGAAGAAATGAAACATTAAATATTTAAATTGAAAATATTAAATATTTCATTTCCTCGACTGGGGATCGAACCCAGAACCTGTCGGTTACAGTCACACTCTTGTGCCGCTGCGCCACGAAAGGCCTCAAGCCTAGTTTAGTTCTCAAGCCTAGTCTAAACTAGGCCTAAGCCTAAGGCCTAGTTTAGTACAAATTTATAATTATTCTGAATAACAATATATGTTATTATATAATGTTGCTTAGAATGATATTTTTCTTTCACGCTGTATACTTTGTTTAGCAGGGTACTAAGAGGGAACTTGGGAACCTAAAGTTGAGATACTCCGTCTCCTTTAGTACTAAGTAATTCCGGAAGGTTTGCGTGTTGAGTGTTGTAACTTAACCGAACTTTGCCTCGATATCGGAGAAAATTTAAGTTTAATTAAATAATTTACTACTGACTCGAATAGTTTTTTAATATTCATTTGTCAAAAAATAATACAGACATAAAAAACATAGTATTCTTCTGACTAGATTATATTTTTTTAAAAAAAATTATAAATTCACACTGTTCATTAGAGACAATGATACATTTGAAATAGCCTGGAGCGAGCATTTCATTCCCAAGGCGTGTTATCATTTATAAAATCGTTAATTTGGTAATAACCTTTAACACACAAACGTCTTTTCACAACTTCTTTCAATTGTGATATTAAAAATTTCTCGCACGTTGTGAACTGGAATCTATTGTAAAAGCGTTCACAAAGTCGCATAAGAAGAATTAAACTCGCTCACTCAGCTTCACGCTGTATCCCGCACATGACAGGGTAGGCCCTGTCATGTGCGGGACAGGGGACTTGGCAGTGGGTTCCCCACTTTTCAACGAATTTGAGGAATTGCGTGTTAAGTGGCGGAACTCAACGCTGCACTTTGCCTTGTTACCAGGGCGAAGAAACGAAAACAATAAATATTAAATTTGAAAACATTAAATATTTTATTTCGTCGAGTGGGGATCGAACCCGCAACCTGTCGTTTACAGTCACACGCTTGTGCCTGTAAAAGTAAGGCCTCAAAAGAATTGAAGCAGAACTCAAATAAAAAAAACACTACCAGAGTGGTTTTTTGAATCGGTGGTTATTTGCAATAAAATTTTTAATTATTGTATATATTTTGTATCAACAACAAAAACACTTAACGAGGATTTCTCGATATTCCAATTGGAACGGGGAAGGAAGGCATTTATTAATTTAAATCTATCTAAGCCTTAAATTGTCCCCAAGCAAAGTTGCTACTGTTAAGTATAACGTGTCTTTAACAAAAAAGATAGTCTTCACGAGGCCTCTTACTTCCATGCGATTCCATGCGCTCCATTCTCTCTGCCTTCCCTTACTACATAGCGTGAAGCTAAGTTAAGGTACATTGAGTTATTTCTTTTTTTTCAATATTTTTTTTATTATTCTACTAATATTATATATGTAAAAATTATTGCGATTATGTCGTTTGTGTATATACTCGTATGTACATACATTCATGTACATGTTTACTTAAGCTAATTTAAATACTGGAGGCCTAGTAGTTTTGCCACTAAATAAAATAAAATAAAAACTTATAACTACGTTTATCGATTTTTATAAGTTGTATCTTCGGTTGACCTACAATCCTGAACTGTGCGGAAGCCGAACGCAATTCATCAGATTTTTTCATATAAATATAAATTCTTATGCAACAATATTAAAATTGGCTAAATTACTTATGATGCTAAGGTGGTAAGAGAGGCAAATTTTAATAATTTTATGTAAAACAAGAAGCCACATGCCCTATATATTAAACGACAGACAATTTACTATCACTCTACCGATCCAAGAAACTTAGCGAGACCTATGTCCTACACATCATGACCTTCAAGAGAACAATATCGATGCTGCTGGAAGTTAATAACAGTAGATGCCCTTAACGAAGTATTTAGAAGACGTAGCGTAAGGTGCTCTGCAAATTTAAAAAATAAAAAATATTCCCGACAAAAACAGGTCACTTCCTCACCTCGGTAAAGTAAACTAAGTAACTCATAAACAGCTAATCAGATTAGGCTAAGCTAGAAACCGTTGTGAAAAGAACGCTTTTCTATTAAAAAACCGCACTCAAATCAATGTATTCACTCAGGAGCTACAGTGCAACATACAGACACACATTTGAGTGTGATGACAGATCAAACTTATACAACCCTTTTTTTTGCGTCGGGGGTTTAAAAAAACACAACAATTAAATTAAAACACCACAAATTACTATTTAACAGAGACACGTGCAAATAAACACGTTGTGTTGTTATTGATTATAATTAGTGCTTGTAATAATTACCCGTTAATTATAGTTTTTACGTTTCTGCGTGTGGAAATGCAATTCAAACGCATAAATTTCTGCTTATTTATTCGACAAGTTAAGAGACTGATAAGCGCGACGGTAATAGAAGTTACGTTACCCATTTGGGAGATGTTTCCTTCGCTCTGGCGAGACAAATCACGGTGTTGGATTCCGTCTCTCAACACGCAATGTCTTAGAAATTAGGGAAATTACTATGAGTAGTAATATTAGGTTCCCTCTACTTCCCTGCTATATGTGGAATGAAAAATAAGAAGAAAATAATAATAATTTAACAAAGTGGATTGTCTCTTTTTTTTTATTACAAATAGATAATGTTTTAAGAAACACTGCTGTCAAATTGGAAAACTTGCTGAAGGTTCCGAAATGAATGGAGAATAAAATTACTAATTTCTCAATTCGAAAAAGAGACACCAACACACTATTTTTTTCAACCCTATTCACTTAAGGTACTGCGTGTCAAGTGGCGTAACTCAACACCGAGATTTACCCAGTCACCAGAGCGGCGAAATGAAAATATTAAATATTTCAATTCTCCAAACCGTATAAACGTTTGCTTTGTCCTTGGCATATGCCGCTGCTCGCGTACGAACTAAATAAATGAGCAGTATAATCTCTTTGATAACGATTGTATATACAAAAACACCGTTTTAATGAGTTACGGTGAAGGAAATATGAGTAAATTTTATAGATTTTCCTTAACGCTATCTACATATTTTAGCAATTACTATTTAAATAAGTATAATCATTTGTTTTAAAGTGCAATAACATTAAAAACCGGTCAAGTGCGAGTCGGGCTCGCTCTGTGGGTTCAGTACGGATTCCATTTATAATAGCTAGACCAACTTAAGTTTGCGAGCGAATTTACTAATTTTGTTTGAAATGAAATATTAATATAAGTTTGTATGTATAATTTTACGGAAGTTTCAGAAGAATTCGATTTGCAGTTAAAGAAAAATGTAACATAAATACAAATACAGATCACAAAATGAACCATCTCCTGAGAGCAATCTCATATACGTAGAAACTAATACTGAAATATATTCGCTTGAACTATACGGTAGTTATACGGTGGGTGGATTCACAAAGGCCGATGAAGGCTACATACAATGCGGGGGAGGAAGTACGCAGACTCGGTTGTTCCGAGTTCAGGGCAATGTATAGAATAGCTACCTATATCGATACTTATTGGTATCGAAATAGGTAGGCATGTGATTGCAAACGTGATAACTTTGTGTTTGATTCTCAGTTGAAATTATATATAACTTATAGTTGATATAAATGATATCTTCGGATTCTTTTAGTCTACTTTGAAAATTAACCGATGAATGTGGCCTGGACGTATGTTTTTTATTGCCTCGTTAAAGCAACATTTATATACATTTTCGATTGGATTATATGTAGTAGTAATTGCTATTCGTCCGCGTCAGTACTTTCTATTAGATATATATATCACATTAAAAACGTTAAGAACTATGCAAATACTCTAAATAATTACTTAGATTGCACGTTGTTCTTCCGCACGTACACTGTTTCAACGACCGTTTATAAGGTATTGGATGGCACCACTGAATAGAAAGTAGTAGTAGTAAATAGTATGAGATCCCTCCCTGTCGTGGCGCAGGGGCTCAGACAGCGACAGTAAATTTTACGGTTACGGATTTGATCCTCACTCGAGCAAATGATATATTGTATATTTACATCGCTCTGGTATTAAGCCAATTTTGCCGCCTCACGCCTTGCTTTCACACAATGCTTTAATTTTTTTTTTTCAGCTTCACGCTGTATCCCGCACTAGGCAGGGTAGGCAGAGGGAACGGAAGTGAAACCTAGTGTTATGACAGTCCGTTTCACTTCCGTTCCCCACTTTCCGCCGAATTTGAGGCATTGCGTATTGAGTGGCGGAACTCAACGCAGCGCTTTGCCTTATTACCAGAGCGAAGAAATGAAACATTAAATATTTAAATTGAAAATATTAAATAATTCATTTCCTCGACTGAGGATCGAAACTAGAGATGCCACGAATAGTGATTTGGCCGAATACCGAATACCGAATATTCGGCCACGTAATTGGCCGAAGCACCGAATATTCGGCGGCCGAATATTGGTAAATGATTACGTACTTCTTGTCTCAGTCACTTTGTACGAGAGCGGCGGAGCGGGCAAAGTAAGGAGAGAAAATACAGAGAAAAAATGTGACAAACGAGATTGATATTTAATATTTTCACTATTTTTTAAAGTGTTATTCCACACTTAGGACAGAAAAAAAAAACTTAAATTTAAAAAACGTATAAAAATTTTGATCTAAGCAGGATTTGAACCCGCGCCTCTTGAAAATCTCTCTACAGAGATCTTTAAAACACTAGTAAAAATATTAAATAAAATAATATTCTCTCTTGCCAAACGATAATTCTTACGAGTTTTATTTGGGTAGTTTAGCATTCTGTGGGTTCGAAAATTTGTAAAAATCTCCGTACAGAGATGCTAACAACATTAGTTGTAAAAAAGTATAAGAATTTCGACGAAGCTTGGTGAGAACGAATGGCTTAGTTGGTCAGAGCGCTGGAGGAATTTTCAAGATGCGCGGGTTTAAATCCTGCTTCGTTCAAAATTTTTATACGTTTTTTAAATTTAAGAGATTGATACTTCTTTGAAAACTGTCCGCCTAAACAGGTCAGCAGACCATTACAAATAATGGTCAGCAAACGCAAAATTGTATCTAATACTGGCAAAATTTGCTAAGATTTATCTATCGCCTCGTGGGTGTCTTACAGCGAAAATATTACCAGTAGGAATTTTTGTTTAAGAAGAAAAGTGTAATCGCTTGCTAACAACAAATGCTGAAAAAAATGTTTTCATTCATCTTAACTTACCTTTGACAGATTTTAAGCACTTAAGTATTATTTATGTATGAAAATGAACCATTTGTAATTTAAATAATATATGTTTTTGAATAATACCATATATATTTTTACCATAATTAGGTATTCGGTATTCGGCCGAATACTGCATGCTATTCGGCCGAATACCGAATATTAAAAAAAGTAGCCGAATAGGCCGAATACCGAATAGTAGCCGAATATTCGTGGCATCTCTAATCGAACCCAGAACCTGTCGGTTACACTCTTGTGCCGCTGCGCCACGACAGGCCTCACGCTTTAAAATTCAACAGGAAATGAGAAATGAAACGGTGTGTCTTAACTCTAGGTTCCTAAGTTCCCTCTGCCTCCCCTGCCATATATATTTTTTCCCATTGCATATTTTCAGTCTCTATTTTTACAAAAAAAAAATAAGCGCATAGAGTAAAAAATATAAACATTTTCATTGTCTTCATGAATAAAATGTAACAGTATTTTAGTATTTATATTCCGTATTTTAATTTCGCCTTAAATACACACTAGGGCTGTACGACAGGAAATGAAAAGTTTCGCTCAAAAAGCCCAATCACATTAGCCCGTTGAATTGTAAGTACCTGCAATACCGCTGCTTTAGTGAAACGAAATTCGATTTTCCTATATTATAGTACCCGGATGACTGAGCTTTGCTTGGTGTTTATTTTAGTGACTCATGTTTCTTGGAAACTAAATCTAAACGCGCTTGTCGTGGTGCAGCGGCACAGCGGCGGTGTTGAGTTCCGCCACTCAACACGCAATGCCTCAAATTCGGCGGAAAGCAGAACGAAAGTGGACGAAGTTTCTTAAGACTAGGTTCCCAAGTTCCCTCTGCAAACCGCGGTATATATATATATATATATATATATATATATATATATATATATATATATATATATATATTATATATATATATATATATAACATAACATAACATAACGTATGTACAGGATACAGCGTGAAGCTGAAAAACACGCACTCTCTTGAAAAATCAGGGTTCACAAACACCTGATTTTGGAATTATTAGGTCGCCTTTGCGTAACCGTAATACACGGGTAAAACTATTAATTGTTTTTTTATAATTTGACTAAGAAAAATTTAATTAAAACGATATGTATTACAAATTAACACATTGCATTAGCGCCATTTTAAAAACTCGACACAACAAACAACATTAAATTACATTTTTATAGTTTAATTAAGAACCGGCTCTAAATGTGAAGCTTCCTGATTAGAAAAGTTGTTTAACATTAAATTGTTAATATGTATATTACCATATTGATTATATATTAATATAGAATATTGCTTTTAACATACATTGCTTAAAGAGTACTTTTATATAAGTGGTGAGGTCACGTGATTTATTCCTTTTCATCATTAGTTTTGGAATGTGTGATTAACAGTTATATGACAAACTTAAGTTTGCGAGCGTATAAAGTCTTTTTTGTACGAAATTTACTACATTATTGAGGCCTGTCGTGGCGCAGCGGCACAAGAGTGTGACTGTAACCGACGGGTTCTGGGTTCGATCCCCAGTCGAGGAAATGAAATGTTTAATATTTTCAATTTCAATATTTAATGTTTTATATCTTCGCTCTGGTAATAAGGCAAAGCGCGGCGTTGAGTTCCGCCACTCAACACGCAATGCCTCAAATTCGGCGTAAAGTGGGGAACGGAAGCGGAACGGAGTGTCTTAACACTAGGTTCCCAGGTCCCCTCTGCCTATCCTGCCTAGCGCGGGATACAGCGTGAAGCTGACAAAAAAAAAAAGAATTCTTCCGATATTTATAGGCATGATTTCTTGGCATGAAGTTCTCACTTCATGCCAAGTTTCTGTACTGTAGGTCTACGGGACGTACTGTTTTAATTACACGTTTTCATATAAAATGCGTTTTGCATTGATCTAGGAGCTTGTAACCTTTAATAAATAGTTTTGATAGACGGACAGCAGAATTTTCGATTTTCTCTCTGAAACCGATCAATTGCGAGTAGGTCTGGCCGACCGAGCATTTGTACAAATTTCATGAATTGTGGGTCAGGAAGATGAACCACTGTACTTGCAACAGGTTGTGGGTTCGACCCCCATTCGAAGAAATCGCCTCAAATTCGACGGAAAGTGAGGAATGGGACGAAGTATTTTAATACTAGGTTCCCAAGTTCCCTCTGCCAACCCTGCCGTGTATGGGATACACCAAACCCGATGTTTGGTCCTATAACGGTAGTGGTATAAAGGAAAAAGTACTCCAAGTTATATAGAATATACATATAATTCCATCTTCTTATAATTCTACATGAACCGTTCCAGAAACTATGGTGAGATTTCGCTGGTATACCTTCTGGTCCTTGTTCTATTACATTATAATTATCTGTAGCACCTTGTTTCATACAGTATTTTTTGTAAATTCAAAATATATATTTACTTAAACATAGTTTATATAGGCATATTTGTTTTCTACCAGCATCCAGATAGTATGGGCAATACATTGGTAAAAAATAAAAATCTTGTTTATATTAGTTTTTTCGTTGATTAAAATATCATATGTAGTTAGATCAAAAAGGTTTTTTATCACGTCAAAAATATTTATGTTCTATTTTTGTTTACAATAAACAAAATCGCACTCCGATGATATGAACAAACATTTAAATAAATAAAAATGAAAACATAAAATATTTGCAGATTAACTTTATTCATTTAGTAGCAGTGTATGTACGTGCTATGTGACATAGTTTCTGAAAGGAAGTACGAAATGTGAAATATTTAATATAACTATCAAACATAAATAACAAGTCGAATCAGTATTTCCAAACAGGAGCGCGCCCATTCAATGTTTTCAGCTTTGCAACATTATATTTTATCAGCGTAGCAAGCATTCCTCAATAAATACAATATAGAATTATTGAAATATTTTTTATTTAAAATTCATAGTTCCTGTGATGATCACAGTCGACCAAACAATCTCGGAGTTCAACGCCGTGCGCTATTTCGTAACCTTCAGCTACACCACAGCCGTTTTATATTTGTTAACCGTAATAAATCGTTTATTAATTATATATATATCTAAGTAACGGTTCTCAGAGAGATCAATGAACTATTGTTATATTGTTATTCTTTTTTTGCTCTTGTTAATAATTGATTAGCCACGCTTTGTACAAGACAAATAGCTTGTTTTATGTTTACTAGCATTAGCCTGCGACTTTGCTCTCACCATTACACAGTACATTTACATAGAAACGCTAAACAATAATAATAACAATAATAGCTTCACGCTGTATCCCGCACGAGGCAGGCTAGAAACGTTAAACGTGATTAAATATATAGCCTTCCACGATAAATGGACGACTCGAGGATCATAGTTTTTATTTGATGCCCGTCGTGAGTGAGGGTCAACGCGACAGGTTTTGGTTTCAATGCCCACTCGAGAAAATTAAATATTTAATATTAACATTTCGTTGGTTTTACAAAGGGGCAAAACGCGGCGTTAAGTTCTGCCATTCAATACGCAATGCCTCAAGAATTCAACGTAGTGTCTTAACACTACACTATGTTTCCTAGTTCATTCTGCGTACCCAACCATGTTCGGGATACAGCCAGAAGCTAAAAGTATATATTTAAGTAGGCTAGCGTGCTATTTAAGTAGGATAGTTTAATTCCATAAATGGACTATACAACACTAAGATATCATTGTTATTTCAAGAAGTAGTTCCTGAGATTAGTGCGTTCAACCACACAATATAAGTGTTTACATACATATTGAAGGTTTTAAGTGCATGTGCCATACCCTCTCACACATGTATGACCTGTGATCTATTAGGTAATGCGTTAAATGACACATCTGCATACTAACCTACTCACTGGACGCTTATCATTATCACTAATATTTAACATTTTTATAAATAAGTGAGATATTTTTCTTGTTACATGGTTAGAATGCTTGCGACTGTAAACGCTAGTTGTGAGTTCGATGCCCACTCGAGGAAATAAAACATACATACATACATGTGTACATATAAAGAGTACTGTCGTGGCTGCGGCACAAACGTGTGACTGTAAACGATAGGTTGTGGGTTCGATCCCCATTAGAGGAAATGAAATATTTAATATTTAAAAATTAAATATTTCATGTTTTCATTTGTTCACCCTGGTAACAAGGCAAAGCGCGGCGTTGAGTTCCGCCACTCAATGCCTCAAATTCGGCGGAAAGTGGGGAACGGAATTGGAACGGATTTTCTTGATACCAGGTTCCCAAGTTCCCTCTGCCTACTCTGCCATGTGCGGAATATAACGTGAAGCTGAGCGAGTGAATATAAAAAGTTAGATATCTGGTCATATAGTATTGAATATATTGGATTAAAAACATCGAGAGCATGCGGGTGACCCACATACGTCACGTTTTATTTACTTTTGTATGAAAATCATTCGGTATTGTTCAAATTTGAATAAATATTCTGATCAAAAAACGTGAAAGGCAGAGGGGGCCTAATGTTAAGTTAAATTATATTTCCATATCTTTGCTGCCACTAAACATACAATATGTCGAATATTGGGCAGTTTTTGATAATTAAGTATCTTAACAATAGCAATAGTATAAAAATGACTTAGTAGTATTTAATGGATCATCTTGGCTTGTCCATGGTGTTGAAGGTAGAGGTATTTGGGCCTGGGAGTTACGATCCATGTTGAGATGCGTGAGATCTTTTGAAATGCGTATAAACTATGGCATTCTCCTATTAAAATATTAACAAAACCTCAAAAGCTATACGATTACTTGTGTTTATTTGTCTGTAAAGATCATTTATCTTGAGATCATGGAGCGGTATCAAGAAGTAAAAAAGTCAGTCAAGTGCATGTCGGATTCATCCACCAAAAAGTTTGTACGTTTTTAAGATTTATAAATCATGATAAATTCAAAATTTACGTGCAGTACTCACTCAGTTTGTGGGAAAGGAACTACAAATATACCCCATATTTTTAATGCCTGTGGACTTACAGTAATGAAAATTGATAAAAAAAAATCAAGAAGTAAAGATTTTCTGATAAGAGAAAAAAATTATAACAAACTCAAATTTTTACTTCAACACCCAAACTTAATTTTGTCAACTTTTATATGTCATAACAATAGTATAGTTTCTATTGGGTACGCAAAAGCGTTAGAAAATGTTGTTTCACACGTTCTGCGAAAATTTCGTAAAATTATATGTGTATTAAGGGGCGGAACTCAACGCCGCGTTCCATCTAACAGAGTAAAATATATTATATGAAATCATTTTCTATAATGGATTTAATAGCACAGTCTTTAGACTTAAGTACTTTTAAACTTAACAAAGCCGATAAACTTAGGTCGTACTTAGAGAAGTGAAGCCCTAAAGACGATGTGAGAGGATCTTATAAATACTAAACTACTTAAAGACGATTATGGAACAAGATTTATGAAATATAAAATATTTATTTTTAGAAATAACATCGATTCTTAGGGTTCCATACTTATAATTAAAATGAAGTAAAGCCCTGATAGGATTACTTTTTTATCTGTCTGTAAAGATAAAAGAACTAAACTACAGGCTGTGGGTTCGATCACCACTCGAGGAAATGAAATATTAAATGTATTCGAATTCAATATTTAATAATTTCATTTCTTCGCTCTGGTAACAAGTCATAGCGCGGTGTTGAGTTCCGCCATTCAACACGCTATGCCTCAAAATTCGGCTGAAAGTGGGGAACGGAAGTCGATTTGTCTTAATACTAGGTTCCCAAGTTCCCTCTGTCTACCCTGCCATGTGCGGGATACAGCGTGCACCTGAGAGAGAGCGAGAGAGAGAGAGAGAGAGAGAAATAAAAAAAACTACATATCATCAATATAAAGTGTAGGTATAGTCCCTTAGATCATAGATTCCAATACGTATTTAAATATTTTTTGCATAATAAGAAGTTATAAACTACATTTTTTGAAATTGAAACAATTTTACCGGTTGACTATTTGTCTCAGACCGGAGAGTGACCGGCACAAGAAAATCAGCGGGAACGTGTCTTTTTTTAAAATCAAATATTTACAACATATTATTTATAAATTATAATATAATATATAGTATTTTATTTTCTAAGGGTGCAATTTATATATTCATTATTTTTATACTAATCTTTAACACCTGCTTGGCTTGTCGTGGCGCAGCGGCACAAACGTGTGACTGTAACCGATGGGTTGTGGGTTCTATACCCACTCGAGGAAATGAAATATTTAATATTTTCAATTTAACTATTTAATGTTTTCATTTCTTCGCACTGGTCAAGGCAAAACGCGACGTTGAGTTCCGCCACTCAACACGCTATGCCTCAAAATTCGGCTGAAAGTGGGAAACGGAAGTGGAACGGAGTATCTTAACACTAGGTTCCCAAGTTCCCTCTGCCTACCCTGCCATGTGCGGGATACAGCGTGAAACGTAGAGTATAATCTGTAACATTTGAACTTATTTTCACAACTTTTTTTATATGTGAAATAGAAAATTCTCGAACGTTTTCTAGGATCCTATTGTAAAAGCGTACATGCTGTCCCATAAAAGAATTACGAACTCGGTGCAATCGAGTTACAGGCGCACTAAGTTTAACCTTATTTGTTGCCGTATATATACTATGTATATCACCTATTTTAGTAAAATCATAATTTTTTTAACAAACAATATTTTCAAAAAAGTAGGCAGAGGGAACTTGGGAACCTAGTGGTACGACACTCCGTTACACTTCCGTTTTCCACTTTCCGTCAAATTTGATTGATGATTTCTTGGTTGATGGCCCAAATAAAACAAAAGCTTGTATGAGAACACAATCAAAAGTACGAACCTGTTGAGCTGTAATTATGAAATTTGGTAAACACGTAAGGTTAAAAAAACCGAAGAATAGAAATCTATAGATATATCATAGAGAAAGAATTAATATTTGTAGTTCATTTCCAACAATCAGACTGAATAAATTTGAATTTGTCATCATTTATAAGTCTTAATAGCGTACAAAATCATTGGTGGATAAATCCGACTCGCACTTGACTGTTTTTTTTTTAAATTAATTTTAATGTTGAGATATGTGAAATGTAAAAACAAATATATATTTTAAATGGACTCTTATAACCGGATTAATCGCGTATATTGAATGGTAAACATCTTTGGAAAACCCGACGTTTCGAACACGTTACAGTAGTCCGTGGTCACGGGTAGACTGAGGTGGCATTTGTCTGTCAGTTGATATAATTATTATATCAAACTACCGCCAACGTTCCTTAATTGCCTCGCGTACTGCCCTGGATTCTTGCAGAATGAGCTAACTGTATCTGGTCCTCTAGTGTGGTGTGCTGGGGACTTTAAATTTTTTAAGAGTGGGTCTGGGACCCACTTTAAAAAAATGTTGTGGTGGAAAGTTTCCAACCATCTTCTCTATTGAAATTAGGATGTTTTCAAAAATGTTTACCATTGAATATACGCGATTAATCCGGTTAAAAGAGTTTCATTTAAAATGTGTAACAATCGCAAAAATCAAAGACATTATTAAATATATATTTATTATTACACAGTATCTGTAAAAACTAAATCAGAATGTATCAACATGATCATTCAGTGTTTTCCCATGTAACTGGTATATAGTCAGAGTGTCAGTCGCGTGTCCAGTTAAACACCCACTGTAATTACCATCAAAACACAATTCCTACATACGTACGTAACAAATTGAAGTAAACCTTATTTGGTTACTAACAAGCTTGTCACGTGTTCGCTCGCATTTCGCATTTATAACGTCCACGCTGGAAGTATAACTCGATTCGTCGAGTCGGATCGATGCTGTTCTAAAATTAAACTGCATATGTGATCTGTTTATATGGTTAACTAATATTTTCTGTACGAGGTTTTTTTCATATTTTTTCTGCTTTACCGTTGTATCCTGCACGTAGCAGGGTAGGCAGAGGGAGTTTGGAATTTGAGGTATTGTGTGTTGAGTGGCGAAGCTCATTGCCACGCTTTTACCTTGTTTCCAGAGCGTGTAAATAAAAATATTAAAGATTGAAAATATAATTAATCTTGAATTAAGATCCATATGAAGAAGAAAAATCGATACGATACCTGTCGAGGCGGAGCGGCACAAGCGTGTGACTGTAAATGACAGGTTGTGGGTTCGATCCCCAGTCGAGCAAATGAAATATTTAATATTTTCAAACTAAATATTTAATGATTTCAATTCTTCGCTCTGGTAACAAAGCACATCGCAGTGTTGAATTCCGAAAACTCAAAGAGTAATGCCTCAAATTCGATCAGAGTGTCTAACACTAGGTTCCCAAATGTACACGGCAGGGTAGGCAGAGGGTGCCTACCCTGTCGTGTGCGAATACGCGAGTGTAAATAAATAAATACAATTTATTATTACTTTGTTGATTTTTAAAATGAAAACAAAACTAAAAGTATACGACGATGTAAAGAATGCTCTCTCAAAAATAATTACTATTGTAACTCGACTGTATCGAGTCCGCTCTTCTTTTATGTCAAATAGAAAATTCTTGGAATTGTGATTTTTTTAATTGTTTGACGTTAAAAATTAAAGATTTTAAGTGGTTATTTTAAATTGGCACAAGTGCACAACGCAACATATTGCGAATTTGATTTGTGGAAATAAAATGTTTAAAATTATCATTTCTTCACTCTGATAGGGCGCGGCGTTGAGTACCGTCACTCAACATGCAATGCCTTCAAAGTTCAGGGTGTTTGAAACGGAAGTGCCTTAATGGTAACAGTGTCTTAATACTAAGTTCCCAAATTCTTTACCAATATTTACAAAAAAAAAAAAACAAATATATAATTTTGATTCCTTCTAATTTAAACATATTTCGTGATAAAATACGATTACTCAACGCCGCGCTTTTATGATTATTTGAATTAAAAAATAACCTTGAAAAATAAATACTTAAGTAATAAATGAACCAAATAATATTAAAAGCAAAGTGTTTTAATAAATTCAAATATAAAAGTCACTCTAAAGTAATTAAATCAAGGGCGAAGCAATTAAATAGTTTTATATACATAATTATAAATACGCATTAAAAGTCCATAAGTCGATTTTTTGTCTTCTTAAACTTTTAACCCAGAATCAAGCTAAGGTCTTAAACGATAGTAATGAGTTTGATTCCCAATCGGGGCATTTAATTATTACAGACGTCATCGCTCTGATAATAAGACATTGGGCAGTGATAAGCCCCAAAACACTGTTGTGCTTTACTGAATACAAGTATAGCTTGAAGAAAATAATATAAACCTTTTATTTTCAGAGAAGTGCGTTCCGCTTAAGCAGTACTCTTTTGGAAACCAGGCTTATGAGGTGATTATAATATCTATACTTAAATAGCGCGTTTACCCGAACAAAGTCTTCCTCTTTATAATTTAGTTTCACGCAACTCAACGCCGTGTAAAATACTCCCCTGAGTGGGAATTGAATTCACAGTCCAATCCAAGGCTTACACACGCTGTTGCACTGCGATATTGTATTAACGACAACACGAATTACAAACAGACTTACATAATAATATGGTCGGCCAGTCGTAATAGTTAATAGTTCAGGTTTCGACCGTCAACTTTAACCGCGTTGGGTTTGACAGAGATTGATTTAGTTGTGTATGACTTATCACATTTACCTACAGTACAGTAATAAATTTCTATTTCTTTGCTTTGATAGACAAAATGCGGCGTTGAGTTGCGTAGTACACGTTAAATATCAAATAAAGGTGGTACATAGAGAACAGACAGTCTCAACACTGTAGGTACTCTCTCCTTGCCATTGTTTTACAGATTTAACTATTTATTTAAACTTAATTGTTCTTTTAACCTGTAAATATATGGCTTATATAAATAAATAAATTGAAATTTTCCACAAATTTTATCATATACCACATATTATACCGTTACCCTCTCGCTGTTGATTGTCAAACCATTCTCTCTCAGCTTCACGCTGTATCCCGCACGAGGCAGGGTAGGCAGAGGGAACCCGGGAACCTAGTGTTAAGACACTCTGTTCAACTTCCGTTCCCCACTTTTCGCCGAATTTGGGGCATTGCGTATTGAGTGGCGGAATTCAACGCCGCGCTTTGCCTTATTACCAGAGCGAAGAAATGAAAATATTAAATATTTCATTTCCTCGACTGGGAATCGAACCCAGAACCTGTCAATTACAGTCACACTCTTGTACCGCTACACCACGACAGGCCTCATTAAGGATTTTCAAAACATTACGTCTTAAATGGCGGAATAAATTAAAAGTGCAACAAGAAAATGAAAACATCAATTCTAATCGTCTTTTGTGTAGTCTAACATAAATAAAATATTTATTAAAAATATTTCTCAATATAACTTGACACAATAATGATTTAAATTATTGATCATGTCAGAAATTTGCATTTGCAATACACAGTTTGTTAAAAATAGTTTCTTTTTTATTTTCTCTAATCTTATCTTAAAGAAATCTCGTGTGACCTTTTAACCCTGTATATGATATGTTGAAGACACTTAATAAATTTGTATAAAAATACTAGTTTTTACCCACGGCTTCGCTTGTGACCAAATGAAAGTAACTAAGTGCTGCGTGTGAATAATGTCACCAGACGTTCCTTTTTGAATAGGAAAGTTTTGTTTTGAATGAGACTGTCTCCCGTTTATCGTTTTTTGTGCCACTTCTTGTCTTCGGGGACACCGGGAGACACAATCTCCTGGTATTCCCGAAGATAGCACCAGGACTAATAGTTGCCCAGTTTCGAGAAGGTCATAAAGTTTGGTACGTCGATAAAAATTAAGAAGTGATTTGAGATTAACTGAAAATTGATGTAACGAATGCTTATTCTCATGGAGAATCGTAAGCATTCAAAATATTTTATTCAAGCCGCAGTTAAAAATGAATAAAGGGTCTAACTATTTTTCTAGACACAGCTAAAGTACAACGAAACAAAAATGTTATATCTTTATGGAACATTTCATGCAACCATAGAGGTCTTTTATGGCGCAGGTAGGTACAAAAGTATACAGGCGTACAAATGTAATTCGAGGAAAGGAATCAGAATCGTTGGAGGACTTAGGCACTATACTCGAAGGCCTCAATAATGTCTCCCAACAGGTGAGGTAAGTCCAACTCTGACAAAGTGGTCAATCGACGAATCAGACTCGGCTGTGTAGCGTCAGGGAACCTTCGTCACTTCTTCTCGTGCAAAATACCTCAGTGCCTTAAGACAAAAGTCTTCAACCAGTGTGTGTTACCATTAAAGACTTATGGGACTGAAACGTGGTCTCTTACTACGGGCCTCATAAGAAAGCTTACGTTCACTCATCGAGCTATAGAGTTTCTGCCTATACTGCCGTATGCAACATGCATAGAGAAGCTAAAAAAATAATAATCCTAACCAGTAGTTCCCAAATATTAGCGTGTCAACAGAAACGAACTTCACCTTTATAATATTAGTATGGATTATTTAAATTTAAGCACACTCAGGTACATAAATCAGCCTTTAAACACAAAACAAATATCAAACTAAAAAATAATGATATATAGATAAGCTCCGTTATGTAACACGATATGGTAGCTTTCCTAAAACGTAGGAGTCCGTCGTGGCGTTGTACCACGACTTGCCGTGGGTCAAATTACTACTTGAAGAAATGATCAATTAATAATATTAGTATATTGTATTTTAATTTGGCTGCTCCGGGAGATGAATCGCGGCGTTAAGTCCCGCAAGTTAACTAAAAATGTTGTGTTGTCTTTATTAGTAGAATCGTTCCTTTTGTTCCCTATTGCTATACGGGGAAAAGCATGAAGTTTACATAGTAATGTATGTATTGATTTGACATACAAAGTGGGAAATTTTTGTTTTATGATCTATAAGACGTATAGAATCATTTCATTTGGCACTTCCGGAAATAATCTCATCATCTCTCTACATAGCATATATATATATATATATATATATATATATATATATATATATATATATATATATATATATATATATATATATATATATATATATATATATATATATATGTATATATATAATGGGATTAGTTCTCATATGGAGTAATGATTTTGTAGTACTCTACACCACTGATCCCGGAAACCTAGAGTTTAGGCACTTTGTTTCCATTAGGATACTCCCCTTTCTCAATTTCTACCAAATTGTGCAGATGTCACCTGTTGAGTGGCGGAACGTTTAGTTTGTTACCAGGGCGAAGCAAACGAAGAAAGAAAAAGTATTTTTTTGTACAGATATTGTGCAAAGAAAATACTTTTATCTTTCAAAAACTTTTATTTTTTTGCAGCTTTGAGTGTCGCCCTTAATATACAATGCTAGAAAAAATAACCGACAATTGAACAGTAGTTCTCATTATTTTCTTATAAAATTAACTCAACATACCACCACATCTGAAGGAAGTCCTTTAAAATCTAGTACAAAAACATTATTAAAATATTAGTAAAAACATTCCCAAAAGCAGGAATTGATCACACAACTGCGTTAAAAGCATATACTTATAAAGCTGAAAAACAAACAATTTATTATTTGATCAACCTCCCACGGACCGTAATATTGATTACGGCGAACGTGGGCCGCAAAGCTCTTTCAGTAGCAACTGTTTACTCTTTCATTCATTTTAATATATACAGATATATATATATATATATATATATATATATATATATATATATATATATATATATATATATATATATATATATATATATATATATATATATATATATATATATATATATATATATATATATATATATATATATATATATATATATATATATATATATAGTCACACACACACCCACACACATCTTCACTACTGAATGTTTTTTGTGATATTAAGCCTGGGCTAAATCTATAGGCTTTAAAAGATTTTAACGACGAGAACAACTCTAGACGTTTTATAAGGCACAGTTTTTGTTGATAAATAAAATGATTAGAAACCAAGGTGGTATAACGCGGCGTTAAGCTACTTCTTATATCTGTTCTTAACGGAGTGTTTTGATATTGATCTTTATGTTTTATGATCTAAGTCCCTATTGATGTGACTACCCAGTAGAGGCAAACGAAATCGTGGGCGATAGCTAGTATTTACTTACAATAACAGTACTTTTAATAAAAAACCTTACCTTTAACTCATAAACCGATTGAATTGCAGAATTAAAGAAGCACGTTTCAATTATTATATAAAATATTTCATTTCCAATTTGTAAAATTCAATATTTTCAAATTTGTATGTTCAAAGGTAAAACCTTTAGTAATGTTGAAATATTTTTCACAAAGCATCTGTACACATTAATGATTTCCACGAACGGATGTTTGATGTAATATTTTATATTTAATAAATATTTTATACTATGGTTATTATTGTTGGTCTTAAATGATAATTAATCCATACAGGCTCAATGATTTTGTCATTAAATAAGTTTTAATTATTGTATCTCATTTCAGTTAGTAAATGTAAGATGGTAATACTCGCTATACAATAATTTGTTTGGTTTACTTTATGTACATTTTATAACTGTAATGTATTGGACAGTGCTATTTATAAAAAAAATACAAAGTAAATTTGTTTTTAGTAACTTATTTTTACAATGTATTCAGGCACTGGCAGAGGGAACTTGGGAATCTATAATGATTAAGATACTTCCTTAGGACGGAATGGACTTGCCGCCGAATTTTTGAGGTTAATTTTCTAGAGTGGGGTTTCTAGAGTGGGCCCACAAAATGTCGCCTTTACAGTCGCACGCTTGTGGTGTGAATTGTGAATTAAAATAGTCTGTCTTTAATAGGAACGACACAATTTTCCCGTGGAGGAGAGCTACAATAAACAAAATGATAAGGTGTACGCCCATAGCAGTGAAGAGGTCTGCAACCGGATTCCACGTGTCCAGCGAGGCCATTTTCCATACTCACTCACTGTTTGGTTTGGAATCTCATATAGGGGCTTAACTGAGGTACTTTTTTGTGGGAAAGGCGTAAAAACAAATGTGATTGTGTATCAAAATACAGTTTTCGCGAACCTTGTGGAACCAGTTCCTCATACAATGCTCTATAACAGACACAGGGTATTTCAGGAAGATTCTGCACCAGCTCATAGAGCGAAAAGCACACAAGACTGGCTAGCGGCGCGCTAAATTGATTTCATCCGGCACGAAGACTGGCCCTCCTCCAGTCCAGACTTAAATTCGTTGGATTACCAAATATGGCAACACTTAGAGGAAAAGGCCTGTTCAACACGTAATCCTAATGTGGAGGCACTCAAGGCATCCTTGATCAAAGCAGCTGCCGATATTGACATGGACCTCGTCCGTGCTGCTATTGACGACTGCGACTGCGACGACTGACTACGAATCATTTTGAATAATAGTAATTAAAATAAGAATTGTCAATTATTTCACGATAAAAAATGTGACAAAACTTACTTAATATACTTATGAATGAACAAAGCTTTTGATTTAAGAAAATCCAATTTGGTTTCTTTATTCAGGAGCCACAGACAGACGGGTCAAACTTATAACTACTCTCTTTTTAGCATGGAGATTGAAAAACCATATTAGGTAGGTATTCACCAACAGTGGTGTACATTTATTGTCTGACTGCACTTAACTCAGATTTCACTTAGGTAGTCCCCTTCAAACGCCTAATTGGGTAATAGTACAGGCGGAACATCATCACCCTGACGGATTAAGTAACAAGTAATAATCAATGCCTAACTAGGGCTTACGAAATTTAATATTCAATTGATATAATGCTAGGGAGGCCGCATTGGCACAGCGTGTGATTGCAGGTGCGGCAATCCTGGGTTCGATACCTACTTGATTGTACATTGCTTTTATAGAATTGTCACGACTATATATATATATATATATATATAAATTTCAAATGAATATATATATATATATATATATTTCAAATGAATATATATATATATATATATATATATATATATATATATATATATATATATATATATATATATATATATATATATATATATATATATATATATATATATATATATATATATATATATATATATATATATATATATATATATATATATTCATTTGAAATCTTTAAAGTCGCTAGATTTTATTTTGTTTCGTCATATTTTATTATTTACCAAAATTATTTAGTTATAAATATATGCATTTTTTTAATAAAAATGACCTAAGTGCTTTCTAATACAATCTACGCTTCATGATAATCGGTTGGTTTGGCGTGAAAGGATAACAAACAAACTTTTTCCATTATGATAAGCTGGTTACAGTTAAAGCGGGCGAAGCCACGCAGACCCGCTATTACTATTATAAGGATGCAACATACGTACTTACTCGTAAGAATCTTACGTAGAGGAATATATTCACAATCGATATTATAAGCCACTTATACAAAATAGGCTTTCGTTGTAGATATTATAGCAATTCACTTAATGCAGTCCTTTCTGTACTTAGAATATATAGTTTTGTTTATTTCTTTGATAATATTATCAATTCCAAGATAAGAATCAATAATTTTTTTTTTGCTTCATGTTGTATCATGGCACTTGGCTTGGTAAAGTAGGGAAGGGAACTTAAGAAGCTAGTGTTAAAACACTCCGTCGACAAATAATTATTCTCCCATTAAATAATTATTAACCTTCTCTGGCCTCAGCAAATAAAGTGATAATTTAAGTACTGCCACAGTAATGAAGCGTGGAGTATCTTAACTCTACATAGGTACTACTAAATTCCCTCTGCCTATTATTCTGTTTGAGTGGAAGTAAGAAACACTACATAAATTTCTACATTTATAATTTTTTTCCTCGGTATCGAGGCAAAGCGCGGCGTTGAGTTCCGCCACTAAACATATAATGCCTATAGAACTAAATAGAAAGTGGAAAAGGAAATCTCTTAATCTAATAAAACAGTATCTTCCATATGCAGGATACAGCTTAAAAGATAAAACTAGAACTAAACGATACGTGTTTTTATGGAATTATTATATATTTTATATACCCATTGGCACCCCACTGTGGTAGCTCGTATGGACTCGTAGTATTGGCTGAGGTTAGGGTGTCGATCGATTCAAAGAAATTAATGTTAGCTGCACACTTTATCCCACATAAAACATGGTTGACAGAGGGAACCTGGGGACCTGGGAACCTTGTGTCAGACACTCTGTTCCCATTAAGACACTTCCGTTCCCACTATCCGCCGAATTTGAAACACGTGTGTTTTAACACGAAACTTAACACCGCACTTTTGCCTCGTTGTCATAGTAAAGAAATGATAATGTTAAATTTTAAATTTCCTCACATATATAATCGACATTTACATTTTAGCCACGGCACAAGTTATATAGGCGTTGGAGAGGCTCCCACCCCATTCCAACCCCCTACCCCTCCCCCACCTCCCTGAACTTGACCCGCAAATCTATGCGATGCAAGTATGAAAGCGAAGTTCGCAATTATAACTTTATATTGCTTCTCATCTTGATTTTGTAGTGTTTTTTTTTTTTAATTCAGTATTTTTTACGTTTTTTCTACATTTTTTTTGTTAGTTTTTTTTTTGTATTTAGATAATGTTTTTTTTTTATATCTGATATAAATATTGTTGAGAAAATAATTAAAAAAAAAGACGATTTTAAACCGATGTTTTTTTAGTAACAAATGTATTTTGGAAATTCAAATTTTCAAATAAAATGTCTCAAATTCGGCGAAGAGTGGGGAACGGAACGGAGTGTCATACTACATTAGGTTCTTTTTTTCCTTTTTCCTACCATGCCATATGCGGGAAAGTGAGTGAAGCTGAATATAGATAGATACAATATACAATAAAAAATATATAAAAAGACAATTTTAAACGGACAAAAAACATTGTTACTTTCTTATTCTGCCTAATTTTTTTTGCAGTTTTCCACCATCGGAAAGCACAAAAAAATTACGTTTACTGAAAATAAAACCTATTAAAAGCTACAGCGAGATCAGTTTATCGTCCATGAAACATCCTGTACACAAAATTATATTAAAATCTGTGAAGCCGTTCCCAAAATTATACATACAAGAATTGTTCATTTAAAAATATTCGATATAATTCAAGCTGGCGAAGCCGCACTGGTCCGCTAGTACTTATACAAAAGAGAACAATTCAATGCAGATCGACGTGTCCATTATCTTAAAGTGGAAAACCGAGTTGCAATTGTAGCTACTTACTTCTACTTCCCTTAGGAACTTAGTTTCAAGAACAACAGACAGATTAAGCGAGAGTGCTTTTATATATATGTAGAAGACGTCGTGGAACGATACGATGGCTGCTGGTTCGATTCCCACTTGGGGTACGACGACTATATGTAAATTAATTTAATTTATTATGTAGACTTACCCTTACTTAAACCCTTGCTTTTGCCAGTAGCACTCACTCAGCTTCACGCTTTATCCCGCACATGGCATGGTGGACTTATGGAAGTTGGGAGTGTAATGGTTAGACATTCCGTTCCTTTCCACAATTTCCGCCGAATTTGAGACATAGAGTGGTGAGTGGCGTGACCCGACGCCGCGTTTTGCCTTTTTACCAGAGAGATATTTAATTGGAAAATATTAAATATATTCTTCGAGTGGGGAATGAACCCACAACCTGTCGTTTATAGGCAGGCACGGGTGAGACCTGTTTTGCCGGTAGAAAACTACAAATATTTGACAGTAAGCGGAGCCCTTATGACTTTACTCTGCTTTCCCTGTTGTAACAAATTTCTCGTTATTTATTCAACACGGTCAAATATCTGACCGCCCAGCTTCCATCCGGGTAAATATATAAGAGTATTCCTACAGACTGCGACTGCTACATAGAAATATAAAAAAAAATACGACGTCAACCATACAGGTCTATAAATATATATTTTTGTGACTTTACAACTACCGTATATACTGTGGTTAAATTTTGTACTGTAAGACAAGATTTTCCTTTTTGTAGTTCATGCAAACAGAAATGCGGATCAACTTCTCTTTTCACGCTTCCCCCACATGGCAGTGTTGGTTGGGAACCTGGGAACCTAGTGTTAAGTCACTCCGTCTTCTTCTTAAATATTCACTACCGCGAGAATACAACACTGCCTACGTTAGTTTCCCAGCTAGAAATATATTACAAAACATTTTCTCAATACCCTGTCTATTTGTAAATTCAATATTTTTCATTGCAATCGGTATTTCGTTTGAGCGGGCATTCTTCACGCGAACATCGCTGGCACAGAAATATTTTACACAGCGAAAGCTAAATTATAAAAATAGTTCGTTCTTTTGTATGTTTACTTTATTGGAAATTTATCAAATATTTTACGCTTCGGTACATTCGGTCGATGTTTAGGTGTAACACGATGTACCGCCAATCAATATTAAATATGTATGAAACAATCACAGACACAAGTTCATTTTAGCTTCTTATAAAGTTAAGAAATATTAAATTAATTATTTTTAAATTATTTTATTTTATATATTTATTTCAGCTAAACGCTGTAACCCGCACATGGCAGGGTAGGCTGAAGGAAGTTGGGAACCTAGTATTAAGACACTTCGTTCCACTTCCGTTTCGCTACTGTCCGCCGAATTTGGGGCATTGCTCGAGTGAGGATCGAACTCACAACTTGTCGGTTACAGTCACACGCTTGTGCCGCTGCGCTACGACAGGCCTCAACCATGAACGATAAAAGATTTTATACAGTTAAATTGTGACGCAACGGCATAGCGTCTGACTTTAAACGCTATAGTTGTGAATTCTATTCCCGTTCAAAGTGCATTATAGAAAATGCATTGCCTAAGCAGCTGCTTGTTACTCTACTCTACTCTACTCAGCTTCACGCTGTATCACGCACGAAGCAGGGTAGGTAGAGGGAACCCGGGAACCTAGTGTAAAGACACTCCGTTCCACTTCTGTTCCCCACTTTCCGCCGAATTTGAGGCATTGCGTGTTGAGTGGCGGAACTCAACGCCGCGCTTAGCCTTATTACCAGAGCGAAGAAATGAAACATTAAATATTTAAATTGAAAATATTAAATATTTCATTTCCTCGACTGGGGATCGAACCCAGAACCTGTCGGTTACAGTCACACTCTTGTGCCGCTGCGCCACGACAGGCCTCAAAAACTGCTTGTTCTCATTATTAAAACGACGAAATTGTGTTCCGTCACTAAATACGCAATGTCTCGGACGATGCATGGGTAAAGAATAGCGTTTCCCTCTGCCTATCCTGCTTTATGCGTGTTACAGCGTGAAGGAAGAAAATATATAAATTAAAAATGTCTGTTTGTGTGTTACAAATTCATTTGTAAATAAAAGCATGTATATATTAAAACACGTTCTACGCACTTTACGTTATAGGAGCGAACAATAAAAATAATCACCCGAGTATCGAACCTATCACATTCGCTATACAGTCACACGCTATTCCGCACATCTGCTGATATATGCATTGTATAATCAAAAATTGAACACAAAATATATTTTTGTTCTCAACAATCCAACGTTACTTAATTGAATACAAAGCTTTGTTCATACGAGTATTTATAGTACAAAGATTTTTTTTATTTTATGAAATATAAAAGCTTCCATTCATCTATATTCATTACATATATATATATATATATATATATATATATATATATATATATATATATATATATATATATATATATATATATATATATATATATATATATATATATATATATATATATATATATATACATATATATATATATATATATATATATATATATATATATATATATATATATATATATATATATATATATATATATATATATATATATATATATATATATATATATATATATATATATATATATATATATGCATGTATAGATCGATGTGTTAGAAGTATAACTGTTCATATAACTTAGTAATATCCAGCTTGATGCAACACGCAATTGGATTTCGTCTCCCATATAAACTTGACCAAACTTGCTTGTTGCTTGAACATTGAATTACCTCACCGATATTCATCTATCACATTGTAATCACTTTGAGGCCAGGCCAGGCGCATGGGCGCAAACGAGTGTAGGCGCGGAGGACATTGTGGGTTCGAATCCCCCTTATATATACATATATATATATATATATATATATATATATATATATATATATATATATATATATATATATATATATATATATATATATATATATATATATATATATATATATAAATCGTGGCGCAGCGGCACAAACCTGTGACTGTAACCGACAGGTTCTGGGTTCGATCCCCAGTCGAGGAAATGAAATATTTAATATTTTGAAGTGAAATACTTAATGTTTCATTTCTTCGCTCTGGTAATAAGGCAAAGCGCGGCGTTTAGTTCCGCCACTCAACACGCAATGCCTCAAATTTGACGGAAAGTGGGGAACAGAAGTGGAACGGACTCTTGACACTCCGTTCCCGGGTTCCCTCTGCCTACCCTGCCTCGCGCGGGATACAGCGTGAAGCTAAAATATATATGTATATGTATATATATATATATATATATATATATATATATATATATATATATATATATATATATATATATATATATATATATATATATATATATATATATATATATATATATATATATATATATATATATATATATATATATATATATATATATATAAAAACCACAGTCAACAAATATTAAACAATAACAGTTCATATCTCATGTAAGAGACACTCGGACACAAATAAACTATCGATCAGTCTCCACAAAGGGTTCTCAAGAGCTTTATACCATACGTACGTACGATAATGGGGTGGTTAGCACAGTGTATCGATACACGCACGTATGTTAGATATCAAAGGGACGTCTGTACTGACTTTGCGATATATTTCATGTCGACATGTAACTATTTGGATAGTATTACATTGTTAGCGCTGTGTTGTGATTTTAAATCTTAATTGGAGATATAAAGGTCGTTCTTCACGTGTAAACTTTTAGCGCTTCACTATAAATATACATCTCTTACAGATATGTGTTTAAGTGAAATAGTAATTTCTATTATGATTTTTTTTTATTAATCTAGGTCATCATTTAAAATAGAATATTTATCATGTTTTCGTGAGTAAGTACAGTTTTGTTTGCGTTTTTTCTATCTCGTAGTGACTATGAGCTTGGATACAGCGAAAAAATATTTCATACATCAATGTTATGAAATGTGTTTTTTTCGCTAGATTCTCTAGAACTACGATACGACTTACTATTCTGTCCTTAAAATTAACATAAATATTATAATTTAAGTCATAATATCAGTCAGAAGCACTGAAAATATATGAAATGTCGATAATACAAATTTATAAAATACATATAGGTCTGTCGTGGCGCAGCGGCACAAGCGTGTGACTGTAACCGATAGGTTCTGGGTTCAAACCCCACTAGAGGAAATGAAATATTTAATATTTTAATTTTTTTAATATTTAATGTTCTCATTTCTTGGCTCTGTCTGGTACAAGGCGAAACGCGGCGTTGAGTTCCGCCACTCGAAACGCCATGAAGTCAAAATGGGGCACGGAAGTGGAACGGAGTGTCTTAACACAAGTTTCCCAAGTTCCCTCTGCCTACCCTGCCATGTGCGGGAGTGCGGGATACAGCGTGAAGCTGAGTGAGTAAGTAAGTACATTTACTCCAAAGCAGATAGAGTCTACAACGCTATAGGCCTAGGCGTGTACTCCTGCGGTACGACAGGCCTCTTTCAAGCTACTAAAATATTAGAGTTAATAACGAAAAATATTATTTACAATCATATAAATTAGTTGACTGTACCGTTTCGCTCTCCGTTCTCTCTGCCTACCCCGCTAGAGATATAGCGTGAAGCTAAGTTAAGTTATGAGTTAGATTTTTTTCTCAAAAAACCAGCCAAATGCGAGTCAGGCTCGCCCACTGAGACTTCCGTACTAACTCCAGTGTTCTCTTTCTATGTCAATAAAGGAAGTCCATCCAATAAAAAAATACATATTTAACTTTGTATGCATGTACACTCATTCTGTATGAAATAACGTAAATTTAAAAGTTTGTAATAGTTATTAATATCATTATTTATAGTGCAAGTTTTCATCAATCTTAGCACAGGAAATATATAGATCTTAATTTTCCTCGAAGAATAATGTTGACGAACTTAAGTTAGCGGGTGTGTCCATTTAGTTTGTAAGAAATGAACAACAAATATAAATTTGTAATTTTTTTTGTTTATCTTCGCATCAGGCAAGTATCGTCCAAAGTATTCTCAGTGTAAAACATATACGGAGGATAGAGGCCAGAAAAAAATAAAATCAATTAAAATAATGAACCCATAACCACCGTAAGTAAATAACAACTAAACCAAAGCACGTTAAAATTCGTTTGACATCAACGCAATACTCTTTGAATCGCTACAGATATTTGTAAAGAAATTCCTCCATGAAATATTCCATTGCAATAAACTTAAATAACATAAAATGTAGATATTAAAATGAAATTCCAACTACAACAGTTACAAAGGTTAAATGTACAGTTTAACTGCTCAGTGCGTTTATATTAAAACTGAAATATTTTCTTCAGCGGGTCCTACTTAGGTCGAGTATTCTCGCATTTTTACTCAAAAGATATTTTCTGTGTTTCTTATAACTTTCTGGGAATCCTTTTCTAGCTCTTCTTAATTTATTTTTATGGATTCCAGCCTCAGAAATGAAATGATTCATTTTCGTATAATCTAAACATTATTATGTTACTGAAATTTGATGGATTTTATCGAATGTTTTCTTAACCGATTTAATCTTCCCACCTCCACGCTGTATCCTACACTTAGTAGGGTAGGCAAAGAAATCTTCAAAAATTGTCTATATATTGGGCCTACCCTGCATATATTAATTAATCGAATCGTTACTACATAACTTTATATATACAATATGCATCAGCTGCCATTTCCATAACGGCTCTTCATTAAATTTCACAGTAATCTCCACTGCTTGCCAAAATGAAGCCCAAATAACACCCAATCTCATTAGAAATTTTATCTTAATTGGCTAATGAATTCCGATCCTCGCGTGAATTAAGGTATATATATGCATACATACACGCACACACTCACATATATATATATATATATATATATATATATATATATATATATATATATATATATATATATATATATATATATATATATATATATATATATATATATATATATATATAAATTGAATCGTGGTAACGAGGCAAAACGCGGAGTTAAACTCCACCACTCAACACGCTAAGCCTACAGTATTTGAAGCAAATGGCAAACAAAAGTGTCTGGAATGGAGTATCTTAACACTAGGTTCCCAGGTTCCCTCCTACACAAATCAAGCTAAAACAATATAAAATTTCATTTCATTAAGTACTTAAAGCCCTCTTAACTACCCTAGGATTAAAGTTCTATTAATATGAGTGTTTCTGTTCCGCAATTCAAAATTATCCTTTGATGTACGGATTAATAATGTAATATTGGTCAGTATTGGTTTGTACTGAGGGAGTACACCTGCAGGCGATTTAACTAATGCTCGAGCTATGCAAATATATATATGTGTGTGTACAGCTTTTGTATTTATGTGTTTGTTTATTAGAATTGTACAACATATGTTTTTTCATGGGTAAGCAACGGGAAGCTTCTATTGAAGTATATTCCCAAATAGTGGGAACGGAAGTGAATCGGAGTTTCTTATCACAAGGTTTCCAAGTTTTCTCTGCTATGTGCGGGATACAGCGTGAAGCTGAGTGAATGAGAGTGAAATGAAAATATTTAACACTCCTGGATCAGAATACAATTCACTACCATGATATTTACTATCACTTTAGTTCTTTTTTTATTGTAATGTATAGTACATTTTGTACGTAAAATTATACATATCACAGACAAACTAGAGATGTAGCGTCTAATTGTAAACGCACCGTTTACGGGTTCAATTCTCGATCGAGATATTTTTTTCTTTTATTACTAAAGGCTCTAATGATATAAAAAAAATGATTTCAGAGTTTTTTACGAATTCCACATGTTTTTCTACTCTCACAATTATTAGCGTACTGGACAGACATACTCGAAGAAAGTTATAAGTATATACAAGTTTGTAAGCAGACAACGCACCCACACACTGTGGGTCGGTAACTACTTTCTTCACGCTTTATCCCGCACATAGCAGGGTGGCAAAAGGAACTTAGGAACCTATAGTTATATTTACAGTCACACGCTTGTGGCAGGGGCACACTACGGGCCTCAAGTATACACTAAAATCATATTCACTGTGCAAATCGAATTGAAAATACGTGGACGTATAACGAATACCAAGACCAGGCAGCTGAAACAACAGTGCCATTTACATTTGATATTCCATAGTATGAATTTTTACCTTGAATCATTTTATGTTGCGATTCAAGTGTTTTTGATCTAATCTATATAAAAATAAAGAGATGTTTGGCTGTACACGCTTATCTCAGTTACTAAGAAATTTTCAGAAAATTCAATTTTCAGACATTGACAACGGTATATCTTAACACTCTAGGTTCGTTCTGTCATTTGTATTTACCTGTCATTTGTATTTACCTGTCATTTGTATTTACCTGTCATTTGTATTTACCTGTCATTTCTATTCACCTGTCATTTGTATTTACCTGTCATTTGTATTTACCTGTCAATTGTATTTACCTGTAATTTGAATTTACCCTACAATTTATATGTATCTACCTTATGCCTAGTTTTATATCACAGTGTAAGCTTCACGCATTATCCCGCACACGGCAGGATAGGCAGAGGAAACTACTGAACCTAGTATTAAGGAACGTCGTTCAGTTTCCCACTCTCCGTCGATTTTGAGGTAATCCGTGTCGAGTGGCAGAACTCTACGCTGCACTTTGCCTTGTTGCCAGAGCGAAGTAATAAAAACCATTCTATTTTTAAATTGAAAATATTAAATATCATTTCCTCGAGCGAGGATCGAACCCATAACTTCTCGTTTTGCAGTCGCAGTCGCCGCTGCGCCACGACGAGCCACTTTCATATCACAGGTGAATACAATTACATGCCCTGGGCAGTGAAAACGACTAAAAATGTTTTTTTTCTTCCGTCGATATCCAATATACGGGCTTGTTTTAAAAATCTGAACACGAATATTCAAGAGAACTCCAATTCTACTATCGATTTATAGAAGTGTCGTTCTTGAATTCGGTCTACCGATATAAGGAAAAAAATAATAGTGCTTAGTATCGTAGTGTAGCGGCACTGTGTGTGTTGTAGGTTCAATTACAGACGGGGGAAAGCTTGAACATTTAACATTTCCCCTCCCTTCAGTAACAAGGCAAAAAGAGGCGTTAATTTCTACAATCCCAATCGAAAATGTCTCCAAAATTAAGAAATTTGTGGTAATGCTCAGCTTCACGCTGTATCCCGCACATGGCAGGGTTAGGAAAGCAAACTTGGGAATCTAATGTTAAGAAACTCGCTTCCCATCCCCACTTTCCGAAATTTGAGGCAATGCGTGATAAGCGGCGGAAGTCAACGCTGCCCTTTGCCTTGTTACCAGGGCGAAGAAATGAAAATATTAAATATTATATTTCAAAATATTAAATACTTCACTTTCTGGAGTTTGAATCCACAACCCGCCGTTTACAGTCTCACATTTTTTCCTCTGCGCCACGACGGGCAAATTTGTGGTAATTATAACACTTTCTCTTTGTGTACCCTGTAAAATCTGATACAGCGTATCAGTCTTGTACTATAAATATATATATAAATATATATACATATATATATATATATATATATATATATATATATATATATATATATATATATATATATATATACATATATATAGCTTTCTCTATAGCGGTGATCGAACTTATAACCTTTGTTCCAATGTACCACAATATCCTCATATTATCTCTTACAGATATAAAGATGCTATGATAAACAGATTGACGGACGGACGCTTCATGTCATAGGTTAAAATGTAAATGTTAAAGATTTATATACTAGATAGCTACTCTAGTTGGTAGCGTTGATTATTTTAAAGGGTAAATAAATATTATAGTGTAGTAGTAGTAGTAAGCGTTGCGACTGTAAACGTGATAAGTTGTGGGTTCGATTACCATTCGAGGTAAAATTTAAGATACAAGTATTCTTACGGTTGCTTCTCAATATATATTTTACAATATCTTGTTTGTCCGACAACATATACAAAACTATAGCAAAAACAGTGACAGACACACGATAAGGACGAGAAACAAGGACAAACTTGCGACGCCTAGTTATCGCCTCCAAAAAGTAAATGAATCATTTATGGGTCTGAGTATACGTATCTATAATAGTATTCCGCAGTGTAATTTGAATTTGCCACTAGAGAAATTTAAAGTGAATGTTAAAGCAATGTTAACTAAGAAAGCTTACTACACTGTTCAAAAATATTAGAACGATAAAAATGTATTTAATTAAGATCATTTGAATTTCATGCAGGATAATCACTATTGTATCGAACAATGAAGTTGTAACCTCATTCAAAATTGAAATGAGCAGCTGTTGAGTTTCTTGCCAGCTCTTTATGTTCGTTTGACGATTCAAAAGTGTATGCAAAAGTCTATTTGAATAAAGAATTTAAATTTGAATTTAACATTTTTTTCCTTGCTTTGGTAACGAGATCAAGCACAGCGTTAAGTTCCGCCACTCTCGCTCACGAAGAAAAACCATAAGGTTAAGACGAATCCATTGACGACAAAATCATCTAAATTGATCAACCCGTTAGATTTGTACAATACCCATAGGAACAAATATACATACATTATGTATGTATGTATGTATGTTCCTTTGGGTATTACAAATAATTATAATTACATTACCCTCCTTGTTTCAAGTAGTCGGATAAAATTCCTAAAGAAAATAATTCAATAACAATATTGAAAGTCAACTACACGTCCAAGTATGTGGTCAGAATGCTTAATGAAATAACGCAATGTTTATAACATATATGTGATTGCTTTAAGACACTGTTCAAAGTCATCTAACTGATATCGCCGATAGTAGGTTTGATTTCCGTTCGATGAAGTATTTTTTATGTAAATGTAATTTCTCCTCCAGAACTGTTTACTTATACTGTAAGTTGAATACTTTCAGCTTAACACTATATCCAGCACATGGCAGGGTAGGCAGAGGGAACTTGGGAACCCAGTGTTAATACACTCCGTTCCACTTACGTTGCTTATTTACTGCCAAATTGGAGGCGTTGCATGCCTTGTACCAGAGAAAAGAAATGAAAACATTAAATTTAAATTAAAAATATTAAAAAATTCAGTTCCTCGAGTGGCAATCAAACTCACAACCCGTCGTTTGCACACACACGCTTATGCCGTTGCGTCACAACAGGAATTTTCTTTACTTTCTTGAGTTTTCGATGGTGGAGCTCAACGCTGCATTTCGACATCCATACGATACATAGATACTCCAGTACCGCCACTCAACACCCTGTATATCTAAATTTCTACGGTAGTTGGAAAATCGATACTAGATTTTTTTGCCTACACTACCAAGCATTATTGTGTTAACGTACTAGAATACTTTATTAGGGATTGCATACGGAGGCCACCTTGAACTCTTCGATTTAAAATTTATCATTTAAAATTCATTCTAAACTCATATACATTATATATTCATATAAAACATATTTAAGTATATTTAGGACGTATTTTCTTTTTATCTTCAAATGTAGACAAGGAACTTGGGAACCTAGTATTGAGATACTTCCGTTTTCTACTTTGATGTTGAGCTGGGTTTTATATATTATTTAACTCGTAACTCAACTTAGCTTCACGCTGTATCCCGCACATAGCAGGGTAGGCAGAGGGAACTTGGGAACCTAGTGTTATATGTTATTTAGTTATATAAATAGTCAAGCGACAAGTAAATGTTTTATTATAAACATATTCGATTCGACCCCACTCGCGGAAAATGAAATATTTAATATGTTCGTTTTACTCGCTCTGTAAAGTGTTTCGCCACACAACACGCAATGCCTCACGATATGGGCTGAACGGAACGTAAATATCTTAATGGGAACCTTGTTTTTAACACTAGGTTCCCAGGTTCCCTTAACGTGCGGGACACAAAAAAACACTGCCACGAGTTACTATCTGATATAGGTAATAATCACTAATATTTACAATCTATTAAATTAACCTATAAGATATAAATTACAGAACCGAATATTAACGACAAATTAATCACTTTTATTATTACGCTAATAAAAATTTATTCTATCGTAATAAGAATTATAATATTAGATATCTACGCAATGTGCAACGCTGCTAAGCTAGGGAAACGCGGTTATACTCGTATGTATAGACGCGGCGTTGAGCTCAACCACTCAGCACAATATGTCTGAAATTTGAACATAGAGCGGAGATTTAAGTGTCTTGACATTATTTTTCTTTGTTTGTCACACTCTTTATACCGCTGACCCTGCCATGCGCACGCAGGGTACGCGAAGGGTACTTGGGAACTTAGCATTTCGTGGAGAGTTGGAGAACTCGTTTTTCGAGAAAAATATTTCATTACCTCGAGGAGGCATCGAATCTACACCTACTGGGTTTACATACAGCCGCTTGTCATAATGGCCTCGAAAATCGTAAACTCATACAGATAAACTGTAGATAAACAGTAAAAACAACGAATACCGGTATAACAAGTGTTATGTCACAACACGTCACCGCTCGTCGGGTGTCAAATGTCATCATTAACCTTAAATAAAATGTTTGTAGAATTGAATTAAAGGTCAAATAGAATTGATAATTTTATTTTTTATAATTAACTAGCGAGCAATACGCGGCTTCGCCCGCTTGAATATATTTTTCTTATATTTTATTTTATAAAAATCTTGTATGTGTTATTTTAATGTATAAGCACTCAGTAGGGTTGAAATGAGTTAGTCTTCTATAATAAATTTCCTAGCCATCATAAGAATATTTTTACTAATCGCACTTAGGCTCATGTAATTTATATCTTCGAGCACATTTTATAGTGCAACATATTTAATAAAGATTTTTAATACTTTCACTGTTAATAAGTTAAAACAGATTGAGCAATTTTAAACGTTAAACAGAAAATATTTTTGAATAAAAAATAAATAAATAAGTAATAATTTAGTCCCCTCCATTAATTTATCGATAAACATTTATTTTGTTCTTGTTTTTATTATTAATTTTTATATCGGTAATCGAGAAAGTTTCAACAGTCTAACTTAACCACAGTTCATGACAGCCCGAATAATGGATACTGACTGCCAGATTTCCAGAATATCCTTTGGTTAAGGAACCCTAAAGTACCACTCAAACTCGTTTTAAATTCGTGAAAGTATGCAACATACGAAGATAACCATATGTGCATTTTTCACTTTCTCCTTTAATATTTTAGTAGTTTTAAGTGAGGTCACGGCGGCGCTGTGTGACAGCGTATGACTGGAAACCCAATTGGTTGTGCGTTCGTTTTCCCACACGTGGGAATATTTTTTTGCTGGTTTTCGTAAACTTAGCGTAGCGTTAAGCTCTTCAATTCGAGCGAAAAGAGGAGAATGGGGTGTTTTCGAATACAGGTTCGGATCTTACCTGGTTCTGCGGTTAAGAGATTAAGGTTGCAAAAAAAGTTCGTTCAAACCAATGAAAAGCTTAAAATCCTTAATTTAAAAAAAAAACACGTAATTAATTAGGCAATTCATATAAAAGGCTCATAAGTTGTACGTATTGTAAGAACGGAACGCTTTCAGATACAAAATTTAAAAATGCACAGTTAATACCGATCGACCAAAACATTTAAAAAAACCAAGGTGGGCCTGTTATATTTAAGTAAAAAGAGGTTAATCAAAAATAGCGACTGTCACGCTTTGACAAGTATACGGTAACAGGTTTGATGACTGATGGTGCAATGGTGGCATTGAATTTTAATGTACGTGTATCTTTTCCTTTCAAGTAGGTACAGCGTGAGATTGAAAATACGATTCGGAGGAACTCACTCGCTTATTCGATATAGACACACACACACATATATATATATATACATAAAATAATATAGAAATTTCGCAACATAAAGCATTCGCAAGCCAATTAATATATAATTAAAAATATCGCCTCGAACAACAATTTGAAGAACATTAAATCGTTTATATATATATATATATATATATATATATATATATATATATATATATATATATATATATATATATATATATATATATATATATATGTGTAGCAATTAATATATAATTAAAAATATCGCCTCGAACAACAATTTGAAGAACATTAAATCGTTTATATATATATATATATATATATATATATATATATATATATATATATATATATATATATATATATATATATATATATATATATATATATATATATATATATATATATATATATATATATATATATATATATATATATATATATATATATATGTTTTTTTTTAAATATATTATTTATAATTAGCTCTAAGTGATCCTTATTAAATATTCTTAAATAATGGCGGGGGTAATCGTTAAAGAAAGTGACATTTTAAAATCTTTTCTACTTTAGTATTTACAATGAAACAACTTACAATCGAGAAAACCAGCTTTTAATATGGCGTAATATCAACACATAAAATTAATATAAATCATTATTCAAATCTTATCCTATATAAAAACATTAATTAACTAAAATATAAATGCTTTTTGGTGCTACACTTAAAATATTCACATTTTTGCTTCCTATATTAATAAACTAGTTGTGGCCCCCTAATTTTGTTACGTCGAGATCGAATTTCGTTTTAGCCTATAACTCTTTTGATGAACAGACAAACATACATTTATATAGTGAAGCTTAAATATACATAATAGTGAAATATTTTATATTTGCAATTTTTCGTACTTTGATAATTAATTTTAACTTAAAATATATTTTATAATATGGCAGTGATAACGTATAATCTATATTTCGATCAAAATTTATCGAGTTCGTCTAAAAAACGATGGTGGTGGTGTAGTTGTGCCTCCAGAAAATATTCTCAATTTGAACGGACTATTCTTGAAAGATGCAAATTGAAATGGTCTAATAGTAGCTCTTGTAGGGTTTAAATATAAATCAAAAATAGACTGAGTTGTTCTAGTTGAAAATGGTTGTAAAGAGGTCTTCTCTTTAAAAACAGGTGTTGGAGAAGTCATTAAAGGAGTAGCAGTAGTTGTGGTAGTTGGTAATACAGAAATTGGTGCTCTTGATGAAAATATAGGTTTTGCAGTAGATGAAATAGTATTCCAATTAAACAAAGGTCTCTTTGTTGTCTGACTGTTCCAAGAAAATCGTGATGTGGCTCTAAATAGCTGTGGTGAGTTTGTTCTGTGAGATTTTGTTGTAATTTCATATTTTTCTGTAGCACTTAATTTGTTACCTGATAGACTTACATTACCATTTTTATCATTGCCTTGTCTTGGCCCGTTTATTTGCACATTTTCTTGCATCGGAGTTATTTCAATAATACTTTGTGGTATATTTACTCCATTTTTTTTACTATCACTCTTAAAAATACTTGAAGGAACAATTTGAGTTCTTCGAATATTGAATTGTTGATCATCATTACTTAAATTTGTGACAAATTTTGTTTTGCCCCTTTCTGTTGGATTATAAGTAGACGCTCTCATGGTTGTCGGAGTTGTTTTTTGTGTAGACACGTCAACCTTAGTAATTTTCACTTCTTGTGTTGTTGCTGGTTTTCGTGTATTACTTTCTATATAGTTTAAATTGAAATTTGATAACGCTCTTGCTCGATTGATAAAAATATTGTGAGATAAAAAGTCATTATCGAAATTCGGTGCCTTACTTGTTTTTGTTTCTTCATCCATATTGTAATCATATCTAATAGGAGAATCAAAAGTTAACATACGTCGGCGAAATTGATTGGTCTCAATTTTCCTTGGTGATGGCGGTTTGACACCTTTTAATGCTGGATCTATCGTTGTAGCAACAGTACGAGGATATTCTGTTAATAAATTTTGTTCGATATCCCCAATTTTAACGTCATTTGCGTTATTTTGTGGAAGATTTAGCCAACTAGATTGCTTTTTATTTTCATAATAATTTTGTTCGAAATTGCGCGCAATATGTTCCTTAAATAAATCACTGATGACCAAAAAATCAGGTTTCTTTCTTTCTGTATAGCTATATGTCATCTGTGGTGGAGCAGTAATATTTTTCTCAAATATTCTGAGGGATCGAGCTTCATTAGATTTTGAAACAGTTTTTGTGGCATCGCAATCTATTAAATATTTCTTTGCATTGTGCTTACAATGCTGCGGATACACTACCCATGCCAGAAACCCGTTTCCTTGCAACCGAGTATGTTCCTCATGAATCTGGAGAGCACATCTAACATCATCAGATATATCTTCATCCCGGAAAGCCGAACACGGAGCACCACATGCTTTTCCGGGACCACACCAGTATAATTCACTTATTTGTAGCAGTCCATGATCACCGCTGAAGGGATTTCTCGCCGCAGTATCGAACCTGGACTCGTGGAAAGCGATACACACCCACGTAGCCACATCGTCTTTATTTATACCGAGTCTTATAAGATCGCGTGCGAGTTCGCACCGTTCGTAAACACGCGCGGCGGCCAGAGAGAAGGCACTTATTAACAACGCGGCCACGAGCATCTTACTATTTGCGCATCACAGAACCGAGCGTCGCATTTTACTTATCCCTCCCTCTACGATCTGTGTCACACCCGCATTAAATGATTCTAATTGTTTCTTTCGTTCCAAGCATTTTGGAGTATTTATTATTTTTAATAGATGAGCAATGATATAGAGCGGTTTACCTTGAATTTTGTCACGGCATATGACAGCTTGGTGAAGACTTATTGACTTCGGTCCATTCACACATTTTAAGTTTTATAATATCGCAGAAAACCAAAGGTCAAGCCGTCCTCGCTAATTTACATACATACATTTACATATGTACGTGCATTAAGGAAAAAGTGGATAATTATGACTATTTTACATACTGATATTTAATAATTAATCTATGTGAGATCAGTTTTTGGAATTGGTGAACCGGAAGAGTATACATTTTTTAGTGTTCACGTAATTCGAATATAATATACAGTTTGAGAATATTCAGTTTTCTAAATAGCAGAAGGAAAGAGTAAGGTACCGCTGCACAATATGGCCATTTTAGATACTTTAGGAATTGAAGAAAAATTAAAACATAACCAAAATCAAAAACATGTTGTGAACGCTCAATTCGAACTATAATTTAAGGTTAATATATATTTACGTGATGTTTAAAGATTAAAGAATTTTAAAGAAAACGTTAACAATTTTTTTTTATAGCTTCACGCTGTATCCCGCGCGAGGCAGGGTAGGCAGAGGGAACCCGGGAACCTAGTGTCAAGACACTCTGTTCCACTTCCATTCCCCACTTTCCGCCAAATTTGAGGCATTGCGTGTTGAGTGGCGGAACTCAACGCCGCGCTTTGCCTTATTACCAGAGCGAAGAAATGAAACATTAAATATTTAAATTGAAAATATGAAATATTTCATTTCCTCGACTGGGGATCGAACCCAGAACCTGTCGGTTACAGTCACACGTTTGTGCCGCTGCGCCACGACAGGCCTCAAACTAACTATTTTTAATATGAACAAGTGCGGAGAAAGGACGGACGTGTGGAGGACGGTGGGTACTCCGGGTCAAGAGTCACCTATCGGCCTTACACGCCTAAATTACTTAATAATGTACTTATATCCATACACACACACTTACACATTCACACACACATACAAATGCATACGCTCTGACGGGTTGCTCACTAGAACGGGATTTTACAAAATTCGACCCCTTTTTGGGTTTAATTCAACAAAACAATATTACTGTAGATTTATATTTTTACCAATTTAACCTCGTCTATACATGAAAGATGTTGGAGAAAAACTATTATTGAGGTTATTTATCAATGCAGTAGAAAAATAACGACTTTTAGAATTTTGTCTGTTTGTCGATGTATTTCAATGCAGTGTTTATAATTATACTGGATTTATATTCGGTGCTGCCCGCATGGTCTAATGGAACTAGCATTTACATATAGCCTTTGTTTATAAGCTACTATCACACACAAAAATATTTTTGTCAATCTTAACCTGCTTGTCTTCAGATTAACGCGCTTTTAATTACTTTTATAATAATTAATAAAGATAATATGTATTATAGCGATTGTGTCATTTAATTATTGAGTATCTTGAAAATCAAAGGCATGTAGCTTACTTAGTAATACCGAACAAAATTCTTCATAGTAAACTATATTCCCCGAGTCACTATCACATATCAACACGGCCGTACCTCTTTTCTTTTTCTTTTTATGGATAAGACACGGCATACGAGCGTCACCTGTTAGTAAGTGAACACCGTCGTCCACGGCCCCATGTAGCAGCAGAGGAGCTACAGGAGCGTTACCGGTCTTTAAGGTGGATGGGCACCGGGCCCCGGCATTACCCAATGCGAAACGCAGTGACCAAAGCCACTACTTAACGCCGGTTTTAAATGCCGGGGTTGGTAACAATCTGGTCAAGTCTGCCCATGCGTGTTGCCATTGCTAATAACGTGACTCTTCTTTTTTTTTTTTTTTTTTTCTTTTTTCTCTCTCTCAATTTTATCTTTAATACATGTAATGTTTTTTATTTTAATTGATCTGATTTTTTTTCTGTTTGTTAGTGATACATGTATTAGAACATGTCCGATTCAGTATTTTTTTATATCATGTTACATTATATTGTTGATATAAATAAATTTTATAAATAAATAAATTGTTGTTATAAGTAAATAAATTATATGCTCACAAGTCATAAGTCATAAAGAGCGTATGGATGCTCGACGACTTTTTTTACTTTTAAAGGCAAATTGAACTTACTCGAGAAAATGAAATATTATATATTTTAAAATTAAATATTTAATATTTTTGTTTGTTCGCTCTGGTAACAAGGCAAAAGCTTTGAGATCCGCCACTCAATACGCAATGCCTCAAATTCGGCGGAAAGTGGGGAACGGAAGTGGAACGGAGTGTCTTAACATTAGGTTTCCAAGTGTGCGTGATGCAGAGTGAAGCTGAGAGACAGAGAGAGAGTACCTTTATTTTTGTAAAATATAAAAATGTGCGTTTTCATTAGGATTTAGGCATATGCTCTAAGGGACGTTTTTTTAAAGTATTAAGATAAACGATCCTGTCATACAGGATTTTCATATGGCAACAGTAGTTTACTCACGCAGGCACGGATATTGTCGAGTGCGCCGGTTTTTTCTAGATTTATATATAGATAGAAATATTTTTCCCCATTTCTATAAGTTTTATAGAAATGGGGAAAAATATTTCTATCTATATTGTTATATATAAGACCCATAGGCGTCTATAGCCTTCCTAAATGAATGGACTGTTCAAGATTTTTTTTAATCGCACCAGTAGTTTCTGAGATTAACACGTTTATGAAAGAAAGAACGACATACGAATTTTCCGTTTTTTTTATTAAGACTTTTGATTTTAGAAAGCTTACTTACAACATATAGTGTTTTCTTTATTTTTATAGGTTCTTAAATATAAACGTTATATCAATATGACGATTATGTAACAAGTCTTTACTACTATCTACTACTGATGTCGGCTGAAACTTTAGCTTTTAATGTATAGATATTTACTTCAAAATGATAATGGATATATATTACAACACAAAAGTAATACAGGTTAGGCTTAACGATATAATCATCACCTCAAATAGCATCGAACCCACGACCACTGTTATTATGGTGACTAAAAATATTTAAATTATGGGCAAAATAACTTTTGGAGTACAGTTACAGCGAGTAACGGTTTAAAGAGACATTTTTATTTGTGCATCTAGGTCGCGTCGTGACCCGATGTGAACAATCGATATATTATTTTGTATGCAAAATTAAAGTACAATATAACTGTATACGGTATGACGCTTTTGATATTGTGTTAAATATTAATGTTTTATTTTTACTAAGATTCTATTATTTTTCTACACTAAAAATGGTGTGATACCTATCCTAATACCGCACCGTTAATGGAGAAAAAAAAACGTATATTTCAAAAGCTTTCATAAAATTATATAACCAACCTCAATTAGTCCCTCAAAAAGCATTTTACGTTATAAATGAAGCTTTACTGTGCATATAAAATGTATCGATTACTGTTAATGAAGGCGTAGCAATCTCATACGTAGAGAGCTTAAAATCTATCTATTCACTATGAAATTTTATGAAAAAACCTTTGAGGATTTGGAATCCGTAAATACGACCGTGTGTGGGTTCGATTCTAAGTCGAAGAAATGAAATATTTTCAAGTTTCATTTCGTCACTCTGGTAACCACACTAGTTGAGTTGAGTTGGAATGGAGTGTCTGAACACCAGGTTCCCAATCCCTATGGCCTGCCATGAAGCTGAAGCCCCCATATATACTCCGAAGAAACAGAATTTTCAATCAGCAAGATGCAAAATTAGTAAAAATGATAAGACTTTAGAGCAAATTTCCCTTTGTGTGATATAGTATATCTGGGAAGCATGGTAAGTAGAGATAAAAGATATGAAATGAATGTGGAAAGGCTAAAGGCATTACTGTCGGTAACAGAGTTAACGGTGCCTTAGCTGCATTGTTGATACGGGGAAACGTCAGCGTAGATGCGTTCTTGGTACCGAGACTGTTATACGGCACCGAAACACGTGTATTCGAGCACATGAGTAATGAAAGATGAAGGAAAAGTGAGTGGTAAGAGAGGGAGCGGGAGATCCCGGTTGACCTTCGAAAACACAGTATCTGGAGGGTTACGTAAAAATCATGAGGACCTCCCGGGGGGCATGTATGACAGTGGACGAGGTGAAAGAGGTATGCCGAGACTGTAGCGTTTGGGGCCGTTCTCTCTGCCTCCTCCACTAGGGATACAACGTGAAGCTAATAAATAAAATAAATACATATACTTTTCTTTATTTCTTTTTATAGGCTTAATACTGAGTAGGCAGAGGGTACCTTGTGTTCAGGCGCACTATTCCCAACATTCCGGAAAATGTTAAAATATTGTGTGATGATTGGCGGAAATTAACACCGCGCTTGACCTTATTACCAGAACGGGGAAATTGAAATTTATTGCACCGAGTGAGAACCGAAGCTGTTACTTGCACATACGCTAAGATATGGCATGGAGTGCGACATACGCTTAAATTAATCAATTATGTAAGATAGATCTTTGGGGTGTTTTTAATATTAACGTTCGACTGTTCATATATCGATCACTGTATTTGTTATTCAAATGTGAATAAAGTGGAAACGAAAATAGGACACATTAGAAGTGAAAAATCGATAATAACTTTTTTAGTGTTTCCGTTTTACTTTGAGCTTTAATTTTTGATTTTCTCGTTTCTGGTTCTTTTTTTGGTTGATCGTTCTAATTTCGGAAACTAGTCCGTTTATTAAGTAAGGCTTTTCTATATGTTAACTTTTTAACGATTTTGATTAATTACTTTGTACACGTCTAATGTGCTACACTCAATTTTTTATTATTTTTTTACTCACTGTATCCCGCACGTGGCAGGGTAGGCAGAGGGAACTTGGGAACCTAGTGTTAAGACACTCCGTTCCACCTCCGTTTCCGACTTTCCGCCGAATTTGAGGCGTGGCGTGTTGAGTGGCGGAACACAACGCCGCGTTTTGAATAATGAAATCATTAAATATTTAAATTGAAAATTTTAAATATTACATTTCCTCGAGTGGGGATCGAACCCAGAACCTGTCGGTTACAGTCACACGATTGTGCCGCGATTTTTTTTTATTATAAAAATAACAAAAAAAGTATGTAATCAGTGAAATATTTATTACTTTCACTTTCTTGTTCTGATAACGAGGCCATGCACAGCGTAGACTTCTGCAACTTAACACGCGATGCCTCTACAGTTACGTGAATACCGAATTTCATTAATGGCAATGAAGCACCACAACTTTAGGGCATCAAGTTCCCCTCCGCCTTCCGTGCCATGTGCGAGTTACAACATTAAACTAAAATAACGACCAATGAAAGCTAGTCCGTTATGACGTCAAAAGCGTGAAGCTCTACACAGAATTCTCAACTTTTCCTAACGGATTTTTATATAAGAAAAAAGTTATCGCGTTTCACTCGAATTTAATATGAACTGAGAGACTGAAAGAATGCTTTTGTTTTGTTTATTTATTATTCTCTCATTTCATAATGGAGTAAAGAACGAACATTTACGAGTTTAAAATAGATTTCGATAAAATGCAAAGAAATATGAGTATGGCTGTTATGGTGGTATCATTCCCTAAAGTCTTTGAATTTAGATATAGGGTCATCACTTCAAAAAGCAGTCTTGACATTCGGTAGACAGATCGGATGGAAGCTTACTAAGCTTTTTCTGCCTATGCTGCTTTGTGGTAAAAGCGAGAAGCTGCTTCTTTAATATATACTGAGATGACGTTCATGATGATATGAACTGTTCATTGAATTTTCAAAACATTGTGCGTAGAGTGGCGGAGCTCAACGCCGCCCCTTAACTTGTTACAAGACCAGAAAGAAAATAGCAGATTACCACGGGTGGGGTATGAACACCCACAAACACAATGTGTTACTTATTTTTATTATACTTATATAATTTAAAAATATATTAGCCATTCTCCCTAGGAGTAGAAAGATACAGTCGTATTGCACTCAATAGTGAATGTAAGCTTTCACTATAGGTTGCAATATATTCATAAATCAATAGTTCTCATGTTGAAAGTGCCACTTACCGACGATATACTCGTTCTACTGATGTAAGGATGAATTTCAGCGTTATTTACTACTAGCGACCCGCTCGCGGCTTCGCCCCGGCTTTATATATATATATATATATATATATATATATATATATATATATATATACATATATATATATATATATATATATATATATATATATATATATATATATATATATATATATATATATATTATTAAACACGTTTATCTGTCCATGTTATCCCAAGTGACGTAAGAGATAAGACAGAGCGGCTATACAGCGCCTGTCTCGAGATGGCTGCTTAAAACTTACAATGTGGATTTAAACTTTGAAATAATAGTAGGCAAATTTAACATACGAGGAGTATTTACGTTTTGTGAAAATATTATAGTATTTTGTCAGGTTAAATCAGATTTGATAGCGGCAGCGCAGGGGCGCAAGCGTGTGAGGGTAAAAGCAACAGGTTATCTTTAATTCTCACTCGGAGAAGTGAAATATTTACTATTGTAATGGTACCGAGGCAAAGCGCGGCGTTAAGTTCCGTCCAACAGGCAATATGTCATATCGGTGGTAAGTGTCCCAATGTGATTGGATTGTTTTAACTCTAGGTTACCTTTCTCTGCCATGCTAAATTAGGTTGATCAATCGAAAAAGTTTTTGTGACGTTGTTATTTTCCGAAGTTTAAAGAAGAGATATAATTTAATAATATATAATTTTAATATTTTTGTTAAAAAAAAAAAACATGCCAATTATTATTAAAACCGATCATTTTGGCAGATTTATTACAGCCTTTCAACCATCGTGTCATGGCTTCCCTTCAATAAAGAGTATAATTTATTTTTTTTAAATATCACTTTGAGCTTGTCAAATGTCATTTTAAACGTTTAAAACGTCATGTGGTTAAAAAAGTAAAGGTTAAATTTTTAAAATGGAATTTTTATGAACTTGTAGTTATATGAAATTTTTTAATCACATATAGATAGAGAAGGCTGTATATTTAGTATTTTTGGGAACCCAACGTTTGGAACATTCTGGGGAAATCAGTGATCACTTGACCGCTTTAAATTAGTTTAAGTTAAGATTAATTTAAAATATTTAACACAAAATTTACGATCGTGAAAATTTACTTATGATTTAGAGCAAGCACCAATTCTTAAAGCGATAGTAAGTGGTAAACGGATTGGTTTGCAGGCTAGGTTTTTTTTGCATACCCTCCGTTCGATAATGTAAAAAAAAAACTGTTAAGTTCGTTATTCCCCGCTTGTAGCAGGGTAAGTAAAGGGAACCTTGTTGACTAAGTTGACATAATTGGTTCCCTTCGCACTTTCAATACTTGAGCTATTCTTGTAACCGCTGTGGCGCAGCGGAATGGTGCCTGATTATAAACACTTTGACAATGACCTATATGATATGTGGCTCATGTAATAAGACAAAGCACCACGTTAAATTCCGTACAATCAATATAAACAAACGCAATTTAAATGATATCTAAAAGCGTAGCTGCTAAGTTGGATTCTCCTTCCCCTTTTTATGTATATTATAAGGGTGGCTGGGAAGCGGGTGGGAAGGGTGGTTAATTGCACCGGTCAGTAAATTTTATCTAACTAGCGCTTGTATGAGACCTGTGACTTTTATTCACTACAGGTTATGGGTTCGATCCGCACTCGAGTCATTGAAATATTTAATATTTTCATTTCTTCGCTCTGGTAACAAGGCAAAGCGCGGCGTTGAGTTTCTCCTCCTAACATACAATGTCTCAAACTCGTCGGAAAGTGGAGTACAGAACTGAACATCTTAACACTAGGCTCCCAAGTTCCTCTGCCATGGGCGTTGGTGGATAGATCGTGAAGCTAACAGAAACCAGCAGTTGCCCCTGACACTACCCGTACATATTATATTTTACATAAATATGTATGTCAATAGTTTTGAATACATAATATGTACTTGATATGTGTGATTAATCCCGCATATAAAAGAGTAGGTATCTATGAGCTAGCTATGAAAATGTATAAAGTCTTAAGAAGTACGTAACCTAACGCCGTTCGTCGTCAAATTAAGTAAATATATAAATTACATGTGTATTATGACGAGATCAATCGTGGCGCAAGACCCCAAGCGTGCAACTGTAGACGCGATGGACTGTGAGATCGATTTATAGTCGAGGGGATGAAATGTTGTATATTATTTATTATCTCGCTCTGGTAACGAGGCAAAACGGGGACAGTGGTGAATAACGGAGTGTCTAGACACTAGTTTCTCTGGTTCTCTCTGCTTACCCTGCCTTATGCAGGAAACAGCGTAACGCTGAAAAAAATATAATTTTATCCGTTAAAAGCAGTATTTTTCTTTGTTTGTACAAAGTCACCTTAAACGTCGTTCAATGTGAACTTCAACGTGAGGTAAAGACAAAGGGATATTGTCGTTAAACGCAATTTCTAAGCTCTGGCGCCGGAAAGGTACATTATAAAGCCTTTGTATCTCCATACATTTGCGTCTATAAGTTCGTGTAATGGAAATTTATAATGAAATGTCTTTTCAAACTATGTGTCACGAGGCAAAGCGCGGCGTTGAGTTACACGATTTAACTAACAATGCTTCCAGAACAAAGAGAAAGTGTTGTAATGGGGGCTGAGTGTCTTAAAAATAGGTTCCCAGGTTCCTCTCGCCTACTGAATCTAAAAAAAACCCTCTAAAGAACACTTACAAGTTGCTGAGATTATCTTTTTAAAGTTAAAATAAACTTATAATATACTTGAATGAGTGGGTTACATTAAAGGCTTCTTTTTGTATAGATGATTATAATTTACTGAATTTAATTTCAGACAATTATATGTTTGTATGATATAACAAGTCCGGCTTTACGTGGAGCGGTCGTTGGTTCGATTTCTACTAGGAGTGAAATGACTTATTTTGATTTCCTCAACTATTTGCTCTTGGCAAAAAAAGCGCGGAGTTAAGATGCGCCACTCATATTTTCTACTCAGTACGTAACGATTTGTAAATTTGGTAAAGGAGTAAAGCGCGGTGTTGAGTTTCGCTTAATAATTCGGTGGAAAGTGGGGAACATAAGTGTGTTAATAGGAACGGCACTTCATTTCCAAAGTAACGCTTTGTCTTTTTACTTCAGCAAGGACTTTATTCCACCGAGCGGGACACGAACCGACGACCAGTTGAAAATATGAGAAATATAAAACCTTTTATTGCAATATTATTATAATTTAGGTCGGTTACTATGTGATTTGTAAGACGATTTACACCAACTTCGCTTAAGAAAATTACAACGAAAAGTCATTTGAAAAGAGGAGATGTCATTTTCTTAATTTGTTTTTAAAATATTTAAAATTGTTTTTAGTAAAAATATATTAAACACATAGTGGCGTGAACAATGTAAACTTGATAACCCAATGTACAATTCGTCCCCATTAAGATACATAATTTTGTTCCCCACTTTACCTTGCAATGCAGTATTGCGTGTTGTAAGCGAGACTTAACACCGAGTACTGTCTCGTTGCTAGATCTAAGAAAAAAGGGAAAATATTAATTATTTCATACTGTCGAACTCAAAACCATCGCGTAGCGAGTGGGAATTGAACTCAAAACCATCGCAATAGCTTGTTTGTTACCCACAATGTTACCACGATGGCCAGCTACAGCCTTGGGAAAGGGTGGCGTTGAGTTACGTCACTCAACACGCAATGTCTCCAGAATTAAGCAGAAAATGGGGAACGAATAAGAACAGAGTGTCCGAACTCCATGTTTTCAGTTTCCTCAGATATAGCTATGTTCATTAGTAATTAATATCTACTCAGCTTCACGCTGTATCCCGCACATGGCAGGTTAGGCAGAGGGAACCTGGGAACCTAGTGTTAAGACACTCCGTTCCACTTTCATTTCCCACTTTCCACCGAATTTTGTATTAATATCTTGCTAATGAATATCCATAGGCCTGTCGTGGCGCAGCGGTACAAGCGTGTGACTGTGCCCGATAGGTTGTGGGTTCAATCCCCACTCGAAGAAATTAAATATTTAATATTTTCAATTTAAATATTTAATGTTTTCATTTCTTTGCTCTGGAAAAAGGAAAAACGCGGTGATTAGTTTCTCCACTCAACACGCAATGCCACAACGGAAGTTGAACGAAGTGTCGTAACACTAGGTTCCCAAGTTCCCTCTGTCTACCCTGCCATATGCGGGATACAGCGTAAAGCTGAGTCAAATAACCATATTCATCAGAAAGATATTAATTTCAAAATATCATAAAGTAAAATGAAATATATAGTACGTCCAATGATTTGAAAAGACCTCACTCCCAGCTCACTTGCGTATCAAAGCAGATTTTAATACAAAACGTTTATCGAAGTTCAGCTCGGTATAAATTTCAATTTCACATATTTTACGAAGTTACAGCTCGTGTTGTGTTTCAACGAGACTCTCTATACATAATCTGTCTCGTGTTTGTCCGTACGTTGTAACTTCCCTTTGACATTTTAACTTTAGGACGCGCAAAGTGCATGTTATAATAAATTGCTCTTTAACTTAGTAGAACTCAAATAGCGGAATCGCATTCAAAGGAATTCGCAGTAGTGAGCTTAAAAGCTTTGATTTATAAAGTTGACTAGCTTTTATATATGAGAATTTCACGCTTTGTACAGAATATAGAAGAATAGATACTAGGATGTTAGTGTTAAAACACTCCGTTTTGCACGCACCAGCTTATTTTTAAGTCATTGCTTGTTCATTTTATATTATTATCAAAACAAGGAAATGATTTTTTTCTCAAGTGGAAATCGAACTCACTGTCAGCTTCACGCTGTATCCCGCAAATGACGGGATAGGCACAGAGAACTTGGAAAACTTAGTGTTAAGACCATTTCCCACTTTCTGCCGAATTTGAGGCATTGACTTGTTACCAGAGCAAAAAAATAAGAACATTAAATATTTAAATAGAAAATATAAAAAAAAAAATCCTTTTATTTCAGTGGGGATCGAACCCACAGCCTGTCGTTTGTAGTCACCCACTTGTGCCGTTGCGCCACGACCATCGAACTCGCAACCTTTAATATTGTAAATAATTATAAAGAATTATTCGATACTTTGTTTTATTCCAAAATATAATTAATTTGGATTTTCGTTAAGCTTCCAACCCTATGCGTTCTGATGGTCTTTGATATAGTGATAGTATAAAAAACTGTACTTTTATACTTAACATTATATAGCTGTAGAGTCTAATAGGGTAAACGCGGTAATCTCAAGAACATATAGTCCAATAGTCCATGTTTAAAGGAGAAATATGGGCTATAAAAACATTATTTGTTTTAATGTAAGCGACTGTACCTGTGTCACAGTACCGGCTCTTAGAATGTTTCATATGTCTTAGCTAAGCTGTGTACCGCACATGGTAGAGTAGCCTGAGGAAACTTGGGAACCCAGTGTTTCATACTCCGTTCTCATTAAGACACTTCCGTTCCTCATTTTTCACTGAATATAAGTTATAACATTTTGAATGGCGGAACTCAAAGCCGCTCTCTGCCTTATTACCAAAGCGAAGAAATGAAAATATTAAATATTTCCTTTCCTCGTTTGGGGATTGAACCCACAACCTATTGGTATAATTGGTGATTTACAGTCGAGCGCATATGCTCATATGCTGCGCCATGACAGACCTGCAAAAATAATCATAACCATCTATATATCAACGTATAGTTTACGATATTAATTTCATTCCATACATTTTCACGTTATTAACATGAAAATCTCTCATTTAGTACGTTTCAATAACAATATTAATTGAAGCAAAATTTATATTTCATTTCTGAAATAATTTACCGTTTATATTTCATACACGCTGCGGTAAGTTCGAACCGTATTTATGAAACAGTTTTAAATTAATATTACGGTTGATTCATTTTTGATATTTGATATTAATGCAAATAAGCGCACAGACAAGCAGAAAAGCAGACAAACACGTATAATATTTAAACGCCAAAAACCAGACCTAATCTTCTAATAATATTTTTCATATACTTTCCATTCGCATTTCCGTAATAACGATTTGTTACAATTTTATTATATGTATAGATAATAGTGGGCTTGCAAATCGCTGCGTTAAAAGTAATGTCTTGTTCTCATGATGAAAGAGTGATCTGAGTAACTTCACATATATATATATATATATATATATATATATATATATATATATATATATATATATATATATATATATATATATATATATATATATATATATATATATATATTTCATCTTCACGCTGTATCCCGCACTAGGCAGGGTAGGCAGAGGGAAAGGAAGTGAAACCTAGTGTTATGACACTCCGTTTCACTTCCGTTCCCCACTTTCCACCGAATTTGAGGCATTGCGTGTTGAGTGGCGGAACTCAACGCCGCGCTTTGCCTTATTACCAGAGCGAAGAAATGTAACATTAAATATTCAAATTGAAAATATTAAATATTTCATTTCCTCGACTGTATCAATCTATATATATATATATATATATATATATATATATATATATATATATATATATATATATATATATATATATATATATATATATATATATATATATATATATATATATATATATATATATATATATATATATATATATATATATATATATATATATATATATATATACATTGTTATTATTATATAAAAGCGAAAAGTCAAGCGATGATTTAATTTACGAACCGAACGAATTTTTATTCGCCTGGACCAAAAAAGGACGAAAAGCAAAAACCAGAGAGTCTTAGCTCTACAACGTTTCCGGCAAAAATATAAAAATTAGAGGGATTAAAAGAAAAATCTACATCTACCAGAACGTTCGATCACATTGACATAAAGTACCTGAATTCAACAAGAACTATAAATAGATCATAAATAGCATGGCAAGCAGAAGAAGCCAAGGAACCTCGTCTACGAATACTCTGTTCTCATTAAAATACTTTCTTTCCTTATTTTCCATATTTTTGGCGCTGTTAAACAAATATATATATATATATATATATATATATATATATATATATATATATATATATATATATATATATATATATATATATATATATATATATATACATTGTTATTATTATATAAAAGCGAAAAGTCAAGCGATGATTTAATTTACGAACCTAACGAATTTTTATTCGCCTGGACCAAAAAAGGACGAAAAGCAAAAACCAGAGAGTCTTAGCTCTACAACGTTTCCGGCAAAAATATAAAAATTAGAGGGATTAAAAGAAAAATCTACATCTACCAGAACGTTCGATCACATTGACATAAAGTACCTGAATTCAACAAGAACTATAAATAGATCATAAATAGCATGGCAAGCAGAAGAAGCCAAGGAACCTCGTCTACGAATACTCTGTTCTCATTAAAATACTTTCTTTTCTTATTTTCCATATTTGAATTTGGCGCTGCTAAACGCCGCGTTTTGCCTGCAAGAAAATATCCCCTTGTCCGAGTATAGAACCTGTTTTTTTTTTTTCATAAATTGTACTTGGTGTTTTCTTTCCCGCTTAATGTCTCTCATCCACTTCCACTGGTTGGCTGGAAGAGATCTCTAACAGAGATAAGTCCACCTTTGTACACTTTTATTTTCATGTTACTATGTCTTATGTACCTGTTTAGTACAATAAAGTAAAGATATTATATATAGAACCCACAGCCTATCGTGTCTACACGTTTGTTCACAATATAAAAGTGAATATTATTTTCTTTGCTGTCCCATTTTTCAATAGATATTAAAGTTAATATTTTTAATAATGTTAAAAGTGCACTAAGAGACAATTCTCGTTGATGAGGTCATTTTATACATAATTAAAATATTTCCAGTTTATCTTTTCATACAATATTTACTTTAACTACCATTTGTAGAAATAAGTAAGGCTTGTGTGGGGCACACACACATTCTTAACATGAGAATCAACTATACAGGCTGGTACTGTGGATTATTTAGAAACCGTATAGGTGATGATATAGGCAAATAATATATATATATATATATATATATATATATATATATATATATATATATATATATATATATATATATATATATATATATATATATATATATATATATATATATATATATATACTAATAAACCTTAAATAATATATATACTAATAAACCTGGTTTTTGAAAAAGTTTTTTTTAATCCCGCGCACGATAGGGTAGGCAGAGGGAACTTGGGAACCTAGTGTTACGACACTCCGTTCCACCTCCGTTCCCTACTTTCCGCAGTATTTGAGGCATTGTGTGTTGAGTAGTGGAACTCAACGCCGCGCTTTTCCTTGTTACCAGAGTGAAGAAATAAAGACAATAATTAATTAGAAAATATTAAATGTATCATTTCCTCGAGTGGGGATAGACCCCACAACCTGTCGTTTATGCCGCTCCGCTACGACAGGCCTCGTATTTTTAATCAGTATTTTATTGTTAAATAAAAAAGGTAAATTGTGCTATATCGATTAAATTACTCTACTCAGCTTCACGCTGTATTCCGCACGAGGCAGGGTAGGCAGAGGGAACCCGGGAACCTAGTGTTAAGACACTCCGTTCCACTTCTGTTCCCCACTTTCCGCCGAATTTGAGGCATTGCGTGTTGAGTGGTGGAACTCAACACCGCGCTTAGCCTTATTACCAGAGCGAAAAAATGAAACATTAAATATTTAAATTGAAAATGTTAAAAATTTCATTTCCTCGATTGGGGATCGAACCCAGAACCTGTCGGTTACAGTCACATTCTTGTGCTGCTGCGCCACGATAGGATTAAATTACAGCGTCCTTCAAATCATAACAACGGTATATCTAACAATTTTCCCAAAAAGCAGAGTAATTAGCGGAAACCTTAATGTCAGTAGCGTAAAAAACGACGTATTGTAGCTTATATATGTACAATACACCGATATGATATTCCTATATAGTTAACTGTAAATATTATTTAAGCCACAAACGTGTGACTGTAACCGATTGGTTGTGGGTTCGATCCCCACTCGAGGAAATGAAATATTAAATATTTTCAATTTAAATATTTAATGTTTCCATTTCCTCGCTCTGGTACAAGGCAAACACGGCATAGAGTGTTGAGTGGCAGAACTCAACACGAGTTCTGCCACTCAACACGCTATGCCTCACAATTCGGCGGAAAGTGGGGAACAGAAGTGGAACGGAGTGTTTTAACACTAGGTTTCCAAGTTCCCTCTGCCTACCCTGCTGTGTGCGGGATACAGCGTGAAGCTGAGAGAGAGAGAGTGTAAACATTATTCAAAATCAGATTTGAACTTCCTCCCAACATTGTTAAATTCAAATAAAACTCGTGAAATTTTTTTTATTTTTTTTTTATGGTAGAGACGGCAAACGAGCGTACGGGTCACCTGATGGTAAGTGATCACCGTCGCCCACGGCCCCGTGTAACTTCAGGAGCTACAGGAGCGTTGCCGTCTTTTAAGGTGGATGGGCACCGGGGCCCGGCATTACCTAATGCGAAATGCAGTGGCCAAAGCCACTACTTAACGCCGGTCTTAAATGCCGGGGGTGGTAACAATCCGGTCGAGTCTGCCCATGCGTGTTGCCATTGGTGGCAACGTGACTCTACCACACGCACTTTAGTCGCCTCTTACGACACCATCAGTACCAGGGTGACCCTATTCTAAGCCGGGATCCACTGACATGGTTTATTAATATATTAATATATTTTTCTCACACGGTTTGTTAATATACTCGTATATAATTTAAGTAGAAAAATATTAATCTTGGCATAAAAATTATATTAAACAACGCAAGAGTGCGACTGTGAATGTGACAGGTTGTGGATACGATCACCACTCTAGAAATGGGACATCAAATATTTTATTTTCTGTGTCCTTGTGTCCTTGTAAGCAGAGACAAGGCCATTGCCGGAAGTCAACGCTGCATATTTGCAGCGCCTTGACATTAAGTTTCAAAGCTCAAGTTTTACTTACCCAGCCATTCCAGCACGATGTAGCATCCTAAAGAAAAAATAAAGACAAAATGACTTACCCATACAGCTGTACAGTTCCATAGCGCCTTTTAACAGACATCCATTCTCGGACGTAATGCCCTTGGTTTGATTTAAGCAGAAGCAACCATCGTCGTTGTCTAGAAACCACTCGTTGGCGGAAAACTTCGCAACCGGTATACCTTCGTAATCAGTGTCGTACTGGTATCGAAGCTCTGCTGACCTATAAATATTGGGATTTATTTTTTAGCTCCATGCTGTATCCTTTATATGGCAGGATAGGCAAGAGGGAACTTGGGAACCTACCACTAAAACATTCCTTCTTTTCTACAGAACGCCGTATCATATGGTAGGGGAGGCAATCAAAAGTTGGGAAGGTAGCGTTAATATACTGCGTTATCGGTAGAACATGTAGAGAAAACTTAGAATTAGTTTAGTCTTTTAGAGAATCCAGAAGAAAGTGCTCAGGTGATTTGAGCACGTATGGCGAATGAGTGAAGAAAGAATGGTAACAAAGATTTATGAAAGAAAGGTGAGTGGCAATAGAGGGAGGGGGAGACCTCGGTTGACCTTGGAAATGGTAGAAGGAAGGAAGAGTATGGCGCTCTGTTCTGTCTGCCTACCCAGGTAGGGATATAACGTGAAGCTATGTTTCTATGTACTCTTTTAGAGGTAAAAGAGGTAAAGAGGACCCAATGTAAATACACTCCGTTAAACATAGAAGAGGTAAAGTAATATATACTGTTAGAGGAGAAGAGTTAAAGGGTACATAGTGATACTTACGGTCATATTTTTCAAACTTTATATGTTAAATTATAGAACTCTACATCGTGCTTTGTATACCAGAGGTAGGAAATGATAACAATTTAAATAGAAAAAATCCACTGCACGGGAATGAGCTTAATCGACGGCCTTTTGATAATTATGATAAATAAATTATTGGTTTATTTAGACTATTGTTTGCAATTTCCTGGTAATTCCAATAACATAACATTCAGATCGTAATTCAATTTTGTTATGTGTATACGACAATTTCAGTTTAAATTGAATGTTTTTGTTTTAAGGGCAGGTATAAACATATACGAGTATATCAATATTTATTTCTATTCTTTTGTTGGCAGAGGGAACTTGGGAACCTCGTGTTAAGTCATGTTTCCGATCCTCATTTTTCTCTGAATTTGAGACATTGTCTTAACAGTAGGTTCCTTAGTTTATTAAGTTGATATAATCAATAAAAACAACATTATAAAATACAAACTTACCTACAAATATCGGTGTTAAGAGCGTAAGTAGAAATATCTCTATTAACGAAAGGTGGAAATATTCCAGAGTCAGTTCCATTCACCATGTTACAGACACTTGGCTTCTCTTCTCCATCTTCTACATCATTCACCCAGTTGTTCAGATACGAAGAACCATTGTATGAGGAAATGATGGCCAGCTCGTTAGCATCGTTGATTCCGCGGGATACCACGTAAACTTCACTTGGTGTTTCGTGTTTCTGGAAAGGGAAATACGTGTTAGTTAGGGTGTTTTTAAAGACAGAGCCAAATTAATATAAAACTATTTTTTCACCTCTTTGAGTGAGTGACAAACAAACAAAATTAATAATTTTCGCTCGGAACTTATGTTTTTTGCTTGACTATTAACTCCGCATTGTAGGGTAGCCTAATGTTAAGACATTTCGTACCCATTAAGATATTTGCGGATCTCAACGCCGCGTTTAATCAATAAGTCGATTGTTTCTGGTTATATAGAATGAAAGAGGTATTCGTGGAGAATTATTTCTATCCAAATTATAATAAATAATAGGTTTTCATCTTTTTATACGATAGTGATTTAAATAATGAGTCTGTCGTGGCGCATGTCACAAGCGTGTGTAGGTCGTTTAAGTTTATTCACTGGGGTCAAAAGGCATACCGCGGCGTTGAGTTCATCACTCAACACGCAATGCCTCAAATACAATGGAAAGTGATGAATTAAATGGAATTAACTCTATTTTCCCAAGTTCCTTCTGCTTACCCTGCCATATGCGGGATACAGAGGGAAAGCCCATCGTAGAATTTGGAAACCTAGTGCTAGCGTTGCTACTTTAACCTAGCTTTGCCGTGTTAACAGAGCGAAGGAATAAAATATTTGATATTTTATTTCCTCGAGTGGGAACGAATCCACAACCAGTCGCTTTAATGGTCAGTCAAATAACATTCGGCCATATACGGTCATAAAATGAAATTTAATATTCTGCAAATGCAATCGCACAATATCACAGAATTGTATAGAACAGATCTTTAATTGGGGCGAGTGTGGGCGAGGCCTGTAAAGGTAGATGCTGGCTTTAATTATAAAATAATGGGCTTTAAATAATTTTTGACGCTATTGTGGCTTAGTCGCAAACTGGTTGCGCGATTGGTGTGAGTTCAATATCGTTAGGGGGGAAAGTAAGTGGTTTCAGTTTTGTTGTTTGGTTCGCGTGGCGATTTTTCAATTCACGTTGTATACCGCACATGGCAAGGTAAGCAGAGGGAACATGGGAGTCTAGTAAGAAACTACGTACCCATTAAGTCAGACTGTACCCATTAAGATACTTCCGCCCCCATTTACAACTGAATTTTAATGCAGGTGTTGAACAGCGAAACTCAACGCCGCGCTTTGCTATTTTAATGAAAAAATTAAAATATTAAAGCTTAAAGTCGAACGCTTATTTCCTTGGCTCTCGCGCCACGACAGGCCTTAGATTAGAGTTAGATTTTATAATACAAAAGAGATAGATGCTATAATGTTGGCAACTGATATAAGAAATAAGACTTTTAATTTTTAATACCAGACTAGTTAAGTCTACTCTGCTATCTAGAAATTCATAAAGATAAAGAAAATTATATGAGGTCTTTATAAAATAATATATTTACTTTTAATTTAACTTTTAGAGTCAGTCGTGGTGCAGCTAAATAACATTAGACGCCGTGATTTTGATTCCTACTGGACGCTACGAACTATTTAGTTTCCCTTCGGTAACAAGAAAAAAATGAGGCAGAACGGAGTGTCTTAAGACTAGGTTCTTTTTCCCTTTGGTCTCATATGCGGGATTGAACTGAATAAAATTGAATTGAATAATACTATGTAGATGTGATCATTATAATATAGAATTCACTCCGGTAAATACAGTACAGCAGAAAACTTGTGTACGTGTAACAAGCATAAACGTTTGATGATATCAAGTCTAGACGAGGAAATATGGGTCCTTATGGTATCCTTTTAAAAATTGCTTTTTCAATAAAATACACGTTTTATTTTGCTTCACGCTGTATCATGCTTCACATGGCAGGGTGGGCAGATGGAACTTGGCACTTTCCGTGATATTGAACATTGAGTGGCGGTACTAAACGCCGCGTCTACCGTAGCGGAAAATGAAATCATCTTAAATGCAGTCAATCTCCCGAGTACTGAGTACCACTGTGCCACGACGCCCTTAATAAAGGTATCAATATAGTACAATCTTCTGCCTTATAAACTTTAAAAAATATATAGTATCCTTAAAAAAGCAGAAGTATTGTTATATCATATCACTATCTTATAAAAAACGGAGAGTTGTACCTATATTATTTTCACTTTGTACTTAACAGGGAAGTCAGAGGGAACCTACTGATGAGACCCTCCATCCGCGAGTGGTAACGTCAAAGTCACGTTTTCTCTTGTTACCAGATCAAGGATATGAAATAAACTCAGTAACTGGGAACCGAACCCACAACCATACGTTTACTGTAAAACGTTGAGCTCAGGCCTCGATGGCCTTAATTTTATACCTGATAACTCGTATTGATAGCGTGCCGACATGAAGTTTCAATATCACTGGAGTTATTACGTAAGTCAAAGTAAATGTCAGATAGAGTTATTTAATATAGAACCATTGCAATAGGTAGATAAATTTAATGCTAGTTAGAGTTTCACGCTGTATCCTATATATAGCATGGTAGGTAAAGGGAACTTGGGAACCTAATATTAAGGCACCCTGTACGCATTAAGATATTTCCGGTTACCGTTGAAAAGTGAAAAGAGCCCTATAAGAGGAGTTACATCATTCAATACGCATTGTTTCAAAGGTTACCGAAAACAGTGGATCTTTCGTCGCGAATAATATTTTTTTCAAACACAAAGTTAATGTCTGTCGTATATAATTAATTATAATTAGATTAATTTAATTCTAATTTTTACATAAAAATATTCAATTAAAAAAAAGGCAACAGTCACAGCGGCACATATATGACTGTTGGTTCAATTTTCGCTCGGGGGAATATTTCTTTTTTTTTCATTTTCTACACTACTCTAAAAGACAATATGGGCTGTTAGTTCCTACAAAAAAGTATTAAAAATAAAACATAATTTATAATATTTCAGAATTCCTTCACACATCCCGCATAAAAACATCCGGTTGCAATAAACATCGCTACACAGCGACCGCTGGAGGCTGGAGCGGACAGAGATAAACATGTTTGATTAACTTTACCTTATTAAGTTGCATTTCCCATAATATATTAGTATCTGTGCTTCCATATTGCAATACAATACAAACAGACAAAAAGTTCAAAAATGTAGATTTCGTTTCTTTTTTATATGTATAAATCCCCTTAATAAAAAAAAAATAATTATACGTTTTCCATGTATAGATAACAATCAGCCATTATTTTAGTATATACAAGTACAAGATACAAAGTTTTCTGGCAGAGAATTAATTCAAGCGTTAAGCCTATATAATAGATTTCAGTTAATAATTCAGGTTTAGCATGCCACGTGGTACGCGCAAATTCTCTAAATGATTTTAATAAATTCTTTCATCTCAATATATATATATATATATATATATATATATATATATATATATATATATATATATATATATATATATATATATATATATATATATATAAGCCCGGTTTACTTTGAAATGTAATCTTCAGGAACAATTTCATTTTAAAATTATAAACATATATATAGAGAGAGAGAGAAAAGAATTTTCAGAAATCATCTATTCTCCTACGCTCCCTAAAAAACTTATATTCCAGCCAGTTTTTAACGAACTACGCCGCAAAGTTAAAGCGAAGAGAACACTAAGAAAGAATTTCTCAACGTTATTTTCTTAGTACTGGGGAATGGACTCTTCAAATCCTTATCTTATATATTTGTACATTAAATTACGAGTACAACTCAAAGTTTCAAGATAAGAAACGGAACTTAACACCGCTATATCTTTTACTGGAACAAGGAAATTAAATTACCTCGCCCTCCCGAGTGGGAACTTGACCCACAACGTTGCTCCACTTAATGACGGTATCAATTATAGTTAACATTTAACTTATAAAGCACATATGCCATTAACACACTTGTAAGTTAAATTCCAATTTTAAACAACAAACAGACACAATGCAAGTGCAAATAATGAAATCCAAAGTAAATATACTAACGGGGGTTTGCAAAGTTATATACACTGATGATTGCACTGCGGAGCTTACAGTCGACTTGAGCTTTACTTGAATCCTTTCTGACATCTCAGTTCTGCTGCAGAAACTATTCAGAGCGTGAAATTTGGTATTTCATGAAGTTCTACACCAGCTTTTTTAGGATTTATGATGTGCTGTTTGTGAGAAGCTGTTAGTAAAGGCTAATGAAAAAGATTCATTACCTTGAAGGTAATTAAACTTCAAATGTAACGCTTAAAGTCTTCGCTACCAATGAACAGATTTTTAAATTTAAGAAAACTGTGAACCTCAGAAAAATAAATCCTTATGCAGGGGAATAGAGGGAGGGGATTTTGTGTCAAAATATCAATTTCTCCAATTTCTAGGACTTTACGTGTCGAATATTGGAAAAAGAATCACCGCATTTTATCTATTCAAAGCGGGGAAATAATCATGACAACTTAAATACGATCATTCTCCAAAAGGAAATCGAACTTGTGATGATCTTGTTAACCTTCAAATATACAAACAATAGTCTATCAATTTAATTAGAAAAAATGTTGCTCAACAAAGGCGCAGTGGTTCAACGTGTGACTGTATATGCGAAGGTAGAGGATTTAATATCCACCTAAGAATACATAGCGCAGCGTTGAGTTCCGCAATTCAACAAATAATATATCGCCTATCAAAATAGGTTCATATACCGTGAAATTTGAAAAAATATATACATAAATCTATAAGAAGATGTTGTAGAATATATTTCGCTCGAAAAACAGATAATCCCATCCGAAATGCTAAGTACATATAGTGCATATAAAAATATAAGAGGTAATTCTTTCTTCACCTTACCGCACATGGTAGGGTAGGCAGAAATTTGGAAACCTAATGTTCAGACACTCTGTTCCCCACTTTCTGTCAAATTCTTGGGGATATTGCGTTGAGTCGTGGAAGTTAACGCCGCGCATCGTCACCAGAGAAATGAAAATATTAAACATTTAATTTCTTCGAGTGGATATCGAACTTACAACCTGTCGCATTTACAACCACACGCTTGTGCCTCAACGCCACGAATGGCCATAGACTCTGTTTGCAGTCTAAATTTAAGTTATTACCTATTGATTGCGGAACACCGTTGGGTGCCTTATAAGAACAGCAAATCAAAATAATTTATATTCCATAGTGACCTACGAATAAACAAAAAAGATGCCTTTAGAATAAAAGACGATTCTGTTTTAGAAAATAAAATATTTTTGTATCCGATCTAGCAACAAGACATAGTACTGATATGAGGTCCATCCACCACTCAACGAGCAGTCTGTTACTAGACAGAGAACAAAGTGTCTTAACACTACCACCGCTAGCGAACCCTATATAATAATTTTACATTTAAATTGAGTATAACTTCATTAATTAAGCAAGAGCGTAAATTTAGTTTTCACTGGATAATGGAACCGAAAGCTTTGTTCCTAAGCTTTAGTGTGTAGTTAAAAGCTTTTTATGCACACGTGAAGTTTTATAATATATTCGTAACCTGGATAACCTGCCTATATATATATATATATATATATATATATATATATATATATATATATATATATATATATATATATATATATATATATATATATATATATATATATATATATATATATATATATTTATATATATATATATAAATAAATAAAGAACCCTTAAAACGTTATGCGCTCGAGAATTTACAGGAAAAAAATAAAAAGATGTTACTGAAGAAAGTTATCCAATAAAATTTTCTTATTAAAAATCTTCTGAGGACTTCAGTCTTGAGAAATTGCAACAGCTCAACAGTAGCTACTAGCAGCTAATTGAACTTTCAAATCGTAATGCGCGATAAGTGCGATTTTAAATTGAATTTTAAAATAATATTATCATTTTGTTGAAGGACCGTCGTGGCTAGTTGTGGGTTCGATCCCCGCTCGAGGATATTTTAAAAGTTTTTGGATTTGTTAAAAAGGTACAAAGCAGCGTTTAATTCGGCCCCTTAACACGCAATGCCTTGAACTTGGTTGAAAGTGGGAAAGGGAAAACAATGGAATGGAAATTATAGAATTGGAATGTATTAATACTTGTTTTCCAGGTTTTTTAACCTTGATCGTGGAATATTTATGACCTACTGAAAATTCATGGGCGTGGACTTTTTTTTGTGATTTTGTAAACGGCAGAGTAGGCAGAGGAAACCTACTGTTAAAACATTACATTCCCTAATAATAAAAAAGCAGAGATATAATATTTTTGCAAAATTTACTAAGAATCTATGTACATATATCTCTACTAAGAATCTATGTACATAATCATTATTTTGTCATGTTATTTTATATTGTTTAAAGTATTAATTATTCCAACAACAGTATTAATGTACGCATATAAATAAATTTTCATATTTTCACTGCGTTCGTATCAATTTAACAAAAATTTAATAACAGTCTACGATCGAGCGCGGCAAAGTGTAGATTTATATTGAATTTTCACGCGCGAATAGACACTGGAGTAGATTAACCACTTACCCTCGTCCGAAGGAAATAAACCATAGATTACTTAACATTTTACTTTTTTAAAAACGATATTTTCGAATAAAAAAAAATATATAAAATGTAAGTAACGATAGCGGTATCGATGTTTACTTGGGGGAATGAATATAATAAATTTATTTCTAAGTTCTACACCAGTGGGATTAAACGCGGCGTTGAGTACTGCCATTCATCTTGCAATCCCTTAAAATTGAAAGCGGTAAATGGAATGACTTAACAGTAGCTAGTTTACTTTGTTATAAGGAGGCGAGGCTGGAGAGACTCTAGAAGAAGAGAATCAGGAACGAAACGGTTGACGAAAAAGGGAAATTAGATTATTAATTTGTTTAATAGATATATATTTTTATTTATATTAAATAATTTTCTTATAATAACGGGCTAAGTTAATGTTATTCTAAATAATTATAGACAACAGTACGAAGGCTTACATTCTATTAGACACTGGCAAATGACAAATATATATGCATAATTTTCCTTTTAAAATTCATTTAAAGTACTTCGTATACCGTAAAAATCAAAATGTTAATATAACTTAACATTTTAATTTTTACACTGTACCAAATACTTTACGTGTCTTTTTTCATTCTCTCGGGCTAAAAATATTAGAGAGCGTTCGGCACAGACTAACGAACGTACGCGAAAAATGCATCGGATAATTTGTTTGGAAGTATTCAGAAAATTTACAAATTAACGCTCAACTTTTATCTAAAAAACTGAAAATACCCGCAGGGCGCTGTATATGCGTGAAAGTGGAAGTTTATCATACATTTTTTGTCTCTTTTACGGGAGTCTCGCTGAAATTACATACAAATTATAAAAATGTTCCAATTTCCAGACAGTTGTCTGATTTTGGCTTATTTTGAGACAATGCTCATTATACATTGGCTGGCGTGTCTATTCTTTTCTTTGAGTGTGAATTGAACGTACTACTGTCGCTAAAACCAATATTCACTAATATATATTATATTACATTTATAATAAATATGTAACTGATCACTGTCTCATGTAAGATATATTAAAAAATCGGAGGGGAACGTTTGTTCATGTAATAGGCCCCAAATAGTGATTTTTAACATTTTTGTCTATTTATCTGCTTGTCAGTACGCCCTTATCTCAGAAATATCATATTAATTTTAAATACATTTCTCACTATCATATCCTGGCAACTTTCTCTCACTATTGGATGTTAGTTTTTTTTTATGGATCAGACACGGCAAACGAGCGTCCGGGTCACCTGATGATAAGTGATCACCGTCGCCCACGGCCACGTGTAACCCTAGAGGAGCTACAGAAGCGTTGCCGGCCTTTAAGGTGGATGGGCACCGGGGCCCGGCATTACCCAATGCGAAATGCAGTGGTTGAAGCCACTACTTAACGGCGGTTTTAAATGCCGGGGGTGGTAATGATCCGGTCGAGTCTGCCCATGCGTGCTGCCATTGCTGACAACGTGACTCTACCACACGTAAATTTAAATCGATTATTAAATAAAAAATATACTTTAATTTGGAAATATTTTTAACTGAAGTATCTATTTTATTTAGTTCGTCAAAATAGATAGAAAACTTTTATATATTTGGCTGAATTTTTAGTTTTCTATGTAGCACATAACTATAGTAGTTCACTACTAAAGTAGCAGTTTTGTGTACTTAAGTTACTTAGTTATATAACACTAAATGTCTAAGCCTGTCGTGGCGCAAGAGCACAAGCACGCGACTTCAAACGCGTTAGGTAGTTGGTTCTATCACCACTCGAAGAAATTAAATATTTAATATTTTCATTTTTTCCCTCCGGTAACAAGATAAAGCGCGGTGTTGAGTTCCGCCACTCAGCACGCTATCCTCAAATTCAACGAAAAGCTGGGAACAGAACTTGACAAAAAATCCCAAGTACCCTCTGTCTACCCTGCCATGTCTGCGGGATACACCGTGAAACTGAGTGAGAGGGATAGAGAGTGATTAAACACTAAAAAAATCGTTTTATGTATACTAATATTAAAAAGCTGAAGAGTTTGCATGGTTGAAAGCATTTATCTCAAAAAAAAGTATTGAGATCTTGTCGTGATCAAGCGGACCCCTCAGGTTCACTCGCCACTCGAGGCAATTTAATATTCAATATTCATTCGTGCATTCATTTCGACGCTCTGGTAACGGGGTAATGCGAAGCTTAGACTAAAATAAAAATAGTTTTTGTATGATTTTTATAATTTCAAATGTGGTAAGATAACAAATAAAAAAAAGAAACTGGCTGGCTTACAACCTAATTAAACTATATAGACTCTAATTTATTTAAATTCATTAGAACATTGTAAACAAATAAGCCCACGTTTGGTAAGTTTAAAGGACAACAGGACATACATAATAATACTCACATATCTAATAATTGAGAACTCCATGGAACCATCATCTAAAAGGTTAATATTTCTGACATTAGCAGCTAGCGTCCGTATTTGAGCACACGCTATCCCACCTATGATGCCAGGATTCTTGCAAAGCGGTAGTCCATCAAACAGCAAGTCACCCACACGCACTGTCATTATTGGACCAGAATTGGCACCAAAAATTTGATTTAAAGCCAAGCTCATAGCTCCCATAAGATTTGGGAACAACCGTTCTGCCATCTGGAGGATGCCCTGTAATAATATTTTTTATTATTAGTTAACTATAATTAAATGGAAAAATAAAGTATCAAGTAGGTTGTGGGTTCGACCGCTACTTGAGTGAAGCTAGAAACAAGTCAATTTATTAGTATGATGCACATTTTAAACGGGAGCGGAAATCTCATTTCCTTCAACACCGGATGTACATCTAACTTGATTCAACTACACCTATCACAGGAAGTCGTTAAAGCGTCATTGAATTTCTTGCTTTGATAAATGTAATAAGATGTTGTTTGACTTTGACGTTTGCAATATAGCTTTCTCGGTATAAGGAAATGAGTGGGTTGCAACAAGAAAATATATGTTTTTATTTCATTTTTAGTATATCTTAAAACCGTTAGTCAATAAAATATTGAAAAACCTATCATTTAATGAAATAATAAATATTTTAATATTATTTTTTTTTAAAAATCTCTAATATCAAATGTAATAACGCAGTTGACTGTAAATCTAAAGTGGTTTTGGATTCAATACTTATCAAATCTGGTAGTTTGGTTGCTTTAAAGAAATATTTTTATTCCCATAGAATTGAACGTTTCATCGATACGTATAAAGTGGTGAATGAAGTGCCCCATAGGTTCGCTAGACTACTTACAATAAGTTCTTTTCACCTTCCCTGCTATATGTGAAATATAGGACGCTCAAAAAATATAATATTATAATGTAAATAAAAACAGAACGTGGTAACGATAACGACGACGCAAATAGTTATAATTATATTATCAATAACCTTTAATTAAATTGTGTTAATTGTTCATCGTGTTGTTAATTAACATATTATTTCCGTACAAAACTATGTTTGTCATGGTCCAAAGATACAAGCATGCGAATATAAACGCGAGAGGTTGTGGGTTCGATTTCCACTCCGGGAATAAATGTTTAATATTTTCATTTGTCCTTTCTAGTTACGAGGGAGAGTTCCGTCACTCACTAAACAAAAAAAAACACGGTATACAGTCTATAAAGAAAACAAACTAAATAAACAACGTCGAAGCGCAAGGGAACAGTGTCTGGCAGTTCTAAATTTTTCACAATACATCACTATCATAGGTCACATTCAATCACGCACACTATCATAGATCACATTCGATCCCCAGTGTGTACTGGGGATCAAACCCAGAACCTGCCGGTTACAGTCACGCGCTTGTGCCGTTGCGCCACGGCAAGCCTCAATATAAATTGACAACGTAACTATTACCTAAAAAGGCTAATTATTTTTCTTTTGTGGATATTCGCGTTGTATATCTGAATACAATCAATGATGTATAGATTAATTTTGAGATAAATATTTTTGTGAAACTCAATAAAGTCATTATAACTATTAAAAAAATAATAGCGCCACACATAATCGAAAATTGGGCAGCAGAAGGGGAAAAGAGTGCCTTAACACTTCAAATGCACGCTCCAAAAACAAGTTCCCTCTAGCTTTCCTGCTATAAGCAGAATCACCGTAAAGTAAAAATATTAAAAAGCATAGAAACAAGAAAAAAAAGTTATAAAATTCTTAAGAAATTGATTTTCTCTTAACTTTCAAGAACGCGTCAAAGGACGCTAATTACGGGCACATCAAGGAAGTGGAAAGGGGACGTTCCACAACTAAACACTTTCAAGTGGACCGTAAGGGAATTTATGAAGTTATTTCCTTTTTGTTTTTACGTTTAGCTTTGATAATTTGCAAAATGTATACAACTAAAATTCTTGAAAGTTCATATAATTTCACAGTTTGTGTAAAAAATATTACGTAGCGAGATTTGAATCGACAATCTACCGCCGGCTATCAAAAACACGTGTTGGGTTTAGTTCCCGTGATGTTCAACATTTTAAGAAATATCTTCAACAACATTTTGAAATGCGAAAAGCTTGCAAGGTTTGTTTTCATAGAAAGCTTCTTTGAATTTTGAATTTGGCAAAATTTGTTGTATAACATTACTTAAGTAGAATTTTTTGTTAAAACTATTTCTCGTCGTCGCCGTAAGTACATTTTATGAAGTGACATTTTTCAAGCCTAGTAGCTTATGAAACATCAATATTTAAAGCACAGGAGCTTTTGTATTTTCTCTTAGAAGCACTAAGAATTACTTTGTTCAACAGCGTCAGTTGAGTGACAGCTTTTGACATAAGCTTGCAGCAACTTGCTGACCGGAAGTACTTTGTGTAGGCGATAAGTTAAAATAGAACTATTTTAAAATTATGTAACTGAATTTGTGATAAGGTATGTGTGTAAGGCTGTTAGACAACTTAAGCATACAGGGCTTGGACACAACATACTGGGGTTGCAAAAATAATTACAATTATTTCTGTCTAGATGTGACATCTAACGATGATTATCAGAATTGTATTATTCTCAAATAATAAATTTATTGCTCCAAACTTTCTATGTCTTTGTTTGAAGGTAATTTAAGGCTTTAAATGGAATATTCCATATTTCCATTTTCGTATCATTAAGTCTACAGTCCGCAGGTTCAAGTGTTCAAGTTGAACTATATATATGTTCATGTCAGTGCTGCGAACGCACCTGCCACGCATATTGTATCACCCATAGGCCAGGGTAGGCAAAGGAACTACTGGAAATCTAACGTTAACACTTCCCCTTCCCTAAATTTGAGTCATTGCGTGTTAAGTGGCGAAATTCAAAGCCTCGTTTTGAGTGTGGATTGATCCAACAATTTTTACAGTCACACGCTTGTGTCCCTGCGAGAAGCAGAATAATTCGTAGATATCTAAATTTGTATACTGTATACAGTATATTTATTGCTGACATAATAAGTTTTTATGGTTTCATTAGGTTAACGGGATTTTAGTTTACATATTTGATATTTTTTTTGTATTTTAGTTAATATTTTTGTTCATGTTCATTGTGTTTATGAAAATTACAAGGAAAACGAACGTAGATAGATAGCCTCTACCGTTGTCGCTCACTTCTATTTATATTTCTTTAAACAACTATATCTGAACAAGTTTGGTGTTTAGATATATTTGATTATAAAAATATTTTGGCAATGTGTACTTTTAATATGATATGATATGATAGAATTTTTTTTACGCCAAGCTAGAATATAAATTAAATTAATAACTTTGTTGCTGAAAAAGTTAAAATACTTAAACTGTTAAATATTAAACCATTTTCAAGACACGACATCTAGCGGAAAACCAGAGCAACGGAACTCTATCGTACTGCACCTATTACTATTATACATATATACGTTTAGGGTAAAACTATAGTAAAAGTAAGATATTTTTTTAAGTATTACTTTAAATATGGAAAACAATTCATATTTAGTTAAAATATATATAAATGTTAAAGCTTAGGCTACAAGGCACCGGATTTGCTAGACGGGGAATATTTGCTCTACCATAGCCTATATATTTAACTATATACTATTTAACTTATTCATTTTCTACAAACAGAGTTACTTAAGTTTTAAATTTAAAAGTTTAAATTAAAGGCAGCCAACAATCAGTATCTGGAAGAGAACGTTAAATATTCGTAGCATTATCAAGCTTCCGTGGTGTAGCGGTCAGCACGTCTGCGATCAACGCAGAAGGTCCTGGTTCGATTCCGGGTGGAAGCCCACGTATATTTAAAAAGCTGTACTGAGCAAAGTTGTTCGAGTGACAACTTGTTCCTTTTGTTTTATATAATTAATAATTTAACAATGTATTTCGAAGAAGCCAATACATTTTTTCTTTATTTCTTTTTACTCATATTGCTCGTACATAGAACGTTTATAATATAATAAAATTAAATAAAAAATAAACTGTCGATTTCTGCCCGTACTTTTTAACTTAATAAAGTATTAGATATCTAAAGAAAAAAAAGGAAATAAGCCCCGAGATATGATAACCGCTACACCACGGAGACCTGATAGCTTACAGTATATTCTAAGTACTCTACCGGCTCTATGACGTCACGGACATAAAACAGACTAAGCAAAATTGATCGTTGCATCAAATGTGTCCTACTCGTAGAGTGAATTTAATTTACTCTATATCGTGTGTGACATTTTGATTTTTATTATTTATTTTTTAAATGATTTAAAAAATGAAAAATGAAAGAAAGAAAAAAAAACGCACAACGAAAATATTTTTGTGTGTTCATGGATAAGTTCATCGTTTCTGTATCGCTTTTTATGCCCGTGTTTGTTTATGAATAAAGGGCTCAGGAAAGAACAGAAAAGATTTTATTAACTAAACATCGTAAAAACACATTGAGGTTGCACAATATCTGTTTATGAAAAACGTCTGTTTTATAAAAACATTTTATACAATTCTGGCTTCTGTAAGACGAAATATGGCTTCACTTTTAAACACGCAATGTTTCGGAAATTTTGCAAAGATTGAGAAAGTAGTATTTAAGTAAGTAGTTAGTAGTACTAGGATTTTTTTTAACTCTACTTCCCCAATGCTTTGCGGGAAATAGCGTTAATACCTATTATAAAACTTAACATACACGAATCCAAGATATAAAATTTAACTTATTATTTAACTTATTATTTTTTAAGTTAAAATTAAACTTATTATTTTTTTAAGTTAAAAGTTATTGTACAAATAATAATAAAACTTAATTTTTAAATCATACAATTTTTTAATTTTTTTTCCTGTGGTGGCGCAGCGGCACAAGCGTGTGACTGTCAACGATAGGTTGTGAGTCCGCTCCCGACTCGAGAAAATGAAATGAAATATTTAATATTTTCAAATTAAATATTTAATATTTTCATTTCTCCGTTCTGCCGCAAAGCGCGGCGTTGAGTTCCACCACTGGACATGCAATGCTTCAAATTCGGCGGTAAGTAGGGAACGAAAGTGGAGCGTAGTGACTTTACACTAGGTTCCCAAGTTTCCTTTGCCTGGCTGCCCTGCCAAGTGAGGGATACAGCGTAAAGCTGAGTATTAATTTACTATACTTGCATATAAAAAGAATTATTTGTGAACATAATGTATAGAGATCATTAAATATATTAAAAGTTTTCTAATCATATCCAAGCTGTTAGATTACAAGTTTAATAAAGCTAGCATAAATAAGTGTGGTAGAAATAACGCCCAGTACAATTAAAATAACTTATTTCATGTTTAAGACAGCGATGTGCCTCTCTAATTAGCCAATGGGTCGTCGTGGTATAGGGAGATGAGTGTGTATCAGTAAAATAGGTCATTGTAGATTCGATTCCTATTAGTGGGAATGAAATATTATTGACAAGACAAAAGGCGGCGTTAAGCTCTACCAGCGGAAATTAGGAAACGGAAGAATTCCAGGGCTCTTCTGCCTACCCTGATATGTTCGAGTTACAGAGTGGACCTATAATAAACTACCTATATATAACTAACAGTTGCATTAATGTAATAAATATGTTATACAAAAGTAATACATAAGCGGACTCTCAAGCTTTGTACAATTAAAAAAATAATAGTTTTAGTTATCGTGTCATTATGTTTATTATTTATTTCACTCAAACTCTTGCTTGGATTCTTTGCAGATTGAGGCAGTAAATTTAGTGAGCCGGTGGTAAATTTTTTGACAAATGAAGTATGCAAATTCTTTTTTTTAAATAAAATAATTGAATTTGATACATACATATTTCACTACATACTACTTTTATGTTACTATGTGCGACAGCCACGCGCGGTAGTTATGCGCACACCAAGAGAGCCCCAAGTCGTCTGGTCCCACCGCTTTTCCGTTCTTCATGCGTCGAAGGCAATTCCGAGTTTCATCAAAAGATATTGGGGCAAAAGTCCGAGGTTAGTTAGTGGATCGTGATGAAGACTGCAGGAATGTTAACCGTTCAGCAGCTCCTGGAAGTAGCTTCTTCGTCTCTCCTTCACAGAAGCGTGATTACAGAGCAGCGTGCCGTGGGAATCTTTGACGCAAAGACTTTGTATATGAGCTTCTGCCCCTCCACAGTTATAAACTTATTATATAATGGTGATAAACCATCAATGCGGGCTTTGGCTACAGCTCTATTGCTGGCACGTTTTGCTGCTATGTACTCCTGTTTATCTTCAGGAGAGTTGGATTTCTGCTACTTCTTAAAGGCAGCCTTCTTTTCACGATTCACCTCCTGCACTTTGTCATTCCACCACCATGTATCCCTGTCGATGACACGTCCTCCCTTAGAAACGTCAAAAACTTGTCTCCCCGCCACAATCATTGCCGACTGAGCTCGATCTCAAGCATCCTGAGCAGTCTTGGTGTTCATCGTAAGATTTCGATTTTTTATCGTCTGGTCAACAAGTAATTAATTTGAGTTGAGTGGGACCCACCCTTATAGGTGATAAGGTGCTGAGTCACCGTAACACGCTCATACATCTCTGCAGCCGTTAAGACACCTAACTAGGATTACTTCGGTAGACGGTACAGCAAATAGAACCTCTTCATACTGCTCCCAGAATGACTTCATTTCGGCCACGCTATAGCCCGCCTGGGGAGCGTAGGCACTTGTCAAGTTTATAGTAACGCCCTCAATCAGTATCTTTACCTGCATCAAGCAATCGCAGCGACGGTCAACTTCATGGAGTCTATTTTAAACCTCTTCAGAAAAAACAACCGCCACACCGTTCTTACCCGAAGGCGACCCAGCGTAAAGAAGCCGGTAGCCCTGTCCGGTGTTACGAGACTTATTGCCCTTCCAGCGAGTTTCCTGGAGGACCCGACGTCTCATGGGTACGTCTGCGAGTTCTCTGCATCGTCCGGTAAAAGATCCAATATTCCATTTTGCAAAGCGGAGTTTCGTCTGGGTACTCGTGTCTTTAACCGTGCCCATACTTGACACGGTAGCCCTGGCCCACTGGTTGCAGGTGTTGGGCGATGTGCCTGCGCGTCGTTTAGCGGCAACGTCCTAGCGGTACCCAGTTTTGAGCACCCTTATGCCAAATAATATATATTGGACAGATATATTTTAAGGGCACCCTCTGGATATGCCAAATACATTCTGACAATATATGTAACGTTAAGGTAATTACAAAATATTACCAAAATACTCATTAGAATGTTTCTGCCAGTTACATCATAAAATATGTCATAAAAAACCATACCATAAAGTAAATATTAATCCGATCAAAAGAATTATGAAAACTTGTCATAAATGATAAAGTTGCCCGCGAAAGAAAAAGTCTCATAAGAAAATAACTAAAATAAATTAGTCGGGCAGTATCAAAGTCCGTCATTTGCCTTACTTTCTTAACTGCGAACGCGGCTTTGCTGAGTTTATCCGCGAGTGTTTCAAGATGGAAATTTCACTGAAGCTTGTAATCTATAGTTATACCTAACGACACAGTTAATTCCTTCACCTCCACTGTTTCACCTTTAATAGCAAGACTAAAATTTTGATTTTTAACATTAGGTATTGTAAATTGAGTTCATTTCGTTTTTTTTTTGTATTTAACATAAGGCTATTTACGTCAAACCAACCAAGATTATGCGACAATGCCATATTCACTTCGTCAAAGTTAACTTTACTTCTGTCAATCTTAAATATTAGAGAAGTATCATCTGCGAACAGACACAATGTCGCATAAATTTTCTACGTTATAAAAGACATTAAGTAAATAATAGTCGCACTTCGATACATGTAACGTAATGATCAATTTTGCTTAGTCTGTTCCCCGTGACGTCATAGAGCCGGTAGTGTACCTAGAATATACTGTAAGCTATCAGGTCTCCGTGGTGTAGCGGTTATCACATCTGCCTAACACGCAGAAGGTCCTCGGTTCGACCCCGAGCGGAGACATTCCATCAGCTTCTCGAGGCTTTTTTACAAAATTAATATTATTTTTATATTTTTTTCTATAATACATCCAATATTTTTTACTTATATAATAATTCCGTAAATTATATACATTTTGTATGATAACAATAGAGTGTAAGGAAAATGATAAATGAAATATATTTTTAATTTTGAATTTTGTTTTCTTTTCCCATAAAAGTTCATAATAATAATGATGAGATTCTTATGTTTATTAAAATTACAGAATATCCATTAAAAGAAAATAAAACGTTTCACATTCAAATTGTCATTTCCTCACTCTGGTAATAAGACAACGCGCGGCGTTGAGTTCCGCCATTCAACAAAGTGGGGAAACGAAAGTATCTTGGCGGGAATGCAGTGCTAACAATAAGTTTCCAAATTCCCTCTGTCTACCCTGTCACGTGCAGGATACAGAGTGAAAACAAACAAAAAAAACGGTATACGTTCATTTGACCTTTCATTTGTGTAGACAGCAGTAGTTAGAAAAAGAGAGTTAAAGCACTCACTCTACAGCCACAGAGCCTGTGCACACAGAGTTATTTGTCACTTAGTCTCATTACCAGACCGATAATATAAATATAAAATTAGTGCGTAGAATGAAAATCCCACTTCCGATTGTAACGTTAACAATGGCATGAAGCTCTGCCTTCCAACTCCATCATAATATACTTCTGCACTCAATATTCGGTCTACGACATGTTAGGTATAAAGTTTATAATCGTCTGAATATGGATTTAGCAATTGTACAGTACTTAAATTTAGTCGTAGAGATTGTGTCTCCGTGGTGAAGCGGCATCACGCCTGCTTGAATACGCAGGAGGACCCCGGTTCGAACCCGGGCGGAGACCTTATAACAAACTCACTTTCATTTTTATTTTTTTCGGCCATAGCTTTAATGATTGTTACAATTTTTGAATAAAGATAATACAATTTTATTTTTTCCAAAATTAACACGTATTTGTTAACCAGTACAATTAAAAGTTCTAGAATTTGTGTCTACCAATTCTAAAACGAATGCAATAAAATTATAATAACTTAACTTTGGAAGTATAATGTTTATACATATATATATATATATATATATATATATATATATAAATATATATATATATATATATATATATATATATATATATATATATATATATATATATATATATATATATATATATATATATATATATATATATATATATATATATATATATATATATATATATATATATATATATATATATATATATTTATATATATAAATTGGAAACTTTTATAAACGTCATCTAGCGGAGAACGTGCAAATATTTTTTCTAAAGTGCTGCCATTGATTCGGCTGTTTTGTGTCTATATAGTTTCTTAACTCTCTATAAAATTAATATTTGTTTAAGTTTCATGCTTTATTGCTACGGTCAAATGCTATGGGCCTGTATACTACTTTTGCCTCTTCGAAGAGGTTCATCAACCTCTTCACACGCGCTCTTCAAACGATCCTTATGTTTTTTACTCAGCTTCAAGTTATATCCTGCTCAGTGTTAAGACACTCCGCCACCCTTCCGTTTCCCACTTTCCGCCGAATTTGAGGAAGTGCATGTTGAGTGGCGGAACTCAACGTGTTCATTTCCTCGAGTGGGGAACGAACCATAACCTGGGCAGAGGGAACTTGGACACCTAGTATTAAGACACGTTATTTTCTGTGCCCCACTATTAATTTATTGGAAATTTTTAGTTATTTAGCTGTTCGCTTGCTTAAATCAACACGTAATTATTTTCAAAGAATATCAAATAAAATTTAACTATAATCATAAATAAATTACTATGTTTCGTGTTTTTAACTAGATATTACATTGTTTTTTATAGATAAACAAATAAATTCATCAAAACTTGTCTGGTTATTTGCAAACTGTTTTTGGGAGTACACACATTATATTAGTTTCGCTGCTACGTTAACTGCTACGCGCGAGCTACGAGTTCACGGTAGCCTCTACGACTATGTTAAAGTCAATTTATAAATGAGATATTTTATGTTTCTCTCTAGTCTGAGAGTAACGAAAGTACGTTTTAGAAGTGAAAAAATAATGACAATAATTTGTTCTTACATGTGGGTATCAAATCCATATACTTACTTAATTGTGCCATACAGTATAATATAAATCATATAATGTAATTTAACAATAAAAAAGAATATTTTACACAACTCGAACGAAATATGCAAAAAAAAGTCAACCTACAGTGATGGAAATAGGGCTTATTTTTCAATGAGTCTGCTGTACAACGCTGGTAGAGTTCGTGAAATACACGCCATTATATTAAGTTTCCGTGGTGTAATGGCAGCACACCTGCTAATAACGGCAGGAGACTCTGGTTCGATTCCGGGCGGAAACAAATAACACACTCCTCTCCACTTTTGTACTTTTTGATTTTGATTACGTATTTTTCTATAAAATTTTGAACTACCATGAACCAATAATAAGCCGATGGGCGACAGGTGGAGAATATGGTGGATGTGGCATAGTTTTATTCAGCTTGAATAGGTAAAAGCTTTTGGCGAGTGACCAAACTTGTGTGAAGTCTCGCGTTGTAATATATAATTAACGTATAATACGTTAATTTTAGCGTTAATTATATATTGTAATATATAATTAACGTTATAATTAACGGGAAAGTGTAGTGTACCTTTTCTGTTTAAGTGCATGATTCAGTTTGTTTTCCGAATTTGACTTCCGAATTAATCGTTGTGTTAACCTTTAAAATCTCAGCAAACAGACAGTATCAGTACTGCTTACTCTCAATCCGATCTCACGTGTTCTTATTCGCCGGTTCGTACCATCTTATTCATTTATTGCACCTTTATCAGCTTCATCCGGCCTTCTCGAACCAAAATTTAGCGAACAGCGTTTTAATCTTTTTTGTGTTAAAACAAGTAAGATGAAGCACCAACCAAAAAGTACTGCGTAGAACTAATTGGATCTTTTCACATACAGGCCTTGCTCTATGAGCTCTTAAAGCAAATAAAAATTATCCGGCTTATGTGAGAAGCAAAAGAATACATTTAAATCTTCTGTTGGGAAAAAAATTAAATACTTTACGAATAACCTATTAATTATTTGATTCATAATAATTTTTCTGTTTTTGTTTTTGATTAGGCCTTACTTCAGGAACGTTTTATTCTGAACAGGGAGGCGCTTCAAGTAAAAATCGTCCTACCTTTACCCTTTCTGCCACGAAATCGCGAAAAAACCTTTGTCGTAAGTGTACTTACTGCTTACCTAGATGGATATAAAATATCGATATTAATTTTACTAGTATTAAAAACCGTTCTTATAAGCAAAATGAAATAAATTTACAAAAGATTTTATTATCGATATATTAAGTAAACAGCAGTATAGATTTTATTTATTTATTTTTTCTCTTTTTTTTCAGCTTCACGCTGTATCCCGCAGGAGGCAGGGTAGGCAGAGGAAACCCGGGAACCTAGTGTTAAGACACTCCGTTCCACTTCCGTTCCCCACTTTCCGCCGAATTTGGGGCATTGCGTGTTGAGTGGCGGAACTCAACGCCGCGCTTTTGCCTTATTAGCAGAGCGAAGAAATGAAACAAATATTTAAATTGAAAATATTAAATATTTCATTTCCTCGACCGGGGATCGAACCCAGAACCTGTCGGTTACAGTCTTACGCTTGTGCCGCTGCGCCACGACAGGCCTCGGCAGTATAGATAATCGTAATAAAGTAATTAGTAGGCAGAGGGAACTTGTGAACCTAGTGTTAAGACATTCCGTTTTATTTCCCTTCCCCACTTTCCGCCAAATTTGAGGCATTATATGTTCATATGGCTGTGCCACGATAGGCTTTTAAATTTCAAGAATTATCGAAAAAGTGACTGTGAGATCTACAGACAAAACTACTGCAGTACTACTAGTTTTTTTATCACATAGGCAGGTCAAGGGGTCACAAAGGAAGGAAATGTCGAAATTGCGACGGGAATGATAATAATCAGTTTTTACGCTTTAAAGTCCACGCACACACGATTTATGAAATATACAAATTATACATTAAATTGTTTTTCAGTCGCTCCATACCGAAATTAATTGTGTTCTTTTTGCTTAAAAGTGTATCTGATTATTCTGTCTTATGCCTCTGACGTCGTAGAGCCGGTAGTGTAAATAAAATATACTGTAAGCTATCAGGTCTCCGTGGTGTAGCGGTTATCACATCTGCCTAACACGCAGAAGGTCCTCGGTTCGACCCCGAGCGGAGACATTCCATCAGCTTCTCGAAGCTTTTTTTACAAAACAAATTTCCTTTTTATTTTAATTTTTCTAATCATCCATTTAATATTATTAGTTTAAATATAATTCAGTGAAGCATATAAATCTGAGAAAGAAAAAGTATATAGTAAGATATAGTATAAAGTAAGATAAATTAAATATATTTTCAAATTTGAATTTTTCTTTCTTTTTCCATAATGAGTTCATAATTATAATTATGAGGATTTTATTTTATGCTGCTGTATATAAAAATAACGGGATATCAATAATAGAAAATAAAATGCTTCACATTCAATATTTTCATTTCCTCGCTCTGGTAACGACGCAAAACGCGGCGCTGAGTTCCGCCACTCCACAAGCAATGTCTCCTGACTTCAACAGAAAGTTTATAACGAAAATATCTTAACGGAAACGCAGTGTTAAAACTAGGTTCCCAAACTTTCTCTGCCGTCCCTGCTATGAGCAGGAAACAGAGTGAAAATGAGAAAAAAAAAAAAAAACTCCCTATAGAAAGAAAAGAGAGTTAAAGCACTCACTCAACCGGAAAATTTTTGCACATAGCGCGGTCTCATTACCAAAATGGAAATAATTAAAACTGTGCAGCGATAGTCCCACCTTAAACGGCAATGGTTAGATTCATAAATTATTTCTACATTCAATATTCGGCCTACGGTATATCAGTTACAAGGTTTATAATCGTCTAAATATGGATTTAACACTGATACAGAACTTAAATTTGACCGTAGAGATTGTGTCTCCGTGGTGAAGCGGCATCACGTCTGCGTTAATACGCAGGAGGACCCCGGTTCGAACCCGGGCGGAGACCTTATAACAAACTCACTTTCATTTTTATTTTTTTCGGCCATAGTTTTAACGAATGTTATATTTTTTTATTAAACTATGTAATTATAACGTTTCACAAAATTAAAATAACGTATAAATCTAGTAAACTTTGAAAGTAATAATGACTTAGTGGATTTTTTTTAACTAATTTTATCACATACAATTTATGGTTATAAGAGAAATGGCTCAATACTATAGAGTCGGGGTGATGTCAAGAGAGACTAGAGAGATAGTGACAGCTTCAAGCTGCTGCCCCGGCATGGCAGAGTAGGCAGAGAAAACTTAGGCACTTAGTATTAAGGCAAATCATTCAGTTCCCAACTTTCCGCCAAATTCGATGCATTGCGTGTTGAGTCGCGGAACTCAACGCCGCGCTTGGCCTCGTTTTAAAAGTAAACTCTCGCCACAATTGCCACTAAATCTAGGGAGTACACGCTACGAATATTAATTATATTTTCTAAACACATTTATATAAGATAAAATATTATTTAACTATTTATAATTTAAATAATTCAATTATAATACCGTTTCTGTAAATAAATTTAAAATAAACAAGTGACACTTAAAGCCAAATGTCCTTATTAGTATAAAATGCCTTAAATATAACTACATTAATTACATGCATGTTTGAGTTTTATATAAATTTTTAAAAACGTCATCTAGCGGAGAGTTGGCAGAATATGATTCTAAAGTGCTGCCATCAATTTGGTGGTTCTGGTAGGTAAAATATAAGAATGACTTTGTTTCTACATAGTATGTTTCAATTCTCTATAGAATGAATACTTGTTCAAGTTTCATGAGTTTTCGCTACGGTCAAATGCTACGGTGCCCGTATATTACACTTACCACCTCAAACAGGTATATTTAAGTAGGCCTTTTCATAGGCGTTGCGTTTCCTTAAGCATTATTAATATAAATTCAAATTCAAGAGCTTCCCGAGCTTTGAAAAGCTTGAATTGATTAATTTAATTATGTTAAACAAAATTATGATATTCCTTCTATACTATTGACTACTCGTCTTCGTAGCGAAGCATCGTCGTATCTGTGTCTTCACGTAAAAGGACCCCGGTTCGAATCCGAGCGGAGGATTTATAAAAACCTCAATTTTACTTTTATTATTTAGAAAAATACTTTTGTTTTTCTTCTCATTTATAAGATAAATTTTCAAAAAAGCTCTTATAAGAATTTAAATCATGTGAATCTTTCATTATATTATGACTTGTCATGGCCAATTATCGTATGCTGCTGTATATAAAAATAACGGGATATCAATAATAGAAAATAAAACGCTTCACATTCAATATTTTAATTTCCTCGCTCTGGTAACGACGCAAAACGCGGCGCTGAGTTCCGCCACTCCACATACAATGTCTCCTGACTTCAACGGAAAGTTGATTACAAAAATATCTTAACGGAAACGCAGTGTTAAAACTAGGTTCCCAAACTTTCTCTGCCTTCCCTGCTATGAGCAGGAATCAGAGTGAAAATGAGAAAGAAAAAAAAACTCCCTATAGAAAGAAAAGAGAGTTAAAGCACTCACTCAACCGGAAAATTTTTGCACATAGCGCGGTCTCATTACCAAAATGGAAATAATTAAAACTGTGCAGCGATAGTCCCACCTTAAACGGCAATGGTTAGATTCATAAATTATTTCTACATTCAATATTCGGCCTACGGTATATCAGTTACAAGGTTTATAATCGTCTAAATATGGATTTAACACTGATACAGAACTTAAATTTGACCGTAGAGATTGTGTCTCCGTGGTGAAGCGGCATCACGTCTGCGTTAATACGCAGGAGGACCCCGGTTCGAACCCGGGCGGAGACCTTATAACAAACTCACTTTCATTTTTATTTTTTTCGGCCATAGTTTTAACGAATGTTATATTTTTTTATTAAACTATGTAATTTTAACGTTTCACAAAATTAAAATAACGTATAAATCTAGTAAACTTTGAAAGTAATAATGACTTATAAAAATATTTTAACTAATTTTATCACATACAATTTATGGTCATAAGATGTCAAGAGCACGGCTACGTTACGCGGTTAGAAATATTTAAATTAAGTGAAATTGGATTTTTGGGTTTTCTTTGAGACAAGAGAGTCACAGCTTCAAGCTGCTGCCCCGGCATGGCAGAGTAGGCAGAGAAAACTTAGGCACTTAGTATTAAGGCAAATCATTCAGTTCCCAACTTTCCGCCAAATTCGATGCATTGCGTGTTGAGTCGCGGAACTCAACGCCGCGCTTGGCCTCGTTTTAAAAGTAAAGATATGAAAATTACCGAAGCAATAACCTGTTGCGTTTAGAGTTGCACACCTCTCGCCACAATTGCCACTAAATCTAGGGAGTACACGCTACGAATATTAATCATATTTTCTAAACACATTTATATAAGAAGATAAAATATTATTTAATTATTTATAATTTAAATAATTCAATTACAATTTTATTGTTAAAAAAAATATATATATAGTACCGTTTCTGTAAATAAATTTAAAATAAACAAGTGACACTTAAAGCCATACGTCCTTATTAGTAAAAAATGCCTTAAATATAACTACATTAATTACATGCATGTTTGAGTTTTACATAAATTTTTAAAAACGTCATCTAGCGGAGAGTTGGCAGAATATGATTTTAAAGTGCTGCCATCGATTTGGTGGTTCTGGTACTTAAAATATAAAAATGACTTTGTTTCTACATAGTATGTTTCAATTTTATATAGAATTAATACTTGTTCAAGTTTCATGGTTTTTCGCTACGGTCAAATGCTACGGTGCACGTATCAAAGAGGTACATCAACCTTTTCATAGGCGTTGCGTTTCCTTTTTTTTTTTTTTTTTTTTTTTTTTTTTTTATGGAAAAGACACGGCAAACGAGCGTACGGGTCACCTGATGGGAAGTTATCACCGTCGCCCACGGCCCTGTGTAGCACCAGAGGAGCTACAGAGGTGTTGCCGGTCCTAAAGATGGATGGGCACCGGGGCCCGGCACTACCCAATGCGAAACGCAGTGGCCGAAGCCACTACTTAACGCCGGTTTCAATGCCGGGGGTGGTAACAATCCGGTCGAGTCTGCCCATGCGTGTTGTCATTGCTGACAACGTGACTCTACCACACGCACTTTAGTCGCCTCTTACGACACCATCAGTACCAGGGTGATCCTATTCTAAGCCGGAATCCTTAAGCATTATTAATATAAATTCAAATTCAGGATTTTCAGGAAATTCAAATTCCAGATCTTTGAAAAGCTTGAATTGATTAATTTAATTATGTTAAACAAAATTATGATATTCCTTCTATACTATTGACTACTCGTCTCCGTAGTGAAGCATCATCATATCTGCTTCTTCACGTAATAGGACCCCGGTTCGAATCCGAGCGGAGGATTTATAAAAACCTCAATTTTACTTTTATTATTTAGAAAAATACTTTTGTTTTTCTTCTTATTTATAAGATAAATTTTCAAAAAAGCTCTTATAAGAATTTAAATCATGTGAATCTTTCATTATATTATGACTTGTCATGGCCAATTAAAAAAGTTTTTTTTTGCTTTTTTTTCCAGCTTCAGCATATTATAAGGTAAAAAGTCAACTTGGGAACCTAATGTTAAGATGGTTCGTTCCTTTTCCCACAATTCTCAGAATTTTGGCATTCAATTTCTTGACCAGTTTTAGTTACTTTGTTGTTTACTTGTGTATATAAATATGTAATTATTTTTTACGTTAAAGTAAATAACCTTAGAATTGACGTATCTTTACCTAGATATTTAATACTTTTTATAGACAAACATTTGTTGAAATATCTATAGCTTTTTCATAACTTGGCTAGTTATTAACAAAATGTGTTGGTGGTACATACATTACATTCATTCGTCGCGTTAACTGCTACGCGCGAGCTACGATTTCACGAATTGATTGAATTTTATTTTGTAAGAGTCACTTTCTAAATAAGATATTACATGTCAGGTTCTCTATTCTGAGAGTTACGACAGCATAGGTTTGGTTTTATTAGTTTATTTCAAAATAAATAAAAAAAATGATTTATTTCAGGTGAAAGTTTAAGGGGAAATAATAAAAATATTTTTGTTTTTAAATTTGGGTATCAAACCTACATACTTAAATACGTCATATAATCTAATTTTATTAAAATACTTATTTCACACTTTTGAAAATTTTATGACTAAATAACATGGTATAATTTTAACAATACGTAACAATTTTACTTTCCGTACAAAATACGCAAATAAAAAGCAACCTACAGATTCAGACATAAGGCTTATAATTGTATGAATTTTCCTTATAACGCTGATAGAGTTCGTGAAATACACGCTAGTATATTAAGTTTCCGTGGTGTAGTGGCAGCACACCTGCTAAAGAACGGCGGGAGACTCCGGTTCGAATCCGGGCGGAAACCTATAACACACTCCTCTCCAATTTTGCATTTTTTGATTTTGATTACGTATTTTTCTATATAGTTATTTGATTCATAATAAAATTTATTTTTTTTGCCCTTATCTCAGAAACGTGTGAAAATTACTTAAATTTTAAGGTTAAAGTTGGTTTAGGGAATGAATTATTTTGATTTTCTCCATTTGTTTACAAAGTATTAAGTATTGTATTGAGATATTGAGATATTGAGATACTTCTGTCGTAGTAGTAGTAGTAGTCTGTTCTGATTTTTATGAATATATATATATATATATATATATATATATATATATATATATATATATATATATATATATATATATATATATATATATATATATATATACATATATATATATATATATATATATATATATATATATATATATATATATATATATATATATATATATATATATAAAAATCGTAATCGTAGCACTGTGCGTAGCACCAGACGTAGCAGCATTACTAGAGAATTACATGTTGAGCGGCGGATATAACGTAAGTTAAAGTTAAAGAATTTGCTAACAACGATAAAAGTATTTCTATAAAATAGGCGATGAAACTTAAACTGTTCACTCACAGTTCACAGATCAAAAATAAGTAAGTATATTTTTTAATGCACGCTTAAGTGATAACTTATTTGTTTTTTTTTTTGATAGAATTGGAAATACATATCTTGGTAACATAATCAATTGAATTACATGTACTTCTGATCTTTGCGTCGTTATGAAATTTGGCAGTTATATATACGTAAATTAGATCACAATCCAACGTTATAGTACCATCGATCTGGGCTGATTATTCGTCAACTTGATCTTAGATATTTCTGCTGTTTTCGATATTATAGTTGTGTAATGGTTATTATTTCATTTCTGGAAAAGTTTTATGACGTTATTAACCGACGTTTAGGAAAACTAAACTTTTAAGTTGTGAAAGTGAATTGATATTTCTGCGTGAACTCTTATTTTAATAACAAACAGAGATCTCCAAGCTCATCCTAGTCGTGTCATGATATAACAACTGTTTTTTAAAAGGTTGCTGACAATAAGTCATATAATGTAGTTGTAGTGGTCTTAGTAACCCAGAGGTCCAACATCTAACTGTAATAGCAACGGCTGTGGGATTCCCTCTTAAGATTTTTTTTTTTTCAAAGTTGTTTTACTACAACACGAAAATTAGACAGAAAATTGGAATTGGAGTGTCTCTAGTCTAAGTTTTCTCTGTCTATTCTACTAAATATCGAAGCTGTCTCTACATATTCGCTCTACTATATATGTTAAATAAGGCTTACTATCAACTGGTCATCTGTAGAACCTAGAGCAAAATCTGAAATATACGTTTACAAAATCTACGTGAAGCTGCGTATACATGCAGAAAGACCTCGATTATAATTTGGGCAAAGATCTTATTATAGAGTGATTTTTTGTTTTGTTATTGTAAGCCTTATATCTTGTTATTTTTTGTTTTTCTTATTATCATTAGTAACAAAGTTCATAGTATCAAAATTTATATTTTTATAAAAGTAAACGTACTTAAGGTTTTAGAATAAAAGTATTTTTCAACAGCTGCATATCGTAACTTACTGTATGCTTCATAGTGTATCTCGCATATGGCAGAGTAGGAAGAGGAGGCTTGGAAAACTATTTTTAAGACACTCCGTTTGGTTTTCTATTTGTCGCTGATTTTCTCGAATATAAGACAATAGCGTGTTGAGTGGCGGAACTCACCCTCGCTTATGTAGTACATTTGTATATGTTGTTTAAATACAATTTGAAATAGAATAAATTTTCATGAACATGAAAATAAGTATTTTCTTACAGAAATTATATTTACTCTTGCACTAAGAACGTTGCCCTGATCTTTCAAGACCTTACTTTTCCTCCAAAGCGAGAACGAAGCAAGATTGAAGCCACAATATCACGCTTACAATCAGACGACACCCTTCTTTAATAGCCTCTGCCTGTAACCGTATTCATGACACTCATGAAATGCTGCTACGCCTAGTGCTACGCACATTTGCTACGTATTTTCAAACAACTTAATTACATACATTATAAACTTCTAATAACGCTATTTTAATCTTATACAAAAGTACAATAAAAGAAATTGTGCTTTGTATGTACACTATATATATATATATATATATATATATATATATATATATATATATATATATATATATATATATATATATATATATATATATATATATATATATATATATGTATATATGTATATATATATACATATATATATATATATATATATATATATATATATATATATATATATATATATATATATATATATATATATATATATATATATATATATATATACATATATATATACATATATATATATATATATATATATATATATATATATATATATATATATATATATATATATATATATATATATATATATATATATATATATATATATATATATATATATATATATATATATATATATATATGCACAGGTGCTCAAGCGTAGGACTGTAAGCGTGACAGGTTATGGGTTTGATCCCCAGTAGATGAAATGAAAAAGTAGTAGAAATAGTAGTAATATTTTCGTTTGTTTGATCTGAAAACGAGGTAAAGCGCTGTCTTGGAGTCACTACTCAATTCATAAGTCTCTAAACTTGGCGGACAATGGAAAATTAAAGTACTACTTCGTTTCAATAAAACCAATCTTAAAAAAGTAAAACATGCTCAGTGAGTAATTTCTTATTTAAAATGTAGTTCCTTATTTAAATTCATGAGAACTTAATTATTTAGAAGCCCAGGGAATAAATTATTTGTATTTGCTTACTATCGTAACTGTAAAAAGATGTAGTGCAGCTTAAATGCTTGAAATTGGCATAACTAAACGCCGCGTTGGTCGTACTAAAAAAACGGAAAACAATTTAAATATTTTTTGTAATATTTTTTCGAGATAATCGAACCCACGCTACACTTACAGTCAAGCAATATAATTATCGCCAAAACAAAATATCATATCATACTAATATTACAAATGTAAAAGTTTCGAGTGTGAATGGCTGTTCCATTTTTACGTAAAAACTACTAAGTGGGTTTAGATAAAACTTTTAACAGTAACATAGCAATATCAGAAAAACCTATAAGTTACAATTAATATAAAAAAAAAACAAAAATATATTTTTTATTACAATATAAATAAATATATGTCTAAGCGGGCGAAGTCGCGTGTCAGCCGTTAGTAACAGATAAAACTTTTACCTCAATATCTATTAAATACAAACCACATCAACTAATGCATTTTGCAGTTCCCAAATTATATAATGTGCTTTCAACTTTACAAATCCTTCTCCATTTTCACGACTTTTCATCGTAACTGTTTGTATTGTTGGATTTTCTAGGATTTACCATTGCATTTTGGTTAATGGAAGCATTTATGAGGGATTATTTTCGCTAGTATTTGGTTTACAGCTGGCGGTTTAAAATTGCGGTCTGAAGAGGCTTACCTGCACTTTTCATAATTTCCAAATATGTAAAGCTCATCAGTCCGCTTTGTTGTTTTAGTGAAATATTGAAAAAATAACTAATAGCACTTTATACGAGATGTATTTACAAAATACACTGCGGTCCCTAATTTTTTTTGTGGAACCTTCAATCTGTATTACCTTTTTTATCTTCACGGTAGGGTAGAAAAAAAAACGAGGGCATTATTCCTTAGTTATTTGCTAAGTTATTGATATTTTTGATTCATTATGATGTTTACTATTTAAATATGACGTTTTATTGTGCTAGCTTAATTTCCCAAATACCTTAGAAATCCGCAGGCTCTACGTGCTCTTTACTAGAGAGAGGTTAAAATGTTAAAATTTCATTTCCTCAAGTGGAATAGGTCGTGGGTTCAACCCATGATCTATTGTGCCTTATAGCACACGTTTGTACTCCTGCGTACAGGAACGGAGTGCCTTAACACTAGGTTCCTAAGTTCCCTCTGCTTACCCTGCCGTGTGCGGGATACAGCGTGAAGCTGAGTGAGTGAGTGAGCGTACTGGCTTTGTTTTTTTTGGAGGAAATAGAAATAGTATTGTGTTGATTCAAAACTGAATCCTCAACTGGCACTTTTACAATCAGATGCTATCGCACTGTACCACGATTGCTTCACGATCTTCAAACGTAATATCAATTGGAGTTTACAGAATTTAATATCAATTTTCAAGGAACTTTTATTGAATAATATATTAAAATGTATTACGGAAATATATTACGGCAAATATTTACTATTGCTTAAGGAAGAAGCAAAGCAAAAGCTGTTTTGAGCTTGTCTCGTGTATATCAACGAACGTTCAAATTAGTATACATTTACAGTAAATTATTTTAACTTTCTCTATGAAATGAACTGAGTTGTGTATGAAACTGAGCTGTGTTAACTTCTTGGTTGAATTCCTCCTCCGCATTCTCGAAACGGAAAGTGGGGAACAGAGTGTCTTAACATTAGGTTCCCTTCGTCCTAAAATACCCTGAAGCTGTTTTGTTAACTAGATAAATGTTTGACCTAGGGTGGCTTAAGTAATTTGTACTTTGAGCTTTCCTGCTGCAGCAATAAAAGCTCAATTTCAATGTAAAATACAGGACTAACTAATCGATATTTTCAACAAGCGTACGTTGATTTTGCTTTTACTATCACCATCCTCGGTAGTATAGTGGTTAGTATGCCCGCCTGTCACGCGGGAGACCGGGGTTCAATTCCCCGCCGGGGAGCTTTTTTTTCTTTACCAATTTATCTTTTCATTAATCTTGAACTAAGTTACATGTACTCACGTAACGTATAACTCATACTAAATTTTAAAGAAACTTCAACATGAAAAATTTTAGGATGCTTTTATTATAGCTCTAAGCCTCTACAACTTTACAAAATGTAGCAAATCTATATAACAAGTACATGAATTTGTATATTTGTAATATTATATCTCCAGACTGCTATAAGCTTACTTTGAGCTTAGGAAGATTATCTGAAACTTAGACAGATTTCCCTTTTATATCATGTGTATAGTATTAACGTTATTCTAGCTCGGGTAGAAAATATCTGAGAGCGTATGACAAATGTGTTCAGGTTATTTTCCTGGGTTCGATTCCTACTCGAAGTAGTAAAGTTTATTAATTTATTATTTATTTGGGCTTAATCATTCATAACATTTGGTGATTTAAATAGGATAGCGGAAAAAATACAAGAGTGTAATAAAGCTACAGTAAGTTTTGCTTCCGTAATTATAATTATAAAAAAGCTTTCCCACTTTCGTATCGATTTTCGAGACTTTGTTGAAACCTGATACCACGTTTTATTCACGGTAAATCTGTTCATATATGTGTCGCAAAATGTGATTCAAAATTGACATGTCTTTAACTTATTACAATGACCCTTTAAGTATACAATAGTTGTAAATTTAAGACCCATTTGTAAAATAAATTACAATAAAATATAAACAAAAAGAGTTTCCAATACACAACACACAAGAATATAGGTATATATATTTTTCTTTTCTTTCTTTTTCTTAGCTTCACGCTGTATCCCGCACGAGGCAGGGTAGGCAGAGGGAACCCTGGAACACTCCGTTCCACTTCCGTTCCGTTAAATAGATAATTCCACAAAATCCATGGTCAATTTACAATTAAAAAAATGTCCCTGGTGGTATAATGGTTAGTATGTCCGCCTGTCACGTGGGAGATCGGAGTTGAATTCCCCGCGGGAGACCTTTTTGTTCTAGAATTTATATTCGTTTTCACCATGATAATATAAATTACCAATGGTGTTTGTAATTTTTGTGGTGTTTGTTTTCAGGTTAATAAGACAAAGCTCTACTACAAAGACTAACTTATTAAAAATTTGAAATATAGTAAGATGCCTGTAAAAGCTTCCTTTTGCCTAAATGTTATTAGAAAAATCCTTAAAATAATTGTAATAAAGATAAATAAGTATAAAGCTATAAGAATTTAAGTTTAGGATATAAAAATACATCCATTTATTTAAGAAATCATATACAAATTTGTAAATGTTAATAATTTAATATAAGCTAGTAATTTTATGACCATAATCTAAATTTCGCGATACTGCCCTCTTCTGACACATCCTGGAAACTGATATCGTGTTTGCAATATCAAAGACCTTCTTTGTAGAACATTACAATTTTAAACTACTAACATATTTTGTTAAAAAAAAAGAAACTACACGCTTTTCCCTACATATTTAGGGTATCTGGGATATTCTGCATACCATGGTAATGTAGTATTTAGTCATATGATTCCCCGATTTCCATAGAATTTTTAAGACATTACGGGGTTCAACGTCGACAATTAACACCGCGAATTGATCATTAACATGATCCGCGAATCATTACCATGATCATGGAAATGGAAATAATTTATACTTAGTAATTATTGTTCAAATGTTATATACTCTGGTATTTTTATTTTTTTTAATAAATAAAAGACGTTAAAAAAATCCACGTTACATATCATTATAAAAGAAAAACAATACGAAGGTGTTATACGCTAAATGAAAAGAAAAAGAAAGAAAAATTGAAAGAAGATAATTTTATTACAATAGAGTATGTGTGTGACTATGTATATATTATAAAATCGAGTGATACGTATATGTAAAATTATATTAACCAGTCAACATTTTCTTGATAAAAACATTTTATTGGTACACACTATTAATAGTTAATTCTTTATTCTAAACTTAAATTTAATGCTTGTTATGATACATCCATACAAAAAAAAAGGTCATAATGAGGACAGAATGTATTAACGCTCGGTTTCCACATTCCCTCTGCAAAGCAGCAAGAATACAGCGTAAGGCTGATAAAACATGTTATTTTATCAGCGTGTTCATTCAAACAAATCCTTTTTCTCTATACCATTAGTATAGATTTAAATTTTATAACATCACAATATCTTTCAAAATGTGTAATAATATCTTTGAAATAAGAAAGGTGTAAAACAATGCCCAATACAAGAAGCACAAGTACTCGGTGCTACGAAGCTACGACTCTGCTACGTCCTTATATAGACATGTAGCTTAGTTAAAGTATTATAAAAATGATAATAAGTGTTAAAAGGTACCCCCTGCCCGCATAAGGCATGGCAGGCGAGGTGAACGTGGAAACCTAGTGTTAAAACACTCTGATCTTATTATTCGAGATCCCATCAGATTCTTGATGCGCAGCTTGTTGAGTGACGAAACTCAACGACACGCCTTGTCTCTTGAAGTAATTTTAATTGTTTGATCGACTGGTGACGTCTTCATAGAAGAAAGGAAAATATAAAATATTTCATTCATCTGACTAGGAATCGAACCCACAATCACACAGTTGTACCACTGAGCCCCTGCCGACTCTTCAAATAGTTGGACGTTCAAGAAATGACATGACTTGTAACTCCTGATTTTGAATAAGAATATTTGAATTTGAATACTTTCAAGTGCCCACTGTGAACCCTGCTATGCGGAATACAGCGTGGCCTAAGAGGACCAAATTAGGATAAGAGAGTGGTAAGAGAGTTAAGAAAAGTAGTAGGAGACTTCGGATGACATAATATCTACGACACTCGAGGAACGTCACCTAAAAAGCATGAGAACATGTATGAAAAGGTTGATGACAGGGGATGAGGCCAAAGAGGTATACCAAGACCAAAGCATTTGAGGATGGCTACTCTCTCTCTCTATCTCTCTCTCTCTCTCTCTGGCTACCCCACACCCCAGACGACCAAATTAAAACATTTTGATCTTTGTATTTAGCTAACAGCTTGTTACTGAGCTTTACAAACACAAATTAGTAAAACTTTAAGAAGCTTATTGGCTTTCAGCTATTTAAGTGTAATCCTTCCATTCAAAACAGCATATAATAGTCTACAATCATGAATACGATGCAAAGCGTTCAGCTAATTAATTAGTTTGAATAGTAATACCTTCAAATGAGCTTTAATAATTTGCTTTCATTGGTATTATAAAAGTGCATATATAATTTTGTGACCCAAGCAAGTTATTTTCTAATATTTTGTCCATACTGTACACTTGAAGGGTAGGCAAAATAAATCTAGAGTTAAGATGGATAGATTTTTTTTTAATTTTTCGTTGTCCCAGAGGAAAGAAATTGCATGTTGAAATGCGTAACTCTGCCCTTTGCCTTATTACTAGAATGAGAATTTTATAATAGTTAAATTATCTAATCAAATCTTCACAATTTCAGCCGCAGACTTTAAAGTTTATTATTTATTATGCTAATAAAATATAAAAGACTTTTATATAATGTTGATATTTTGTATACAAATTTTCCTGATAAAAGCGATTATTTAAATAATAAGTAAATTTTCAATGCTGTCTGCGAATTTGTGGGTGCTCTGTCTGAATTGTTTCGCAAGTATCAAAGCTATTGGAACTTTGCCTTGGTTTATTTCTGACAAGTGTTTCTGGAAACACAGAAAGCTTTAAATATTTTGAAAAAGTTGTTTTAATGTCTTTAATGAATTGCTGGTTAAGTAATTTGTCGTTAATGGGTGTGGTGATGTGTATGGGTGCGATTATAGCGTTTTCCAAGTTACATGAGCGAGGTATTTTTTTTGCTCTAACCGCAATAAGAGAATTTACTATATAATATTGATTTCTCTCGTCATCGGTCCTATTGGATCGTCCTGGCTCAGCAACACAGGTGTGACTGTAAAACGATAACCTATCGTGCGAGCTCGATTCCCACTCGAGACAATGAAATAATTATTATTTTAAAATTAAATATTTCATTTCTCCGTTCTCGTAAGTTTCTCGCCACTCAACACGCAATGCTTCAAATTAAGCGGAAAGTGGGTAACGGAAGTGGAGCAGAGGGTCCTAACACTAGGTTCCCAAGTTCCCTCTGCCTACCCTGCCGCGTACGGGATACAGCGTGACGCTGTTGTCTCTTATTCCAATTAGAAAAAACGTTCTATACTCCTTTTCAGTTGTTGAAGAGACATAACTAAGAATTGTATGGACATATAAGTGTGTTATGTACTTATATAGAAGTTTTAAAAAACATAAATATTGTATAAAAACAAAAGCCACAGGACGTACTGCGAGTATAATAGCTTCTTTTAAAAAAACCAGTCAACAATATACATATAACTAAAAATGGATTTATATCTTTATTTGTATTGCAAATTTTCACTTTGTGCTATATTTCATAACTGTTGGTACACAGGATGTACTTACAATATAGATTTGATTTGACAATTAATTTTATACAAAATACACCAAGCGATACATCCTTTCATTGCAAAGCTTGATTTTTTCGATGCTCTAGGTGACCATAGACCTAAATATATGATATTAATTTCAACTTGATACCTCTACGCAATCGTAAGATGAATGGTCTTAACAATGTTTCTACAAAAGTTTCATTTTTATCAGAATCCTTAGAAATAATAAATAATATTTCCTTGGTCACATTTCATATATAATCAGCAACATTTCAAACGATATTTAATATTCTTATTTATATTAAAAATAACGGTAGTTTTGCAGTAGTTTGAGATGATACTGTCCATAGAAATAGGATCAAGCTTTTGAAAGCTTACCCGAGTATAAACTAAGCGTTCCGTAGAACGCTTCAAAGGGCGTTCACAGGAAGAGTACGTAAATAGATCATAACTGTAACTATAACAACATTTTTATGAACGAACAGTTAGTTGCTTTTATCAGAAATTTTAATATAATGATTGGGGATTCTATGGATAATTAATTATTTTTAAATACAAAAAAAAAATGTATCTTAACCAGTACCAAAAATATATATTAACTGCTAACAAGATAAATTGCGCCTCATCGTCCTATCAGAGTGGGGAGATGTAAATAATTAATTACTGCGAATAGTAAACGAACAATGATCCCGATTTGAGTGAGACAGTCCCAATGTGCAATTTTGTGCAAATCAAAGAGTTTAATGTAAATTGCAATATGTCGCTAGCACATTTTTCTATTTTGTCCCCGTAATGCTCTATCCCGCACTTGGCAGGGTAGGAAGGTAAGGTAGGGATTGGAAAAGGTGTCACGACACTCCGTTCCCCAGTGTTCGCCGAATTCGAGGCTTTTTTGTATTGAGTGGCGGGAACTATCACCTTGATTTGCCTTGTTATCGAAGTGAAGAAACGAAAATATTAAATATTTCATTTTACAATCTATCGCATTTCCAGTCCCAATTTCGTGCCCTTGTGCCCCGACTGGCCTCACATTTTTTGAAACATCAAACGCCTGACAAAAAATGAATTAATATATTTTTTTCTTATTTATTTATATTCTATATTAGTTATTATAATTCTATATAATATTTCTACAGTGTGAGGCGTAATTATTGGCTAACCTTAGCATTATTTTGAGTAGAAACAAAACAATCACTTAATATTAATTTTCAATGTATAGATAATAATGGAGATTTGTAAATATCATATTATATTATGAATATGATTTTTTTTTCCACGAGGAACCCACAACCAATCGAGTTTACAGTAGCACGCTTGTAACCCCCAGGGGGCCATGACGGGCACCCTTGCCCCCATGCATTTCTAATTAATATAAACTGAAACGCTACAATACCCGCTATTTCACTAATTCAGTACAAGCAGAGTATGAATAACTCGCTCAGCTCTACAAAGGTAATTGAAGCAATTTCAAGCTCAGGTTCCGTTTAGATAATCTATTTTCCAAATATGGCGGTTGTGAATGGCCTGTCATGGTGCAGCGGTGCATAAGCGTGTAACTGTAACAGTGGGGTTCGATCCCCACTTGAGGAAATGAAATATTTAATATTTCCTATTTAAATATCTAATTTTTTATATCTTCGCTCTAGTAGAAGGCAAAACGCGGAGTTGAGTTCCGCTCTCAACCGGCAATGCCTGAAATTATTCGAAAAGTGTTGAACAGAAGTAGAACGGAGTGTCTTAACACTAGGTTCTCAAGTTCCCTCTGCCTAAACTGCCAAGTGCGGGATATATCGTGAAGCGCGGAGTAGAACGCTGGAGCGGTCTAGCAATATAAGCTTGGGAAATATGTATTTGTTTTTAAAAATGTTTTTTTACTGTAGGGTCGTCGTGACGCGTACGGAATAAAATATTTTATATTATCTAGAAATTGAAGTAGAAAATAATTTGTTCCTCAAGTAGGTACTGCTCTGGTAACGAGGCAAAGTGCGAAAACGTCATAAGAAAACGTTGATAAAAATCGCATACTTTTGTCAATTCAATTGAATTATGATCACGGGACTATCATTTTTTTAACACAAAGAAGAAATTAGCTGAAAATTAATTTTAAATATCGATAAATTACCGTTTATTTTCATAGTTACCACGTCAAAGAGATCGCGTGACTCATGTCTACGTTATCTTCGTCCATTTAACAGTGATAAAAAAAATAATATATTAAAACTCAAACCGATAACAACTAAGCCAAGTGATTTATATAGATAAGGAATACTCTTTGTATGTTGTAAAAGGTCTTAGATTTGAAATTAATATTTGGTCAATTTCCAATGATAGGTAATTTATTGTGCTGTAAAAATGCGTATGTTACTCACGTCGTGCAATATAATGTACAAATATGGCATATTTGATTTCTTTTTTAAATTATTTAATATTGAATCTAACTTTATAAATAGTCTGTCATAGCTATAACTGTTAAAAAAAGTGCAATGACGTCGTTATTATACCAAATGTGTGATTTGTGTGCGTGTTCTTACTAAAATATGGTATGTTATGGTATGGTTCCTTGATTATGGCGTTCCGAGCGTGCCAGTTGAGCACATATCACTGACTGTCACGTTGAATGGAGAAGACATGAAGGAGGTTTATTAAAATATGTAATAGATCCGTTTGGGAGAGTGTACAGTGACATATTTCATAATACCAACACGATTGTCTCAGAAACGGCTAACCAAATTTAAATACAATTTTCACTTCTATATTTTAGATTATTTCCCTTAATATTCACTAATTGTTTATTACTAGCTGCTACCTGCTTGAGTATTATTTAAATCGTTTAATAAATGACACAATTACGTCGATTGAAATTATTTAGTTGGGCATAGTTGTTACAATTTTTACGCTAAAATATTAGGTTTTAATTTTTTATTTTTTTTATAAGTTTAAAACAAGGAAGTCATTTAGATAAGTAAATAGAATAATGTAATTCATCACTAGTTTTTAGTACAATACGATAATCTGAGTGGGATGAGGCCGTTGTGGTGCAGTGGAATATACAATAGGTCAATACGGTAGGTGTGGGTTCCATCTCCAGAACCTCCAGAATCTCCAGAACTCAGAAGAATGTGAATATTTTTATTAATTTAACTTCCTGACCTTAGTAAATAACAAGCAGCGTTCAGTTTCGTCAAATATTGGACATAGCGTGATGAACAGTCAATAGAATCAATACTCGCTACTAATGTTATAAATTCGCAAAATATAATCATAATCTAAATATATATATTATTTAGCGTCACGTTGTTGGAAGGTACGTGTGTAAATAGCAGAGTGAACTTAGGAAACTTAGAAACCTAGTGTTAAGACACTCCGTTCCGTTTCTCACTTTTCGCCGACATTGAAGCATTCGATGTTGAGCAGAAATCAACATCCTTTGCACCGCCTCGCTACCCGAGCGAAGAATTAAAAACATTAAATTTATTAAATTGAAAATAATGAATATTTCATTTCCCCGATTAGGGTACGAACCCACAGCCTGTCACGTTTACAAAGAAAATTACAGTCAAAGCTTTGAACAGAAGAAAGACCTTATCGATTAATTTTTATAAATATATATATAGTATGAAATTCGCATAGCACATTTATATAACTAATCGCATCTAATTATAAACACGTTCGCTTGCATTGGACACCGACCGTTACAACCTTTTGACACCTGCAGTGCGACCTACATTCTAATATTACCTCGACATTATAAACTACATGCCACAATGGCGCAGTTGCAACAAAAGTATATATTGTATAATAGTTATGAATTCATATTGTTCAAGAATTAAAAACAAATAAAGTAGAGATTTTTATAAATCAGTGAAAGGAACGCAATGATCTCATGAACAAACGCAGAAAAACTAGTTTACTTCAAATATATTGAGTAAGAGACTGTGGCTAAGGGTCTGGCAGTAAATAAAGATAATCGTAATATTTCCAAACAGAGATATTATCAAATTCGGCAGATGTGTTCGTTCTCCTTGTTATTAATATTGAGGTTCTGGGTCCATCATCAGATCACCTCACCGATATCATATTATTGTATGTCATTTTATTTACGAGTATGTATTATCTATGATTTTTTAATTTTTTTATTTATTAGTTTCACGCTGTATCGTACACATAGAAGGATTAACTTGCTTGTACACGATACAACAATTATAGTTGATAAATACCATCATTTCCGTTTGTTACTTTCCGCCGTTTTCAGGCATTGTGTGTTAAGTGCCGTGTTACCAGAGCGAAGAAATGAAAATATTAAATATATTATTACCTCAATTGGGCCTCGAACCCGCAACTCCTGCTCCTGCGCCACGACAGCTTGAAGCTGAAAGAACATTACATTCACATCTACTACAACACTGTTTGTAATGTTACAGCAAAAACAATTTATTATGTATCTTCGCGTGTCTCTTGCATTTATTGCGTCATAACTTGACTGCTATTGCGTCAATGGCGTGCATATTTAATTTATCATTTCAGAATAAAACCTTATCCTGTGTTTAAAATTTTGGTCTTACGATTCTCTACAACATTGTAGAGACACTCATAAATTTTAACTAATTTTTACTAAGCGGTATATCAATATGCAATGGCATCTAAGAAACTGAACACGCACTCCCAATTGTTGTATCTTCATAGAACTTATATGTAGATTAGATGACCATTCGACACCATGGATCGTAGAGCTGATCTGATAAAAGCATTATTTGAAACTGCATCTCATTTTTGCAAGCTTAGAGTAAAACTTTTTATCGTGTTAAAATACACTTTCCGCCTAATTTTGAAGGTATTATGTATTTATTGGCGAAACTCAACGCCGCGTTTTGCTTCATTGCCAGAGCGAAGGATCATTTTTTTCTTAATTCCTCGAGTAGTGATCGATCCTGCACTTGTCGTCGATCTATCACGACGCCACCTGTCGTGAATTTTACATGCTTGTGCTGCTATACCACGTTAGATCTCAATTATGAAAATGATACGTTTTTGATAACAAGAATATAAATAGATCGCTGCTGAAATGACACAACGTGGTCGAATTTTTTTTTAAACTTCACGCAGAGAAAGAGACGTGTTTTAAATTGATATTTTTACAAAGTGATAGAAAAATATTTAAAAACGTAGAAATGTTGATACTAACTACTTAAAGTGCACATTTTATTATTACGATCTGTTGGTTTATGTTGATTTTATCTATTTATCAGCTGTATCCCGCACGAGGCAGGGTAGGCAGAGGGAACCCGGGAACCTAGTGTTAAGACACTCCGTTCCACTTCCGTTCCACTTCCGTTCCCCACTTTCCGCCGGATTTGCGTGTTGAGTGGTGGAACTCAACGCCTCTATTTGCCTTATTACCATGTATTAGTTTATGTTGATGCGAGTTAAAAATTGTTTCGTTAATAAATTTCTACTCGCATCAACATAAACCAACTAGCTAACCCCATACTAACCCCAAAAATAGGTTAAATATTTGAGAATAAATGTGTGGCTATGATCACACCGTTGTACCGACTCCTTCAAAGAATTGCATATCAAGACAAAGCTCGTAAATCGGGTGCCGCCTGCCCACCCAGCTACCTGATACGTAAGCTAAACAATTAAATTTGTTATACTTTTAATCTTTTTCAAATATTATCTATAATTATTTCTTATATTTGTACATAGTTAACAATGTGTTTTGTCTGTCTGTGTAGAGTACGATCACTCCGGTGCTTCATTTCAGTATAGAAGCTGAAATGTTCCCAAAACAGAGGAAAAGATTTTTGTTTTAAATTTCATAATTTTCACGCTGTACAGCACCCAGTAGTGTAGGCAGAGGAAATATGGGAACCTAATAATAAAAACACTTCCCATTCAGATATTTCTGTTTCCCATTTCCGCTAATTTTTTTTCCAGCAATTTTTTTTTTTATGGAAAAGATATGGCAAGCAAGCGTACGGATCACCTGATAATGGTGTGTAATCACCGTGAAACACCAGGGGAGCTACAGGTGCATTGCCGGTTTGAGGTAGAAGTTTGAGGTAGAGATAGACGCGCTTTTTTAAGGTACCCATGTCGTATCGATCTGGAAATACTGCCGCGAGTAGGCCGTTCCAGAGATATGTGGAGCGTGAAAGAAAATTCCTACGAAACCTCACAGTAGTGGAATGCCACGTGTCAAGATGATGTGGATGGTACATTAACTATGACTTAATTATTTTCTATTCTATAAAGAGTAGGTAGTTAATTAATTATTAATATAACAATTTTCTACGGGTTTTATCAAAGTTTTGATGTATAATTAGACCATGCTAAGCTTTATTGTTTTAATTTAATGAATCTCTATAAATATAAGGTTTTCTGTTGCGTATTTTCCAGTGGAACTTGTTTGTTGACGTCGTTGATAAGTTGAAAAAACAAAGAAATCTTAAAACAATTTTAAAAAATCATCACGTTTTCTGTCATCATTTAAAAAGCATTATCACATTTGTCATTTGACACTGTCATGGTGGACCGTCACGGAACATGCGTGCATCCGGTACAACATACGTACATCCGGTGAACACGGTACATCCGGAGAGACTTTGAGAAAAAATATGCTTACGATAACAAGTCATACATTGTTTTATTAAAATTCATTTAAATAGCTGGTGAAAGTGAAAAGATCTTTTTTCAACAAAATCATTCTAACTCTAAATACTCTTGCAAATATCGATACCCAAAAACATCACATAATATACGTATCATATACATACAATGTATATCCAAAATGATTACCACCTTTTTAAAGCTGGTTAAATCTATATAAAGTGTGTACTCACGTGATAAGCCACGTTGACTACAGTAACATTGTCGTTGACGCTGTAAGGGTAGGAGGCTTCAGTGTCGAACTCGAGGATGTCCACGCGGCGGTACGAAATTGTATCTTCTTCCATTGACTCGATTTCTCTTTTTTGAATAGCTCTGGAATAAATTATAAAAATAATATTAATATTTTTTTATCTCTACACTGTATCCTGCACTCTACAGAGCAGAGAAAACGTGAAATCCTTGTGTTATAGTACTATATACCGTAATCCAATTTCCACCGAATTTTAGGCCTTACGTAATGAGTTGCCAAAATAAAAGGCCTGCCTTGTTACCAATGATATAATGATATAATTAATATTTCATTTTATCGAATGTGGTTCGAACCCACAACCTTTCGGGCTTAAAGCCGTCCCTGACATAATTATATATTATTGCTTACTTATATCTATAGGGCCCCACTTCCTTCACGACAGCTATACCTCCAGCTAACACTTCATCCGGATTCGTTATATTGAAAATACGCACGTTGAACTCCAAAGGAAACGGAACTTCTTTGAACCTTTCGAATTGCTCCGTATCGTTTATTAGTTGCACTTCCTGTATACAAAAATATATTTGTTCATTTTTAATTTATTTTTATTTTAGCTTCAGAGAGATGAAATGAAAATATGAAATATTTTATCTCTTCGAGTGGGGATCGAATGGCACAGAAGTATATATATTTTTATAACTGCACAACTCAGCTTCACGCTGTATCCCGCACGAGGCAGGGTAGGCAGAGGGAACCCGGGAACCTAGTGTTAAGACACTCCGTTCCACTTCCGTTCCCCACGTTCCGCCGATTTGAGGCATTTAAGGCTTTGTGTGTTGAGTGGCGGAATTACCAGACCGAAGAAATGAAACATTAAATATTTAAATTGAAAATATTAAACATTTCATTTCCTCGACTGGGGATCGAACCCAGGACCTGTCGGTTACAGTCACACTCTTGAGCCGCTGCGCCACGACAGGCCTCACTGCATTGAAAAGTGGATATTCGATGATAAGTCTTTAAACGGTGGAAATCATTGTTTTAATTTCTCTTCTCAGTAAAGATTTTGTCTAGCGGCGTTGAGTTCCGCTACACAACACGCTGTCTAAAATTGGGTTATGCGTCATCAACGAAGTTTTGGTTACACTGTTATATATGCGGAATAAAGTATCATAAAATACTAAAATTCGATATTACGATTAAGTAATGGATCGAAGCATATCTAACGTTACCCAAAATAGCTTTTACCACAGTCATAAAGATGCATCAATTTTGCACTGATATATGCACCTAATTGATATATGGACTTCCGGAATCACGATTTTTCCGGGCATGGATTATGAGTTGAAATGAGAATGAAATATTGAATATTTTCTTTTTAACTTAATGCCGCAATGCCTCAAATTCGGTGGCAAGTTAGAAATATTAGAGTCTTAATGGTAACAGAGTCTTTTTGCACTAGGTTCCCACATTGCCTCTAACTACCATGCGATATACGAGAAACATTAATGCTATCAATAAAAAAAAAAGAATATATAACAGTTTCCATGTATCTTGATAAGAATGCGTGCCTTGAATAGTTGAAGAGTGTTGGTTCGAGTCCGTTCTTTCAAATTCATGACATACACGTTTATACTTTTTCTTAGCATTTTTATAATATTTATGAAAAAAAATACCCCTTTATATCTTCACAATGTATCCCACACGAGGCATAGGATAGGCAGTGGGGTCATGGGAACCTATTATTAAGATAATTAATTAGCAGTAATATTTCAATTTTACACTTTCCGTTAAATTCTGAAGGCATTGCGAGTTGAGTGTCTAAACTCAACGTCGCACTTTGCCTTTTCATCAGATTGAGGAAATCAAAATATTAAATAAATAATTTCCTCAAGAAAGAATTCCTCTGTCACGTTAAGTCGCACTAACTGTGCCACGACAGGCCTCACAAATTTAAATCAATTCACCAAGTTCTATAATATACATTTAATTGTGTTTTAAACTTAGGCATTTACAAGATGAATAATTGTTCTAACTTCTGAGGGGTTGGTACTGTGTGCCTTGGGAACCTTCCCAAGTTCCCTCTGCCTACCCTGCCATGTGCGGGATACAGTGTGAAGCTGAGTGCGTGAAAAATACTAATAAATTAGGCCTATCGTGGAGCAGTGGTACAACCATATAGAGACTGAGACTGTAAGTGGAACAGGTTGTGGGCTCGATCCCTCCTCAAATTGGACGGAAAGTGTAGATCGGAACGGAGTGTCTTAACACTAGGTTCCCAGTTACCCTCTGCCCACCATACCATGTGCAGAATACAGCGTACAACTGAAAAACAAATAAAAAAATTCCACATTAATTACGCTAATCTATCACGCGGTCTATTTACGCGAGTTACGAAACAGCAATTAATAAATACTTCTTATCTGTTAACAAAATATAATCAATGATGTTTATTGGAACATCAATTACTGAACATATTTGCAGAAACATCCAATTGTACGCCTTGAGTAATTAGTGTTCTAATATTAATGATTTAATTTGTCTGTAAGTCCGGCCCTGTGTGTTTGTTTGTAGCATCTAAGCTCCTAAAACGGACGAATTTGAGTGGGTTTTGTTAATAGAAAACCATATACATCGCTGGGGTCGAAATTCCGATTAACCCTGTTACAGCCACAAGCACTTTGTCAAGTTGAAGAAGTGATATTTTTGGTCTGAGGGTCTTTTTTTTAAACATTTTTTCTACCAGCAGAGTCAATCGCAATGACTGTTAATGTGATACTCGTGGATTCGATACCCGGGAATATGATTAACTCTTTAGATAGGGCGTTCAGTTTTGTCACGAAATGTCACAAAAATTGTACTAAAATTATAGAACAGAATTTTTATTTATGGAAAAGACAAGGCAAACAAGCGTACGGGTCACCTGATAGTTCGTGATCACCGTCGCCCACGGCCCCGGGCGGTAATCACTCACCATCAGGAGTAACACCAGCGGAGCTACAGTTGCATTGCCGGCCTTTGAGGTGGGTACCCAAAGGCCGGCAATGCACCTGTAGCTCCCCTGGTGGGTCGTCTCGACCTGGAAATACTGCCGTGGGTAGGTCGTTCCAGAGATATCTGGCGCGTGGAAGAAAATTCTTACGAAACCGCACAGTAGTGGAGTGCCACGTGTCCAGACGATATAGATGGTACAGTAACTACTACTAAATATAATACTCTCTGTTCTGTAATTTAAACCTATTTTTTTTTTTTGGTATTTTCATTTCTCTCAGTCCTCTCGACTGCAATGTAACTGTAAGAGCAATAGGTTGTGGGTTTGATTCCTACCCGAGGAAATGAAATATTTAATATTTTTTTTATTTTTTTGTTCTGATACAAAGAAAGGGCGGCGTTGAATTTCTTTACTCAATAGCTATAATACAGTTTAGCCACATTGCGAAAAATTGCAGTCAGGCTGTATTTGAGAATTTTCTTCAAGAATCTGGTTCCGAAAAATCGATTCCAGTCGGAGTTCGGTCACAATTCGGTACATATGTACATATATACGGACATAGTAAATTCATATAAGCAATTTACAATCAAAGTCAGTGGGAAGTGGGTGACAGAACGGAGTGTCTTAACACTAGATCTCCAAGTTCCCTCTGCCTACCCCGCCATGCTGGGCAACAGCGCTCTGTAAGCAAAAAAAAAAACTTTTAGTTTATGCAAACACGTACATCATCATCATCGTCATTTTATTGTATAATTTCTCCGTATAAAAATTTGAACGTTGACTTGAACCATGTTAACTTTTTTTAATCCCTGAAGCCAAAAGCCGTTAAAGGTGTTATAAGTTTAACTTGTCTATCTGCGTTTTCTGTAAGTCCTAAATAAATCAACTGATATGACTGTGGCTTTTCTTTTAATTGAAAATCATGTAGTGACGTTGCGCGTTGGGATTAAAAATGTAACTTTATATTATCTAAAATCAAGAACAGAAACATTTTTTTATTTCAACATCATTCTTTAATATTTTTTTATCAAACCCACGACCCCGAACCGAACACGAACCCTTGTACGTTCATGCCATAATATGTTAACAAGTAGAGTGTCGCAAGGGGGAACGGAGTGTCTTAACACTAGATGCCAAAGCTCCCTGTGCCTGTTACACTTTACAGTGTGTAGCTGATGATTAATATACAAATAGTCCATGTAAAAAGTGCCACCGACTCCCATACATATATAAAATCAAGGAGCTACCAAATAAATAACTTACGCTTCTAACAATACCATTGATCAGCACTGGAACTAAACCGAAACTAACGTAACTGGCGACGGCCACCAACACGACCCCCACCACCGTGGTGGTGATACCACAAGTTAACGAACACATTACCGTACAAACGCTTCACAGACACTGCCACTACACTACATAGATAATTAACATTACACTCGAACGATTAGATTTTAAATAAAGCGTTAAATACACTGATATTTTTTTTTAATATTATTATGGAAAAATCTGTCTGTTTGTCGGCTTTTCTTTATATAAAATATAAAAACATTTCATATGTTTGTTATATAGTACTCGCTGGTTAGATAGCTGCGTGTATGTGAATGATACAAGGCTTATCTATACTATGATTGATTACATATATTTTTGCCAAATACTGGTGATAGCGCGTTTTGCTTGTCGCCATTTTAATTATTCGTATTATTTAAGTTCCCGCTGTATCACATAGCAGCCAGAGGGCACATGGGAACCTAGTGTGGAGACACTGTTTCCATTAAGGTAATTTGGTTTTTTTTTCCCCAACCTTTCCTCATTAACAGATTGAAAAAAAAAACGCTTAAAGTATATTATTTATTTAATATACAAAAAAATAGATAAAAAAATAAGCTTTAGTCAATAAGATGAAAGCTTTTAAGTTGCTAGATTGCAAAAATTTTAACAAACATCATGTGACAAAATGTTTAGATATAAAAAATATGTTTTTAAAGAAAATATTATATATAATAATTGTAATAACACCTCTAGGAATATGTTTACAAAGTTATTATGTAATTATTATGATTTGTTTGTACATAATCTGTTCATTATTTAAGATTCGTCCTGTATTCCGCATATATCAGGGTAACCAGGGTATTTGACGGAACTTAACGCCGTTCTTTACCTTGTTACCATAGCGAAATGAAAATATTTCTTTCCCTTGAGTGGAAATTCAACCCACAAGCATCGCTTTTGCAGTCGACCTCAAATACAGTAGATTGTCAACACTGCAGCTCCTATACTAAATTAATTCTAGTTAAAACCTAATTGATATTTTTGAGATGAAATATTATTCTTATTATCTCACTCGAGTTACGAATCAAAACGCATCGTTATATTTCGCCACTCAAAACGTAATGCAGTAGAGACTCCATTATCCAGCCCTCAGTTATACGGATCCGCGATCTTGCGGACTTTAGATCAATTGTATTAAATGTACAAGATATGCATTTTTTTTTTTTATTAAACGTATAAATATATAAATAAGAAAATCAGATTTTGAGCCGAGAACTATGCAATGTACGTTTTTATCGGCTCAAAACCCGATTTTCTTCACACTTTCGATTATCCGGATTTTCGATTATCCGAATGCGTAACAACAACAATTAATTAATCCGGTTAATCGAGTATCTGCTGTACCTCCGAAATTCGGTAAAAAATGGGGAATGGAAATAGGTCAATGGTAACGTTATCTGAATAATAAAGGAATACAATAAATAATGAAAACTTAAATACACACTAGGTTCCCAGGTTCCCTCTGCCTACCCTACTATATATAGATGAAGTTCTAAAATATAATAAAATAAACAACAAAAGCCGTATGGAATAGCTATAGAAATAAATCTACGGAACACATCCGTCCTATATAAACGTGAAAACGGATTAAAGTAATCAATTACAACATTAATTATTTGCTAACCGAGATAAAGTATGTGTGATTGTACTGATATTGATTGCTTAACAATAGTTTTCTTTCTATTTAATTACATTTTTATTTATTTTTTATTTAGTAAGATAGACAGAAAGACGCGGGAAAGGTAGTGTTGAGACTCTCCGTCCTCATTAAGGCCCATTTATTTTTTATTTAGTAAGATAGACAGAGAGACGCGGGAAAGCTAGTGTTGAGACTCTCCGTCCTCATTAAGGCCCATTTATTTTTTTTTTAGTAAGATAGACAGAGAGACGCGGGAAAGCTAGTGTTGAGACTCTCCGTCCTCATTAAGGCCCGACCATTCCCTTATTTCTGGTTAATTCTGGAGTTATTCCTTGTTGAATGGATGGAACTCAACGCTACACTTTGCGTCATTGCCAAAGCAATAAAATCAAAATATTATATATCAACGTTAGGTATTTTCATGATGTGCAGTGCAGCGTTGATCTTCCGTTGAGGTTCCCTCTACCTACTCTATAATAATATTTGTATTCACATAGACACTGTGTGTATTAACATAAAACGCGGCGTTAAGTTCCACCATTCGACCAAAACCTTCTTGAATTCGAATAAACTTAAATCTTTTCCCGTGATTAAGACACTGTAATGTACTGGCTCTAAATTCTATGAAACTTATTAGTCTCGCTTAAATTGGTTAGAAAAATAATACAGCGCCATCTTCATAGATCATGTGAAGTTAAATGAAACAGCAGAATAGCGTGTCATTACAAACATGTACTATCTAGAACGCTATAAAAAATACTTAACAAGAAAACATAAATGTTTTAAGACTTTTTTTCCTTTTGAATGGGAAATGAACCCGCAACTTTATTATATAGGTATATTTTGACATTTTTCTACCCAATCGAGTGGAAAGCGGGGTGTATAATTGTATTTTACTATGTTTAATCTGCCTTCTCCATCTCGTAAAGGAATGATAAAAACTTAAAATAACCTTTTATACACAAAGCATGTTTTTCTCTCCCGGAACCCGGGAACCTAGTGTTAAGACACTCCGTTCCATTTCCGTTCCCCACTTTCCGCCGGATTTGAGGCATTGTGAGTTGAGTGGCGGAACTCAACGCCGTGCTTTGCCTTATTACCAGAGCGAAGAAATGAAACATTAAATATTTAAATTGAAAATATTAAATATTTCATTTCCTCGACTGGGGATCCAACACAGAACCTGTCGTTTACAGTCAAACACTTGTGCCGTTTTTTAATAGAAGTTTATTTAAAAAAACAGTAATACAGTTTGAATGAAAATATCCAACATGTGGATGCTGGATTTTTTCGTTTATTGCACTGTTCCAATTTATCTATAAATTAAATCAGTTAACAACCAATCTATAGAATGATGAATAAATACAAGAAAGATAACGTTACAATACGATATTATTTTGCTAATGACATATTATTTTATAAATTTATACCTAAGTTATATAAATTAATTAATTTAATACCTTGAAATGCCTGAATTACAGTCCATAATATAGAAAGGTCAAAACAGATGGCGTGAGCAGTAAGTTAGATCGCGCTATCGTTTGGTTCTGTCATAGATATAAGATCTCGTGTTTCAGATGAATAGTTACAATCGTATAATCGACAGTAGTGGTAAATTTTTGAAACGCGCAGCAATTCAGTTGCGTGTTCTTATGAATAACTTGACATATCATTATCGTAGGATGATGGTTAATATCGCCATTCTTCTGTAACGTATTGAGTCCGGGTGTAATAACACTAGACAAGCTTTCCCAACGCAACATTGACGAGCTTGTTAAGACAGAATATGTGCACATTGCACAAATTCAGATACCTCGAGCTGTGATTACGTTAAGAATATGAGAGATACAACTATCATGCTCTCCAAAATCGATAATTGACTATGGGCCCATATAGCTTACAAAAATTTTAAGATCCTGAGTGACCTGTGAGCTCTATTCGTACAATCCGTCCAATCTCTCTTTTTATATAATTGTTTACATTATAAAGGTTGGCTACAGAAAAAAGGAAGCAACTGCCAGATGATATAGTAAATGTCTCAGAATTGTTCGAAGACATATATGAGGATGTTACATATATTAAGATCTAACACTCTGAACACTGAACGCTATGAGAATATTTCATTGTAGTCGGTCCTTCTTTGCTGACAATCATATTAACAATAGAGTTAGGGGCGAATGATTGATCTACCTCCACCTGTTTCTGTGCAGCACATCTCTTTAAGCCGTATAGAGCTTAGAAGTTGATTCTTTTTTGACAAGTCCATTTTGATGGTGAAGGTCCTTCACGTGCGTGATCTTTTGCCTTCGGTTTATCAAATTTTCATCGTTTTTGTAAATTGTGTAGCCAAAATATGACAAAATTCATTGCTGGCATATGTGAGACAAGTTTTTGTATAGAGCTGCGTCAGAATTGATGCATCGGTGCACTTCCACAGTTTATGTAGATGTAGATGTATATCAAATACAATATCCAGTACCAGATTAACATATTTCATTTAATTATTACACTCAAGTATACAAGGCACACATCATAGTTTGGAACAGGCCATACATCTCTTCCATGGATTCCAAATAAACAATATAGGTCGCTATTAATAAAAAAGACGAAATAATGAGCCAAAAAAAAACATCACGCAAATCAGTTTAGTTGTCTCTTGGTGAGTAATTACTGCCGCCAACACCCCGTGTAATACCAGAAGAGCTTCAGGTGTGTTGCCTGTTGATAGACGGAATAGGCGCAGATTTGATTAGTTAAAAATTGTACCGAAAGTAGGTCATCCGGCTACATACATACGTGAAACGTAAAATGAAGTTCTTACGATTATGCACGGTTATCTTATCTAAGTCTAATCTTCAGAAGCGTCTAATATTTTTAAGAGTCGCTGAATTTCTGTTATCAAACTATTAACCAAAATTAGAACTAGAATTACTAAACCATTTCGGGCAAACCAAAAGTGAATAAAATAATTGTCAATAATCCTGTAGTGAAATTATTGTTCGTAGATATTGTGATGAAAAGAATTTTAAAAGTTTATTTTATTATATTTCAGCTAATTTATAATATAGTTTTCTTTATATTCTAAGTTCATTCAAATATAATGTGAGCAAAAATTGAGAATCAAAGTATTCTTAAGAGAGGCAATCTCAACTACTTGTTTCTTTTTTCTGCTAGTTCTCTGATAAAAGATGAAATAGCTGATGTATACGTATGAAATTAACACACGTTGTAGCTACTCAGTAAGTCAATTCGGCACTTTGTTATTTTGTTATTAAGGTCTTTTGAAATGTGTCAGTGAAATAATTTGTATTATTCGAGGGTGATGCTTGTATTAGTACAGGATCCCTAGTACATTTTTCATTATACACTAATAACAAGCTGGTTTTTTGTGAGTAGCTTCCTTTTGAAGACATGAGATTTTCGCCGGATGTATGTTTCTGCAAAATTTCGCCCAAGCCTTCCTGGCTTCCTTGGCACTGTCTTCTAAAACCCTTTTGGGTAGCACAGGTATAGACAGGATATAACCAAATAAAAATTATAGTTAACGCTTAAATTAAACGCTTAAAGGGTTTTGGTTATGTAAAGCAATTTAGATCACTTCAAAAATTTGTCAATCAGAATTTCTAGCAGGCATCAGACTACTAACAGTCTGATGACTGTTAATAGTTTATACTTTAATGTCTTGTTTATTGGGTTACAAAACTAGAAAAAGTCAAAATTTTGTTTTTAACAGCATGTTATGTTAATATGTAAATTATATTAGTATTCATTTTTCCTTTTTTCTCATAAATATTACTCCTTTAAAATTATACCTAAATATATAAGTAATTTTATGTTCTTTTGATGTCAGTGAAAATAATACAGTGTGTAATAATATAATAATGTCTTTTTTTTACTCACCAAAAATAGAATGAAAGTGAATTAGGGTAAAAGTAAAAATGGAAAAATACTATTATGTACACAATACTTTAAAAGGCGACTGAGAGCGCAGACCGGCATAAAATGGTCGAGTGTGGGATGGGCAGTATCATTCCCCCTTAACTACACAGTTCAATATGTCCAGCGTGGTGCCTGCTGCCGTTCCACGCTCGAGTGTGATACCTTCTTCGAGCAGACCGCACCAGTAGCACTAGTTTTTCACCCGCTTTCAGAAGCTTCGATGTTACTCCATCCTTACTCGGCGCCTTGTGCTTCTTAAGTAGTTTCAGAGCAATCCTAACCTCGTATAAGCTGATGTCCGGGATATTTTCGGTGAAGTGTCAGGTTAGCTTGGCTCTCGGATCTTTCTCCAAGCCTACATCAGATTTAATAGACGATGTGTATAATTGTCCATAGAAACTTTTTACATCCCTTAGAACATTCATTTTAGTCGACGTTATACTGCCGTCCTTTATCTTCAGATATGTTATCGGCTTTACCCAACAGAGATATTCCTAGTATTCGTTTTGGAGCCTTGGTTATGCTCGATCGTATCTTCAAAAATATTGAAATTGGAAGTCATTCATTTAGTATTGAAGGCACGGATCTTTCTATTGAGCTGCCTATATAACTCCGCGGCCCCAGTTTTCCCTTAAGTTGTGAAAAGAACTTTCACTTCAATTCGACAGTTTCCACAAACCTTTTGTTAACATCCTCCATTGTAATGCAATTCTCAAGACCACTGAAGTGATTTTGCAATTCTAATTGAAACTTCAGGTCTTCAGGTTCGGGTTAAGATGGAGCGTAGACTTCATTAATCAAGCTCTTTCGACTTTGACGTTGATCTTCACGTGCCTCTACTATTCGGTGATCACTTTTGGTTCCAAGCCACGAATAACGAAGATATCATTGAAGACTTGTCTCTTGTTGATCAAGATAAAATCTATCTCATTTTTGACCGTATCATTGGGGATCCAGGTCCACTTCCTCAAACGCTGCTTCTGGAGAAAGCAGTTCGTTATAAAGAATCTCTCTTTTTCCAAAAAGTCGACGAGCCTCTGTCACCTAGGGTTCCTCTGTCCATATCGAAATTGCTCCACTCTGAAATTTGAATCACCTCTCTTGCCGAGTTTTATGTTAAAGTCCCCCCGTAACAACTGTCAAGTGAGTTTTAGAGATATGTATGACTCTACGAATAACTTCAACTCACACATAACTTTAACTCACACATAACTTTAACTCACACATAACTTCAACTGTGTGTCAGTATCAGTATGACGAGGTCGATGCGTACACCAGAATGACCTTCAGTGAATATTTTTCACATATTCTGAGTATCAGGTAGGCCACCCTGCTTGCGGACGTTCGATTGTTGCTATGTTCTTCACAGAGGATTTATAGATGATGAATCCGACACCATGGGATTGATGTTCACCCTTCTGTACTTTTTCAAGCTCCACAATCTTGTCATGTGTACTCAAAGTGCGCATTTTGTAAGTTTTTTTTCATCATCGTCATGACCGTTACAGAATTAGTGGGGCTTCCGGGGCCTGGTTTTTATATGTTATACGCTTATTTAGGCGTCTCGCTCATACTCACTACGCTGGGCAGCCGGGTTGGGGAACGCAGTACAGTTGCACTTTGTAGATAAGGAGGTATATTTCTGTACATCTCAGCTATTTTATCCCGGTCTGCTGACTTAGTCGCACCTATGAGACCGACACCTATGAGAAGATAAGGGGTGGTGGCAATTGTATCCTTAAGCCGTCACCACACGGCTTCTTAAGCCACCACCACACTGCTAAATTTTCTGAAAAAACACTCGACTTCGCGTTAAAGCGCCTTGCGACCAGCACCTCGGTCGGACAATGTTGGTTTATTTTTTCCCCTAAGCGGGTTAGGAGCACTTCAAACTCCACAAGAGTACGGTTGTGGGGAAAGTCAACACCGACGACTACTAGATCATCGACAATTGCATCCCACACCCTTCTCGGCTATCTGAGTGATAAGAGTTACGAACCCCATTGTTGTCTGTGACCCAGTTATCACGTGCGGGAATACTGTGGCTTATATTCACCCTCGACACACGGAGAGCCATCTTCTGGTTTCCATGTTTTACACCACCATATCCCTGGCTGGGACATTAACCCCACTGGCCGGGCAGACCGGGAAAAGAGGTGCAGCCGCGCACTGATTTTGTTTGAGCCCAGTTTAGCCACACCTAAAGCACTGCTGATTTCTGTAAAGCGCACTGCTGCAAAGCAGACGGTGCCGTCAGCTGTAGGTCGCACCTCGCAAGAGGACGGACCGCGGTGGCAACTGAGTTGCCTCGACAAGGGACTTCTGGAGGAAGCTGCGATAGTGCAAGCCTGGCTGCCCCAGAGCTTGGAGTCTGCAGAAGACGCCGCAAACTGGGCGCAGAGGGCAATGACGCGTATCTGCAACGCGTCAATTCCCCGCTCCGGGCGCCGCCCTCAACGGCGGCAAGTGTGGTCGGGTGAGATCGCTCAATTGCGCAACATCTGCATTGAGGCGAGACGCCTTTACACGCACTATCGCAGGCGGGCACGCCGGCAGCAGGAGGAGGAGGACCGGCTGTACTGCGCCTACGTCAGCTTCGGCTTATAGGTCGATTGTGCTGTTGAGCGAGATCGCCAAGCTCTTCGAGAGGGTGGTAGCGAGAAGGCTACAGCAGCACCTCAAGAGGACAGGTCCAAACCTCGTCAGCAGCCAGTATGGCTTCCGAAGTGGACGCTCCACGGTGGATGTCATACTGCAGGTGAAGTCCCATGCGCAGGACGCAGTGGCTCGGGGCAAGGGGGTCTTGGTGGTGTCTTCAGACATCGCCAACGCTTTTAACTGCATGCCTTGGCCCTGCATCAATGAGGCACTCATTTACCATCGGGTGCCTCCATACCTGCGCCGCATCATCGGGGCTTACCTCTCCGAGAGGTCTGTGACCTTTCCTGGAAGCTCTGGCTAGGGAGCTTGGCAGGTGTCGTGCTGTGTTCCACAGGGATCGGTGCTGGGTCCGATCCTCTGGAACATCGGTTACGACTGGGTGCTTCGGGGCAGCACCCTGCTGGGGGTAAAGGTCCTCTGCTACGCTGATAACACGCTGGTCTTAGCGCAGCAGAGAACCTATCGCGAGGCAGCAGTGCTCGCGACAGCTGGCGTGGCTCACGTCGTCGGGTGGATTCGGCGGCTGGGCCTGAAGGTTGCACTACACAAGTCTGAGGCAATCTACTTCAACGCTACGAGGAGGGCCGCTCCGCCAGAGGCCCACATCCTCCCGGCCCCATCGGTCCCGAGGCTGTTGAAGACAGCGGGGGCCTTGGCGCGCCTTTTGCCCAACGTCAGGGGGCCGAGCGCCTCGAGCCGTTGGCTGTACACCGGAGTGGTCCGATCGATGGCGCTGTACGGTGCTCCCGTATGGGCGGACGACCTGAACCGGCAAAACGTCACCCTGCTGCGGCGGGCGCAGAGGGTGATGGCCATCAGGGTGATACGGGGGTACAGGACCATCTCCGGTGAGGTGGCGTGTGTGCTGGCAGGAGTCCTGCCGTGGGACCTGGACGCGATTACTCTGGCGTCGGTCTATTGCCGGCGTCGAGGTCTTGCGTCCTGGGCTTCGGCAAGGTCAGCACCACAGGAGGAGGCGCGGTTTAGTCCCACATAACCCACTCGAGTCCCCACTCACGATAAAAAAACAAAAAAAAAATCCTCCACTAGATGTTGAAATTTTATTTTATAGTAACTGCAAACTTAGTAAGAATTTAAATAGTAAAAAAAATAACTTTTACAAAGCCAATTATAGACTAATAAATAATGCTCTTTCTGAAGTGAACTGGGAAAAAATATTTGTTAACTGTGTTGATATTATGGAGTGCTTAAAAATGTTATTGATAAGTATGTACCTCCTATCAAGTTTGTACATGGAAATCGACCTCCTTGTTTTAATAAGTCACTCCAGAAATTGCTTTGAGAAAGGAACATTTTGCGTCTCAGATACAAAAAATATCATAACCCCCCGGATGAGCTTGAATTCAAACTAATTAGTAAAAGATGCGAAAATCTAGAAAAAAAACTTTATAATATGTATATTAAAGTAACTGAACAGAGGATTCACAATAATCCCAAGTACTTTTGGTCATTTGTAAGGTCTAAAAAAGATGAAATAAACTCTTACCCAAATATAATGACGGACGGAGTGACTTATGAATCCAATGGATCGGATATATGTAACCTATTTGCTAATTCATTTTCTAAATCTTATGTAACAACAGACCCGGGTAACAAAAATATTGTCAACCCGAATGTCATTGGCATAGCACAAAACAGCTTCTGTCTAGGTAATCTTAAAATATCTAAAGCAATAGTTCTAAAAAAACTACAGTCACTTGATGCTCGTAAGGGTTCGGGTCCCGATGGAATTCCACCAATTTTTGTCAAAAATTTTGTATAGCATTGGTCACACCTCTGTATTATATTTTCAACTAATCATTAGATTCGGGCACTTTTCCCAGTGATTGGAAGATTGCTAGGGTCGTACCTATCTATAAATCAGGTGACAAGGGCTCTGTAAGTAATTATCGGCCTATTTCAATCCTGTCGACAATGGCATTCAACAATATATTAGTGATCACCAGCATGGTTTTGTAAAATCTAAATCAACGTGCACAAATCTGGTCACCTTTGTTGAAGGTATTGCTGAGGCTTTCGATAAACGTGATGAAGTAGACGTTATTTATACGGATTTCAGCAAGGCCTTTGACAAGGTTCCCCACTTACCTCTTATTGACAAATTAGCTGTATACGGCTTTACGGGAAACTAACTAAACTACTGTACCGACTTCGATTCTCTAAAAAATAGTGGCAGTAGTGGTAAATTTTTGTAACACGTAGCTAATTTACTACGCACAATGCCCCGAATTCGAATGTATCATAATAGACTTTCGCTGCTTAAAAATAACGTTGACAATTATTTGAATTACTTTCAAATAATTTTATAGATTTATAATTAAAATACTTACACAAATGTAGCCGAGAAACTTAGACCTCCCTCCTGGCAGAGGTGAAAAGTCGAAATCATACGACTAACAACGAGGTAGCTTGCCGAGCTGATCTAGCTCAATCGGCAGTCATTGCGGCGGGCAGACGAGTTCTTGGCATTTATAAGAGAGGACGTGTCATCGACAGAAAGACAGGCTATTGGAATTACAAGGTACAAAAGGTGACTTGTCAAAAGAAGACTGCCTTCAAGAAGTAGCAGAAATCCAACTCTTTGGAGTACATAGAAGAGACGTGCTAGCAAAAGAACTGTTACTCGGGCTACAGAGTGGCTGCCTTATTGAGAGCTTATCACTATTATTTGATAAACTTGAAACTGTAGAGAGGCAGAAACTCTGTTACGATGGGATAGGAGAAAGGAGATCAGTTGTGAAAAATTTCGTCTGTATCTGACCAACACAGTCGTCCAGTCTGAACGACGACCGAATAACTAAAATGACTCCAGATAGACTGCAATGCGTGCATCACTGTAATTGTCAAGGAATCTGAAATCCTAATTCAGGCCATCCCCTGGCAAAGGCAATTAGAAAACACGTGACGATTACCAAAGAGCAGGGTCGTGAAATTAGACTGTTTTGGCTTTGAGCACATTGGGTGTCGTTAGGAACGAATGTGCTGAGAAATTAGTAAAAGAATCAGCCCTTTCAGGTATTGATCACAGGACTATGATTAAATTCCGATGCCATATGTTAAAGAAATGATTAAGAAAAACTCTATGCGATTATGGCAGAATAGATATGAAAGAGTAGATAGATATAAGAAGATAGCCTAGCATTCAGAAGAACGAGGACGATGGTTTTTGCATCGTTACACGTCCAGACGCTAACGAATCATGACGTAATTGTAGAATATTTAGATCGATTCATACTAAGAAATTCTCCCGATCTGCGAATACTATCAGAAAACATCTGAGGCACATTTTATTAGAAAGTCTGAGATATTCTTCTTACTGGTTTGAGCTAGATTATGAAGAATACCAATATTTGAAAGCCCATTTATGCCGTCTTGTGACCAGCTCAATAAAATAGGTGAGACAGAAGAACGAAGGTCACGAATAATAAGCGTAGATGCGGTGCTGGTTGAATATAATAGATGAATTGTAAGATCGACTGGGTTGCATAAAGACCTCTGAATAACATGAGGTCATAGTGTTAGAGGAGAGAGGTGAAGACCTTAGTTACCTTAGCCCTGCACACTTCAGCACCGAACAAGTCCACCCAGCACTATCAATGAAAGTGGCTCAGAACGTGTTTAAAGAATGACCGCAGAAAACAAAAACAATAGTCTAGAGTCAGAGAAGAAACACTCAGTTGGAAGAGTCATTTGCAGCGCCTTTAGTGCTATCGTAGGGAGTGTATTTAACAAGAGAAATCTTGAAGCATAATAGGCAGACGATGGTGCTTTAGGAATTCACAACAGAATTCAGCGGAAGTTCCAATTGTAACACCCCAGCCAAAACCTACAAAAGCGTCAATGAACTAAGTCCAACCACCATACTTGTTACGAATTCGAGAACAGGAAGATCACTATACGAATGCTTTACTCGAATTCCTCACGGTTCTGAAAACCATCAACCAAGTCAAGTTCAGAACTTACAAGGAAATTATGCTTGCTTTTCAAGGTGGATACTTTGAGAATTAAGATTGAGAGTATAACTTAAAGTAGCAGAAGCCGCGATATACAACTATAATAGTAATCATATCATCACGGAAAGTATAAAAGGCACTTTGACAGCATACACGAAGAGAAAACCAGAAGAACAGAAGATCTCCAGTTGAGAGCACCTGCTAACTGCGTTATCTGCATACATTTCGCTGTATAGTATACAGCGAAATGTACGCAGATAAGGGGGTATACATACAGTATTGCCGGTACTGTGTTTTCGAAGGTCAACCGTGGTCTCCCCCTCCCTCTCTTACCGCTCACTTTTCCTTCATAAATCTTTTTTATCATTCTTTCTTTATTCATTCGCTCGACGTGCCCACCTGAGCACTTTCTTCTTCATTCTCACTGTAACATCCACGCTAGTACCTACCATCTGTGTATCTCTTTATCGAAACATTTAAACTGACTCCGCATATCCGACAAAGAGATTTCATCTTTACAGTATTCATCTTTCTTACATTCTTTTATTCTTTTCGCTGCCGTATAACAGTGTCGGTACCAACACTGAATTGTGTACGGTCAATCGCGCAGCTAGTTTCACTATTTCAACAATGCAGCTAAGGCCCTGTTAACTCTGTTACCGGCAGCAATACGCCTTTCCACATCCATTTCGTATCTTCCGTCTCTGCTAAACATTTTTTTCAGAAACTTCGTTTATTTTAGCTTCACGCTGTATCCCGCACGAGGCAGGGTAGTAGGCAGAGTGAACCCGGGAACCTAGTGTTAAGAAGTGTCTTAAGTGTGTGTGTAACGGAAGTGGAATGGAGTGCCGTTCCACTTCCGTTGTCCACTTTCCGCCGAATTTGAGGCATTGTGTGTTGAGTTGCGGAACTCGACGCCGCGCTTTGCCTCATTACCAGAGCGAAGAAATGAAATATTAAATATTAAATTAAAAAAATTAAAATGAACTACCAAACTGACATGGCGCAATCTTGTTTAACACCTGATTGGATGTCAAACCAAGGCGACTTGCCCACTCCTACTTGCACGCAGGATGAGTGATCTCTGTAAAAGACTTTACAACCTGTAGCAAGGGTTCGCTCACATTGTACCGCGGCAGTGTCTCCCATAATCTCTTTCTTACAACCACGAAAGCACAGAATTTTTTTTGGTTTACTGCCAAAATTTTTGCCGTGATCATGCCGAGGGAAAAGATCTGATCCATACACCCTCTTCCAGGTCTAAAGCCCCCCTGCGCTTCCTACAAGAGCCTTTCGGATCTTTCTTGCATTCGTCTTGCATAAATTTTACTACCTAAGCTAATCATACTGAGCAATCATAGCTTGCCCCAAACTGGTTTCCAACATAAATTGCACATAAACCCGAATAGGTCCAAGACGCGTGGCCCACCATATTTGATCATCTCGGCAGTGCAGTAACTCCATCTGCTCCCACTGCCTTACCACATTTCAAACTTCGTATGGCACTCTCAACTTCTGTTACACTGATTTCGCTATCCGCTTCATCAAGACTCGCGTTTCGTTGTAACTTGAGGCAGAGGCGTCATCACATTCATACATCTCCTTGTAAAATTCCGCCCATCGCTGCAAAACCTGTGGTTGTTTCCAGAAAGTTGTTCGTATCAGTACTTTCGTTTGGTGTTTTTGCTGCTTATTTTTATACTATTACATATATATAAAATCATACTTTTCTCTTTCGTTCGCTCCCATGTGTACATGTGAATTAGTTTCTGGTCAAACATAGTGTTTGGCCAGAAACAAATAAATTTCCTTGCAAATTTCCAATATAAGCAACCTTGCAAAATTCCTCTTATCACCATACTTCTCTAAAACTCCTTCGTAAGCGCTACGCGCAGTTCCGACTCATTCGTTCAAATCACCACATATTATTAATTTTTCATTCTCTCTAACACTACCTAGAACGTCTCTGACACTGTTCCAAAACTCCTCAAGTTCGCATAATGGAGCTGAGGATACCGGTGTATACGCCACTAAAAAGAAAACTCTAGTTATCCCCAGCTTGAAGCGCACTCAAAGCAGCCTCGGGTTGATCACCTTGTACTCTATCATTGCACTAACCAACCGAGAGGACAATAATACGCCTATGCCTCGGCTCCCTCGCTGGCTCTCTGGTACGCCGGCTCAGAGAGCGATCCGGTTGCCAGGTAAATCGGTCGTGTCATTGTCTTTTCACTTGGTCTCAGTCACACAAATAACATCCAGATCTCTGCCTTCCATCACATCAAATAATTCATCCATCCTCCCTCTTACATTCCACGTAAATATTTGTAGCTCTGTCCTTCGCTTCCCACCGATCCGGACCCGGCGTGCTGGGTGACGGTCCCCAACGCGGCTTTTGTCTTCACTTATCACACCAGCGGGGACGCACTGGTGCGTCACTTTGGGGAGCCGTTCTATCAGTGCGCGCTAGTATGATGTACATTGTGGCACATGGAACGTTGCAACCCTCTAAAGGGCGGGCAGGGGTGGCTTCAAGCAAGCCTTCCATCGTGGACCTCCCAACTAATAATTACCATATAACGTATCACATATTACTTTAATACAATAAAATAAATAGTAATTGAATTATTATTATCAGTTAATTGTAAAATAAAGTATTTTTGTAATTAATATTTGTCTTTAAATTATAAGTAAATTGTAAAATAATGTTTTTGTAAACAACACAAACAAACACATAAAAATTTGTAAAAAAAATTAGTCAAACTTTGTCTAAGAAAACCAAACCAAAAAAAATTTAAATGGTTCTCAATAGTCTCTACTAACTTCCCCTTAAAGCTTTGTATCTATCTTCCAATCACCCTGTATATTAACTTAATATAACAAATCATTTTAATTTAATTCAATTCAATATTAAAATTTAATTTAAATTTTTAATTAATTTAGTTCCATTCAATTCAATTTTGTTTAATTTAATTCCATCCAATTTAATTTATTTAATTTAATTCAATTCAGTTTAATTTAATTTAAATCAAATCTATTTTTACTAATTTGATTCAATTGAACCTTAAATTTTAACTAATTTTACTTTATACAACTTTATTTTATTTTATTTGATGCATCACCAAAAATGCATGTAAAAAGACTATAGATTGAAAATAAATTGGCTTTATTATTAGTTTTATTAATATATTTAAACGGAGCACGAAGAGAATCAGATAGATGTAACCGCTTGATAGTCGACGAAGATGTGATGAACCACTTTGTAGCGAAAGTGATGGCAGGCAGAATCACCGGACTATTCTGAAGAAATTCTATTAATTGTAGACGTGAATCAGCCACCCCAGATAGACCCAGCCCATCAATAAGAACCTTTTGTGTACTCACAGGGATCTCATGGAAGTCGCCTAGGCACTAAGAGAGATATATCATGGTATATATTTTTCGAAGAGGGCAATGCATTCCCTTTCTATGAAGGATACTAACATAACGCCGCAGATGACAGAGAGTACATTTTTCACTTTCAGGTTTTGTAACCCAATAAACAAGATATTAAAGTGTCAACTGCTAACAGTGAGATTTTTGATTGATAAATTCGTCAGGTGATCCAAAATATTTTACATAACCAAAAACAGAGAACACTTTAATCGTAAAATTTAAGCGTTAACCATAACATTTATTTGATTACCTTCCTCTCTACAATTGCGCTATCCAAAAGGAACTACACAATGACAGCGCAGCTAAGGAAGCCAGCCACGACGAGCTAGGAAGACTCGGGCAAGATTATGCAGAAACACATATAAGGGGAAAAACAACATTTATATTCATGCAATATGACGAGTTACCACGACTTTTGATATACAATAACGACTTAAAAAGTCCGAGGGCAAGCCATACAGCAACCAGTTTATCAATGAAGCCAAAATGCCTGTTATTTCAAAGGTATCATTGTCTGTTAAAAGTCAAACTGTAAAATTATTAAAAAAAAAAATAAAATATCCCGCTGAGTTTCTTGAAACGGTTCATGGCAGTGACTTTAGTGATTAACCGGTGTTAAATTGTTTTGACGCTTAAAAAAATTAAGCTTGAAACTTTTTATTTGAATAAAATATTTAATTTTGAATTTAAAAGAAAACACTTCATGATTAGCTACGAGTATAACCCGGACAAGAATTTTAAACTGACCAAAGCGACCAGTGAAGAGTAATATTCCTTTACAGTGTGCAGGTGTATACAAACTTGATTGTGACTGTGGCTTATCATATATAGGTCAAACAAAGAGAAGCATCGGTGTTAGGGTGAAGGAACCCATTTCCGATGTCAAAAATGGTCATATATCAAAATCAGCTGTGTATGAGCATACATCAAACAAATCCAACCATTACATCAGGTTTGATAAACCCCACATACTCGCTAGGGAGAATAGATATATCCCTAGAATGATCCGCGAGGCTATTGAAATACAAAAACATACTAATTTCAATAGAGAAGATGCTTGGAAACTTTCCACCACCTGGGACCCACTCTTAAAAAAATTAAAGTCCCCAGCACACCACACTAGAGGACCAGATACAGTTAGCTCATTCTGCAAGAATCCAGGGCAGTACGCGAGACAATGAAGGAATCGTTGGCGGTAGTTTGATATAATAATTATATCAAATGCCACCTCAGTCTACCCGTGACCACGGACTACTGTGAAGTGTTCGAAACGTCGAGTTTCTCAAAAATTTTTACCATTCAAGATACGCGATTAATCCGGTTAAAAGTGTTTCATTCAAAATGTCCAAAGAGTTTGATGCTATGAATTTAACTGAAAATTTACCGAATAACCGAATATCATCATATTTCTGTATGGCAATATCGTTGAATATTGAAACATTTATTCATCAGTCCATATTTCCATAATTGCATCGAGTTATTGGGGCTTACCAAGATTGAGTTATTAAGGCTTACCAAGGAAGATCAGTAAGCTCTTGAATGAGGATAGGAGAAGTGCGAGTAACTGGACGGTTTTCCACGAAGCCCGGTTATAGGGTAGCTCCTGCGGAATATGTGAGTCTTTGACTTGGCAGACGTACCAAGCTGATGACAATCCAGGAACTTCCTCGTTTAGTTATCAAAATTGTAATCAATTTATAATAAATAATATTTATATTACTTTTCTGCTATTTTAATGCTTCAATAATAATGTTTATTTTATAATAATATGCAAGTACATATATATCAATTGCATTATAAATAATATTTAATTGTCCCATTATTTATAACACGCGCGACACTAATGGCGAATCACGTGTTCCAAAAATAGAAGAAATTTGTATTGTCGAAGTCTTCATCTGGTAGCAATATCTGAGGGATCTTATATTTATGATGATAACCAAACGATAGCGCGATTCAATTTACTGCTGACGCCATCTATGTAGCCCTCTTCAAATGCTGGCTTTACTTTCGTCTATCTGACATGTTTCTCATTTGTAAAATAATTTCATACACATTATTTATTTTATCTTTTTTTTTTATCAGAGAACAAGCAGCAAAATATAAAGAGGTAGTTGAGTTTCTATCTCTAAACAACACTTTTCCAAATTTTAACTATTTGTTCAACCCCAGTCTTTGTTTTCTAACAATTGTAATAAAAAAAGACTAGGTCTGGGAACCGAAATATATATCAGAGAACAAGCAGCAAAAAACTAAAAATAATGTTGACATTTTCTCTCTAAAGAATACTTTGATTCCTAATTCTTTGTATGAAACAGCAGCAGTTGTAATTGAATTAATTTAATATAGAGAAAACTATATAAAGTAGTTAAAGAATAATAAAATAACCATCAAAAATCCTCTTCATTACAAAGTCAAGGAAGACTTATTAAGTTATATTATATTAGTTGTATAATAAAATGTCGAGAATATTTATATTTTGCAACATTATGTTATAAATATAAAATAAATGAAAAAATCTATAAATGTGTCTATAATTTGATTTCACTCTAGTGTTTACTCTAAGAACAGTTGATCGACATAGAGCCTTTTCCAACACTCTTTCTTTTAGTCTGGTTTCCTCTTCGTTCTACTCCACAAACCCGGATGTAGCGCTGTATGCTAAAAAGTTTTGCTCCCCAAAATTGAGTATCCACCTAAAAAATCAAGCATAATTCCCTCGCACATTCTAAGATTGACTTTTATAATCAAGTGTTTTTATATATTTAAGATGACTTTAGGCCTGCGACTGCATGAATTGTGCGGAATGATGCAGGGCTTCTAAGTGACCCAAAAATTTTACTGCATGAATCTTAGTTTGTCTGCCATTGCTCTGCTTCTGTAGTCCAAAATAGACCATTTAGGTCAATATCATACAATGCTCTATTTGCCTCCATTTTGCCTCTCGTCGGTCCTACCCATTCTATGGACCTATTACAATCTTGATTAGTGTTGTCAATTCTTTTTTATTTTACTGTTTATTAGGTTATTTAGCAAGAGTAGAGCTTATAGAAGCTTTTGATAGCTGAAACCTAATCTTTAATTATAAGCCTTGAACTAACCGATTCTATTTGCTACAATAATTGGATCATTGTATCTCTGTTTGTGTGCATGGATGTTCAAATGTATAAATGGTAAGTGATGAACAAATATTTTACTTATAATTCTATAACATTATTTGGAGCTAGTTCATATGATTATTAATGTATTTTTTAAACAGCAATAAAAATTAGACTTTCTAATGTGACACGTACGAATTAGAGACATTGCGTGTAGATTGGCAGAATTCAGCACCACGCTTTATCTCAAAGTTTAAAAACACGCTGCCGATTAGCTGCGCGTTACAAAAATTTACCACTACTGTCGTTTATATAAATGTAATTGTTCATCTGAAACACAAGATCTTATATTTTATAACAGAACCAAACGATAGCGCGATCTAACTTACTGCTCACGCCATCTGTTTTGACCTTTCTATATTATAGAGAATAATTTTAAAAATGTATGTGTACTAATTTGGCTGTGTTATTACATATGGCAATGAATTCTCGGATTTGATTATCAAGGTAGACTAACTTAAGTTTAATTAACTGTTCTCGATTTTCTAACTAATATAAATTAGTGATGATGACTAAGCATTCAATGTATAAACATTGAATGCTTAGTGATTTCATTTAACTGTAATATTCACGTAAAAAAGGTAAAATAGGGATGACAAAATAGGGACATATAAGAAGATAAAATAGAGACATATAAGAAGGACGAAAATGTATTTAATTAAGATCATTTAAATTTCATGCAGGATTTTGAATTCCATTGCATTAAACAATGAAATTGTAACCTCGTTCAATATTGAAAAGTGCAACTTTTGTATTTACTTAATTTTTGTTCTTTTGCTTGTAATGCGCTAAGCTGATGAAGTTCTTGAATTGATTAAACAAGAGCTCTCATGAGGCAGCCATGACTTCGAATACTGGAAATTAGATTCAATCCTTATTTTCTGGATAAAAAATTCATAACATTTTTGGCATAACACTATTTTTCTGCAGATTTTTGTTGGTAAATCTCTTCCCAGTAAATATTTTTTATTTAATAATAATATGCAAGTGTACCATTTATATAACAAATTATATAAAATTGGTCCATTAATTATAACACGCGCGACAAAAGTGGCGCATCGTGTGTTCCAAAAATTTAAATATATCTTGAACTAGTATTTTTTATTGTCATCTCTTAACCCCTCGCGAGGAGAGGGGGCAGACGGCACCAGGATCATATGGCCGTGGGAAACTTCACCGTGGCGACCGTATTGATTTCTTGATTAGCTACGTGTCGTGTCTATGCAGGTAAAAAATTTAAATGGACTAAGGAACTTGTGCATCAAATTCTTTGGTCCTTTCAAATTTTCTGTGACTCTAACTGAATACCAACCGAATAACCTAATATTATTACATTTTTTCATAGCAATATCGTTGAATTTTGAGACACTTATATATCAGTACGTGTTTCCAATAGTATCGAGTCATTGGGGCTTACCGAGATGGGAGGTCAGTTAGCCCTTGGAGGAGGATAGGGGTAGTATGAGTTACTGAACTGTATTCCACAGAGGTCAGTTATAGGGTCTCTATTGCGGAAAATGTGGGAGTCGATGACTTGGCAGATGTTCCCAGCAGACGACATTCTTGAATTTGTTAAACATAAGAGTTATACGAGGTAGCCATGATTGTGAACCCAGGACCTTAAATTCAATAATTTAATTATTTAGGTGATTAAAAAATATTTTTTAATGGCATAACATATTTTTCCTATTTTTATTGAATTTCATTCTGATAAATTATTTTTTTAACGGTAATACGCAAGTATCTACCAATGACATAATATATAATATTTAATTGCCCCATTATTTATAACACGTGCGACACGAATCACGTGTTCCAAAATAGAATAAATTTGAATTGTCGAAATCATAACAATTGGTAGCTTGACTTTCTTCTCTCGTCCCCCCGAGGAGGGAGAGGTGAAACGGTACCAGGGCTGAACCCCCTGACCGTGGGTTCTATCTCCGCCCACAAATATGGCCGCGTCCTTGAGATGGACCTAGGCTCTAAGAGGTTGTCCTTTTAATTTAGTGCTTAGATGAAAGCGGGAGTGAAAAACAGACTGAGAAAAGTTGAGGGCAGCCCTAGCGGCGTTTCTGCTTTCTTCCACTGAGCCGTCATACACAAGTGACGGTCTATAACCACACCCAGGGATGTTGTGGTCTGGGTCCAGGCGATACATCTTCCTTGGAGGACTAGCCGAGGAAGGAGCTGCCTGTGGCCTCCAAGCAATATGGCATGGGTCTTGTCCACGTTCAGCGTCAACCTTCGCTTCGCCAGCCAGTCCGGGACTAGATCCAGGGCACGCTGTAGCTTGATTCCTGCATGTGCTGGGTTCAGTGACTTCACTAGGAGCGCGATGCCCACTTTGAGATACGCCCACTTTGAGTTGGCAGCTGTCTGACATGGCGCCGTCCACCCTTACCCGGAAGATCGTGCTGCGTAGGAAACCGGCAAGGAGCCTTAAGATACGGTGTGGGACACCGGCGCGAGCAACCTTCCACAGTAACCTGTCCTGCCAGACACGGTCGAATGCACTGGCCACGTCAAAGTAGAGGGCTGCTGCTACCTCCTTCTTGTTGGCTCCGTAATGGACCACTCTAGCAATCTGCAGCGTCGTAGAGTGGCCCTGGCGAAATCCAAATTGTTCGGGTCGGGGCCATGAGTTCTCGACTATTGAGGAGATAATCAGCTTCCCAAGTAACTTTAAGATTGCGCTGAGAAGAGTGATCGGGCAGTAGCTGGATGGCTGCCTGAAGCCCTTGCCTTGCTTCGAAATCGCAATGACAAGTCTTTCTTTCCACGCCCGGGAAAGTACCCCAGATGTAAGATCTCATTGAACAGCCTGGTCAGGGCTGCTACTGTCCTCATCGGGAGATGACGGAGTGCGTCGTTGGTAACTCCATCGATCCCCGGAGCTTTCCTCGGCTTCAGTGAGGAAATTACCCACTTGATGCTCGACGGGGATACAAATAGCGGAAGTGGTGATGGGAGAGGTGGGTTTCCAATTTGGTTGAAAACCTCAGTCTCGACTACCGCAAGGTGATCTGGGCGAAGGCTGGGAGTCAGCTGAAACTGATGCTCCAGGTGGTCTGCCAGAATGCTAGCCTCGTCCTGGGGATTATATCGCAGCGAGCCATCTGCGTAGTATAGCGGTCGAGGCAGTGGTGCCTTTTTGGTCACTGGCGACACAACTTGTTGAGGGAAAATTGGTCCTCGCTAGCTTCAGTAATCCTCTCATTCTGTCTCTCGACGGCGGACGACTCCAACTCTAAGTGAATGCGCTCGACCCTGCCATTCAGCTTGGTTTTCAGTGGCCGGGTCCCAGGCTCTCTGCCATTCTTTGCGAGTCTTCCTCTCCTCCCGGCGATGAGGGCCAAAACTCACCTTGGTAGCGGGAGGAAGTTTCCTTGTGAGCCGTAGCTTCCACCATAGCCTCCTGCATTGCCGTCGTGAGACCCAACATCAGTCCTGTCTATACTGAGAGAGACTACAACAACTGAGGGTTGAGGTTTGGCGGAGGCTAATGGATGATGTAGCTGCTGCAGATTGAACGAATCGACGAACGAAGTGCGTCAGGGAAGGTGATGGTGCCGGTCTCGGTCTTGGAGCTGGCGACGGTGGTGTCAAGTGTCAAAGAGGTCGTCGTCGTGGGTCAAGGAAGTCCGGAAACGGCTTCTGGGCCCTTCACCCCACGTTGACTGCAGAGCCAGGGGTCGAGCTGGGCCCGAGGGCACTGTAGCGCGCAGTGCCTCTTGGGGTCGTCCTCGGGGGTCTCGTCTGGAATGCAGTTGCGTGCGAGGAGACAGGACGGTATCCAAGAGGGGTGGTGCGGAGGGGGACCTATTGGGTCTAGATTGGTTTCTTACAGTGTCTCACGAGGGGCGTTGCATCAGTCTAGGGGTCTTCACCAACTCTCCCGTTTTCTCCGTCCATATCCCTCCAAAGCACTGTGAATTTTTGCCTTTCCATCAATAATTTCATAATTTTTATTCAAGTTACGAAGCTAATCATTTTGTGCATAAAAGTCAATTTACGATGATTCAATAGCAATGAGAAAAAAGTAGAGTCTTTTTTTTTAATATTTTATACGAGTATCTCTATACAATTATGGTCTCGGTACTATGGTCTTAGGGTTAGAATTATTACAAATAATAACACAGAACTCGTTCATCTTCCCTTAAAATTCTATTAACCTTAATCTGTTATTACATATGTAAGTCACTTTTATATGATTTCTGTCCCTATGACTACATATTATTTTATTATTTATTGATATTAACTTCGATGATTTATCTATCAAAGTTGATACGTGAAAACTGCAAACAACCTCCCAAGGATATTTTTTTAATGGAAAAGACAAGGTAAACGAGCGTACGGGCCACCTAATGGTGAGTGATCACCGTCCCCCTCGGCCCTGTGTAACACCAGTGGAGATATAGGTGCGGTACTGGTCTTTAAGGTAGAGGTAGACGCGCTTTTTGAAGGTACCCAAGTCGCATCGACCTGGAAATACTGCCGCGGGTAGGCCGCTCTACATGCGCTATGTAACGTACTATGCGGTAGGAAAATTCGGCGGAAGGAACCAAGTCAAACAGCTCTCCAGAACACTTCCTGTGATAAATGCGGTAGAGAATGCACAGAGTGGATACATCTCTACGCAAAGCCAAAATATCAAGCCCAAAACGTATCATTGGGATTCCAACGTTTCGAACGACTCTACGTTGTATGCGATCAAATGGTTCAAGCTGGTACTGGGGTGTACCAGCCCAGAGGTGAGAACAGTATTCCATATTAAGCCGAACTTGGGCCCTGTACAACGCCAAACGGCGTTTTGGCATGAAATATTGTCGCTGTGCTGATGACTCCCAGTTTCTTCGAGGCCAATTTGACCTTGCTTTCCAGATGATCAGACTATTATAACTTTTAGCCAACTTAGATCTAAAACAATGGTTTAGCTACTAAGAAGGTAAGTTAATAACACTAGTATAAGTATAAATATCTGGGTTCCTACACGATTACATCTCATGATCTACGCAAGACCAATACTGTTCCTTTAAATAATACGTTAATTTATTAAAATATAATTAATTCAAATGAGCATTAATATCACCTAACATAAAAGCTATACTTATATAACAGTCTTCAATAATTGTATTTATTTCACTCAGACATTTAGTGAAATCCGTGACATTTTCCGGGTAATCAACTGTTTATATTTTAAATATTACTTAAGCCTAAAGTGTGTTTTAAACAATTTTTTGTATAACTATTAGGTATATCTAAATCTAGAACTATTGAAAGTACACAGAATACTTAAATCAAATCAAATCAAAATATCCTTTATTCAATTAGGCCATTACAAGCACGTTTGAATCGTCAAGTTACATAGAAATGTGTGTAGTGTCAGTCCTACAGAAAGCTACCAATGATTCGGAAGACGGGTCTGCTGACAAGAGCCGGCAAGGAACTCAACAGTTGCTGATTCAAAATATAAGTTAAAGTAAATATATAACATAATTAGCTTCCTGAGTGAAGGAGTGAATACATTCATATCATGGTAATAATCTTGAATTGAATATAAAGATATGCTTTGCCTAACAATATATGTTTAAATTTAACTTAAAACTTTTGAAGTTGCAAGGTAGACTTGCCACTTCAAAATCAATTTATTATACATAAATGTACTATGTCCCATAAAAGACCTACTAACCTTTTTGAAGACGAAAACTAAGAGTAATCAACATGTTTTATTTCTTGTATTTATATCATGTCTATCATATATGTATTGTAATACGACCATACGAATACTCATTTCTTTATATATAAAATATCTCAGGGGTTCTCGAGCTACCATACTGTAAATGGCCCGAACTGTTCTTTTATTAAGTGAACATTTCTCAGGTTTGGTGGTGAGCAATTTTTTACTAGCATCTCTTCCACCATATCTCCATTATGGGCGCTGATGGTGGTGGAAGAGAGGATTCTTGCGTTCTTATTTTTTAAAGCCACTCTTAATTTATATTGGACCATGCGTTTTCTCATTGTCCCTGTAGCTTTTAAAACTAGTTTTACTTTTTTGACCACGACATCTTTGCTTCTACTGCAGTATGCGTAGCTGTCAGTATGCCACGATATTGCTACGATGGTGTGCAAAGTATTGTCATGTAGTTGAGGTTTAAATAATTTGGTGTTTACAATCACAATAGTCATGCTGGTCAAACCCTGCGTGTCGTCAACTATGTGTACTTTCGAACCCGCTTCTAAACCTCATTACAGACTGATTAGACATTCTTTCTTCTCGTGAATAAACGTGAGATAAAGAGTGTGCTTACGGTTTTTCTGCACTGGTGTCATCCTAATATCATTCATAGAAAGGAAATAGAATACTTTAATATGTCACAACAACCTCTCTTGAAGTACATTGGCTACTTCTGTACATAAGAAGACTACACGTACAAGACTGCATCTCTGTATAGATTTTTTTTCAGTATTCGCGTTGTGTTGCCACATCCGAGAGCACCTATTATCCACATCATAGTAGGTACCTTACAGGTGTACAACATTTTGGTTTACGGAGTGCTACTTGAGCTTGGAGCATTTTCCAACATTTTTTCTATTCTGGTTTCTACTTCGTTCAACTTCACAAACCCAGATGTCATGCTGTATGCTGTTGTCTCTCTCCGAAAATTGAGTATTCACCTAGACATGATTTCCTCGCACGTACTGAGATTGACTTATTTGGTGAATTTCAGGACCACGAGAAAATCAAACAGACTCTTAAAGTATTCCTCGTGTTATCGAATTGGTTGCAAGTCTAGTAGTTGCACTTGGTTCATTGCAGCTTTTGTAGGTGATCGATCTTATAGTTGGAATTTCCGCTGATTTATTTATAAACTCCTTTAGTACCACAGTCTTCTTATTATCGGCCATAAGTTTCCTCTTACCGAATACATTTCCTACGATGACACAAAAAACAGCCCTGCACATGGCTTTTCACCTGAGTGTTATTTTGTCTCAGTCTGGACTTTTGGTTTTGTCTTCTTTGATCATTCTTTTAATTAAGAACTTTTGTTTTTCTATTTTACTATTCGACAGGTTATGTCGTAGATCTTCTTCGCGTGTAATGGTTCATAGATTTTGCATCTTATTGCAGTAGTTCTTAGTGCTACCGTTGAATAGACAAGCGAGACCAGGCGAAGATATATTTGCAATTTTTAGGTTTTCAGAAGTTTATTTCCAATAATATTTTTTTAATAGCCGAGGAAGGCTAGCGAGAATTAAACTCAAAACGAGTGTATATGAACACCCGCGATGTGTGTTAGTACCGGCTAATAAAAATTCCTTGCAAAACATTGATAAATCAACTTAATAAAATTGTTGGCCCTGTGTGTCTATGTAAACCGTTTGTGAATCGTTAAAAATGAGTATTTTTTTAACGCATGCTCTAACGGAGCTATCATGTTTCAATATGGGATCTATAGGTGATGAACTCGGCGTGTTTAACGGATACTAATATAGATACCTAACGGAATAATCTATCTAATGGAAAGAACGAAAAAATAATTTATCAATCATATGGCAAGAAAGGTATGACATATATCGGACCGGAGTTACGAAGTTACGAAGAGATTCTTCCAAGACGTAAAACTAGCATTCAAAATAACGAGGACCTTGCTTTTTGCACTGCTACACGTCCAGATGTTTACATGGAAATGCATAATATTTATATCGATTCAAAATTTTCATTTTTCATTTGAGTTGCAAATGTGATCAAAATACCTGACCGGATACACATATTATTAGAATGTCCGAGATTTGCTGCTTACCGTTTTGACCTTCAAGGACAACTCCAGATGGCCCTGACGGAGGCCAGTCTTCAAAACATAATGATAGTTACTCTCGAAAGTCCCTTCTCGACTATGGCCAAAGATCTTTCCTAGCACCAGAAATCGCTAATCGAAAGCGATTCCATTAACACCAATTCCATTAGCACAAACAAGTTCAAATATATTAAGCATCAATCATTATTTAAGCGAAATATTTAAAGAAGTTGACATATTGATCGTTGCATCACAATACATTTTTGAAAATGTTAAGTATGTTAAGACCAATATTAATGATGAATTAACTAAAAGCGGCGATGTACATAATTTGAATACGAAGAAATAGGCTTAAACTTAGGGCATCTGGAACTCGATTGCATCGAGTCCCTAATTCTTCTATAGGTACACTCTGTGGTGTACACTTTTAAAATAAGATCCCAGAAAACGTCCGAGAATTTCTATTTTACAATTTAAAAAAGTTATGAGAAGATGTTTGTGTGTTAACGGTTAGAAACAAATAAATAATTTTATAAATGAGGACATACTTTGGGAATAAAATGCTCGCTCCAGTATATTTGAAAAGTATCATTGCCACTTGATGTCAAATTGTAAATGATTGATTAAAAAACATAAATTTCCTGCTGAGTTTTTAGCACTGGTTCTTCTAAGGTCTGAGGAAGTAACTTTAGTGAAATGGTGGTTTGAAGTTCAAAAAATTGTAACTTTTTTTAAATAAATTATTTTAATTTGAGATTCTCCTGGGCCCATCTATTACAACATGACCAAATGGGTGAACCAAGACTGAAGACTAACAGTACGGTTCTCTTTATGAATAATGACATCTAAAGGTTGGAAATAAACTTCTGCAAACCTAGAAATTACAAATATATCTTCGCCTGGTCTCGCTTGTCTATTCAACGGTAGCACTAAGAACTACTGCAATAAGATGCAAAATCTATGAACCATTACATGCGAAGAAGATCTACGACTTAACCTGTCGAATAGTGAAATCGAAAAACAAATCAATAATTCTACTCGACTGGAATGAAATAACTAAATTCGTTTTCGTTCTGGATTTGGAACTGCTCAATAAACCAGGTGGGGTAGCAGAACAATGATTACGATTAATTGGCGTAAATGCCATGACAGACGAATATAATGGAGGGGAAGTGGCAGATCAACTGGGTTGCATAAAGGCCTCTGAACATTGTGAGGTCATGGTGTATGAAGACAGAGATGAAGACCTCACTAACTTTAAACCTGCACACTGCAGCACTAGTGAATCGCCCAGCACTATCCCATTAAATTAGTGAAAATTGGCTCAGAAGGTCTTAAAAGAATGACCACAGAAGACAAAACCAAAAGTCCAGACTTAGACAAAATAATATACAGCGCTGTTTTTTTGTGTCATCGTAGGGAGTGTATTTGGTAAGAGGGAACTTATGGCCGATAATAAGAAGACTGTGGTACTAAAGGAGTTTATAAATAAGCGGAAATTTTAACTATAAGATCGCGGTCCAAACCTACAAAAGCAGCAATGAACCGAGTGCAACCACTAGACTTGCCACCAATTCGATAACACGAGGACTACTTTAAGAGTCTGTTTGAATTTCTCGTGGTCCTGAAATTCACCCAATAAGTCAATTTCAGTACGTGCTAGGAAATCATGTCAAGGTGAATAATCATTCCAAGGTGAATACTCAATTTTCGGAGAGAGACAACAGTAACAGCACGACATCTGGGTTTGTGAAGTTGAACGAAGTAGAAAACAGAATAGAAAAAATGTTGGAAATTGCTCCAAGCTCAAGTAGCACTCCGTAAACCAAAATGTTGTACACCTGTAAGGTACATACTATGATGTTGATAATAGGTGCTCTCGGGTGTGGCAAGACAACGCGAATACTGAAAAAAAATCTATACAGAGATGCAGTCTTGTACGTGTAGTCTTCTTAAAATCAAAATCAAAATCAAAATATTCTTTATTCAATTAGGCCATTTAAGCACTTTTGAATCGTCAAGTTACATATAAGTGTCTGTGGTGTCAGTCCTTACAGGAAGCTACCACCGGCTCGGAAGGCGGGTCTGCTGAGAAGAGCCGGCAAGAAACTCAACAGTTGCTCTTTTCAAAATATCAATTAAAGTAAATATATAACATAGCTTCCTGAGTGAGTACCAACAGCATTTAATCCCACGCACTCTTATCGTTGTAGTATTCTTGAATAGAATAATATGCTTTGCCTAACAATATATTTTTAACATTCACTTTAAATTTTTGAAGTGGCAAATTTAAAATTATTTGTGGAATTTTATTATACATACGTGTACCATGTCCCATAAAAGATTTACTAACTTTTTGAAGACGAAAACTAGGAGTTATCAGCTTGTTTTTACTTCTTGTATTAATATCATGTCGGTCACTGTTTTTTTAATAAATTGTGGCTATTTTTCCGAACAAGTATTATATTATCATATATATGTACTGTGATGCCACCGTAAGAATACCCGTTTCTTTAAAAAAATCTCTCAGGGATTCCCGAGCTCCCATGCCTTAAATGGCTCATATAAATGGCTGCATGCTTATGTACAGAAGTAGCCAATGTACTTCAAGAGAGGTTGTTGTGACATATTAAAGTATTCTATTTCCTTTCTATGAAGGATATTAGGATGACACCAGTGCAGAAAAATCGTAAGCACACTCTTTACCTCACGCTTATTCACGAGAAGAAAGAATCTCTGTTCAGTCTGGAAAAAAAGTAAAACTAGTTTTGAACGCTACAGAGACAACGAGAAAACGCATGGTCCAATATAATTTAAGATTGGCTTTAAAAAATAAGAACGGAAGGATCATTTCTTCCTCCACCATTAACGCCCATAATAGGCATATGGTGGGCGCTATGGTAGAAGAGGTGCTAGTAAAAAATTGCTTATCACCAAACCTGAGTAATCATAATAATTTAACTTATATTACTAGGACTTAATAAAAAGAGCAGTTCAGCCATTTACAATATGGTAGCTCGAGAATCCCTGAGATATATTTTTTTAAAGAAATGGGTATACGTATCTTCGCATAACAGTACATATATGATACTTGTTCGAAAAAATATCCTTAAATACTAAAAGAACAGTGATAAACAGTTTTCATGTATAAACTTTGATAGATGAGTCATCGAAGTTAATGTCAATAAATAATAAAATTCGGCTATTGATAGCACGGGAGAGGGCCTGGCAGTTAGTCCGAACATGGCGAAAGCCTTCGATCGTGGCATGGGGCGCTCCTTGCGAAAATTCCATCTTACGGGCTTCCCGAGAATTTATGCAAGTCGATCGCTAGCTTTCTTACTGGGCGCAGCATTAAGGTCGCAGTCAATGATTTCTGCTCCGAATACGTGCCCGTGAACGCTGGTGTCCCCCAAGGCTGCGTGCTGTCTCCTACGCTATTACTTCTGCATATCAATGATGTGTTGGCGGACTCATACATTGTTATGCAGATCATAGCACTGTGGACGCTGTATACTCCGGCCGTGCAAGTCTTTCTCGGGAAAACGTCAACCAGTTTACCAGCATTCAATTTAAGGCTAAACCTGAAATGCATGCATGAATTACATATGCAGTTGATAATAGCGCTATCCACAATGTTATCACATGTTATCACAGATTGTTTCACTATACGTGTATAATCCGCGACTGGGAACCGGACGGTTCTCGACGGCCCTGCCGAGCCAGGGAGAAGCTACAGAATGGAATAAATCAGAACTTCTACCGCGTGATTGCAGGCCATCAGTCTGAAAGATTCATTGCTCATGGGCTCAACTTAGTGGTGGTGATAGCTCCATTTCGTACTGACGCTTGGAGGATCACATTGCCAAAGAGTTTATACATTTCAATGGCTTCTACTACGATCGAAATGTCGTCCAAATAATGAGAAATTGGAGGAAAATCCTAACGATATTATTGTATCAGAGGCATTTAAGCGAAAAACCTATTTATTACACTGAAATGTATCTATATAGCTCGTACGTTGGTATTTATTTGTTATATTCTAAACGTTACACTAAAATTTTGTTTAAAACCGGCGTTAAGTAGTGGCTTTGGCCACTGCGTTTCACATTGGGTAATGCCGGGCCCCGGTGCCCATCCACCTTATAGACCGGCAACGCACCTGTATTTCCTCTGGTGCTACACGGAGCCGTGGGCGGCGGTGATCACTTACCATCAGAACCATAAAAAAGGTGATTGTTAAATTGCGTAGGTGCTCGTATAAAATATTTAAAAAAATATATATTTAAAAAAGTAAAATATTTACAACTTTTTTCTCTTTGCTACTGAATCATCGTAAATTGTACCTTTATGCATAAAATAATTAGTTTTGTAATTTGAATAAAAAATCTGAAATTTTTGATGTAAAGGCAAAAATTAACGGTTCGTGAATAATGATTTAATAATTCGAATTTAAATTGAAAATGTAAACAGATGTTTTCATGGTTTTTAAGAAGATCTCAAAAATAATTCAGACGCTCTGCTCTAATCGTCAGTGAATTGTCAGTGAATCGGATTTCTCACAAAAGCATATTATTAGGCTAATTGTAAATAAAAATAATAAATAAAATCAATCACAGCTGTTACAAGTACTTCTACAAAAAATATATATAAATAATTACAAATGTTTAAAACGAAGACCGTGGTTTACATGACGAGCAAAAGTTTGGAATTTAAGCATTCGTTAGAGATTTTTGCTATTTGTTCTTTGATAAAAGATAAAATAAACAATGCGTATGAAATTATTTTACAAATCAGAAACATTACAGACAGATGAGGGTGAGAGCATTATTTAGTGAGGGCGACATAGATGGCGTCAGGGGTAAGTTGAATCGCGCTATGGTTTGGTTCTCTCTTAGATATAAGAGCTCTCAGATATTGCTACGAGTTTAAGATTTCAACAGCAAAAAATTATTTAAATTTTTGGAACACGCGTTTCGGCACTTGTGTCGCGCGTGTTATAAATAATGGAACAAGTAACTATAATTTATTGTATAAATGTAAAGTATATACCATACTTGCATATTATCATTAGATAGAAAAATATTTTTCGGGAAAAGATTTACTAAAAATAGCGTAAAAATAATCTTATGCCAAAAAATTATGTGTTTTATCAACTAAGTAAGGATTGAATATAAGTCCATGGATTCGAAGTCATGGCTGCCTCATGAGAGCTCTTCTGTTTTTAATTAATTCAAGAGCATTAGCTTAGAACATCTGAAAAGTCATCGACTCTCACATATTTCGCAGGAGTGACCCTAGAACGTGAGACAAACTATATAAATAGAACTTATTATGATTATCAAATATTTGTATAAAAACAGATAGCCGTGTGATTCCGGCTTAGAATAGGATCACCCTGGTACTGATGGTGTCGTAAGAGGCGACTAAAGTGCGTGTGGTAGAGTCACGTATTTTTTTCAGCTTCACGCTGTATCCCGCACGAGGCAGGGTAGGCAAAAGGAACCCGGGAACCTAGTGTTAAGACACTCCGTTCCACTTCCGTTTCCCACTTTCCGCCGAATTTGAGGCATTGCGTGTTGAAATATTTCATTTCCTCCACCCAGAATCTGTCGGTTACAGTCACACTCTTGTGCCACTGCGCCACGACAGGCCTCAAAAATGTTAAGTACACTTAATGATAATATATCCGCTACAAGTCAAAGTCAGAAGCTTCTAATAAAGGAAATTTGGCGTACCAACGAGATACAAAGAAGACTGAACCTACTACTACTACTATAAAACTGCTATCAAATGTGAGATCACTTTTTAAAAATTCTAAAGTGTTTGAACGCCCCATGTAACGAAAGCTGTACCATTGTCAGTTACCAATGCTTCTGGCACTCCAAACCTTGACATAAAGTCACACAATTTATCGATTACCGCTAACGAGGTTAATGTGGTCCTAATGTCATAGACTTTCAGCCATTTGATGTAGTACCGACTACAATCCACAACAACTCAAAATATATTATTATTTGTAGGTCCCACAAAATGAATATGTACGTTGATAAAAGGTTATATAATGGATATTTCCAAGGGCAAAGCGGTGCGCGCGGCAGTGTGTATGTACACTGCTTTACGTTTTTCCCGTTTAAGAACGAATACGCTGCAGCTTGTAGGTACGATAATTTATTCTTGTCGCCGATATCATTCGTGATGAACAGCGTTATTCATCTTCTTCACTAATAATATGGTTGACTGACAATGTCATTGATATACATAGTATTGAGGGAGCCCAGATTTTCACTGATGGTAGTAACATCGTAGGGAAAATGGGCGTCGCTCTTTTACGATGGGGTAGTGGAAAGGAAAGCTGTGAAATATTCAGTCTGCATTCAAATAGCACGTTTGTCCAGTCGGAAAACGTGCCAGCCAGCCAGTGACGAAGTTTTCATCTTAAGCAAATCCATATCGTCACTGGAACTATGAACGAATCTTAATTCAGGTCACTTCCTGGTAAGTGCAATCATTAGACACGTAAATAATATAAAAGAGCGTGGGTGTGAAATAAGACTGTTCCTTAAAGGACACATGGGTTCTGTTACGAATGAATGTGACAATGACCTCGCAAGCACTTTCACGTACTGCTCAGAACTCTTATAAAAATCTACTGTCATATGTATAGTCTATCCACCTTATTAACTATATAAATAAAACACAGGAGATTTGTACTCAAAGCTCAAATCGAGATGGACCAGATGAAGACCAGTCTTCTAAGCATTATGCAAGATCCTAACTCTCGAGAAGCTCTTTCCTGGCTCTATAAACCGAGTCGTTTCATGTACTCTTCCAGCACCAATAGCATAAACAAGTACAAACATTATAAGCACATATCATACGAAACGAAACACATTACACGCACATTCATATGTGAGCACCACTATCCAGTTACTACAACATGACCAAAGCCAGGGCTAAGGACTACTGTTGCGGCTCTCTTCATGGATGAAAACACCTAAAGGTTGGGAATAAGCTTCTGCAAACCTAGAAATCGCAAATACACCGCGGATTCCTATGGTCTGGCTAGTACGGTACCAGTAAGAAAACTGCAACAACACAACAACTGCCTGAAGTTGGTCTACGATATTGTCCTGTTGAGTAGTGAAATTTAAAAACAAATCGATAATACAGCTCGACTGGAATGAGAGCACGCCATTCTTTTGGGCTTGTGAACTAGTCTTTAAACTCGGTGTGACCACAGAAAAATAATCATAAGTAATAAGGAAAGACGCCACAGTGGATGAGTATAATACATAGATGGCATCAGGAGTAGATTGAATCACGCTATGGTTTAGTTATCACTATAAATATAAAATATCTCAGATATTGATTATACCTTAGAGTTGCAATGCCCATCGCGCGGTCAGCCATGTGACCCGGATCACTTGTCGGAAGTAGACTCCGAGGTTGCAGAGTGAGCTTCGAAGCCCCCGACCAGCGAACCCAAACCTAACCTAACCCAACCGACGTAGACGAAGTAAAGTCCATTTTGAATGACCTTAACCTTAAAAATTCATCCCTTTGTTGGCCCACATATTTAACGCGCTCCTAGTAGGCTGCTCCTTCCCTATAGATTAAAAGGAAGCAATAGTCATAGGTATCCGCAAACCTAAAATATCCGCCAACTTTCCCTCTAGTTACAGACCCATCGGCCTTATCAGCTGCCTAGGGAAAGTATACGAGAGAATAATCTTTATTAGATTAAAAGAAATAGTCGACAAAGCAACTGCTCATCAATGATGTTCCTACACAATAAACCAATTCCCTGGAAGCCCCAGGTCAAATACTTAGGCGTCGTACTAGATTCGAAACTCTCCTTCCGGCTGCACATCATGTATGTTAAAAACAAAGCAACATTCGTCATGAACAGGCTATATTCACTGATTTGCAAGTGGAGTAAAATGTCCCTTCGGAACAAGCTGACATTGTATAAAGCTTGCACCCGTCCCATCATCCTCCACATGGCATCCGGATGCCCCTGGAACGTACGCAACGTGGACCTACACACAAATTTCGAATTAGAGTCACTCAAGGAATTCTGCAAAGGCTTAGCCAAACGCTACTATGAGGGTGCACATGACCACTCCAACCCCCCACATTGTTTCAGCGTGTAAATACGCTCCTCATCCACACCCGCTTCTTCGACGCCCTCGTAGCGTTCTCCTAGACCCCGACGACCCAATCACAGTCGCAATCGCCCAGTATATAAACAGGTTGCATGCCTCAGTCCCTAGAAATATTCGCCGTAGCCGGCGACAAGGCCAGTCCAGTTCTCACGGTACGTCCGAGGCTCGGCGCGACTGGGCCAGACGGTCACACCATCCTGATTAGCGTACGCAGGGCATTCCCCTGTGATCGCTGTTTCTTTCACGAGCGTCCATAAAATCTCGTAAATATTTCTTCAGGGGACTAAATTTTAAAGCCAACCTCTTTAAAAATATACCTAAATATGTCGCTCATTTTGACTTCTTTTAATAGATATCAAAAATTGATATTTAACAAAAGAAGTTGTCCAAAGTGCAAATATTGCTTGATCTCATGAGTATCTCACAAAGTTTCTTTTTTATATTTGAGACCATCATAGGAGGCCGTCGTGTGACTGTAAACGTGACGAGCTGTGGATATAATCCTTGCTCAAAGAAATAGAATACTTTTAATAGAATTTATTCACTCTAGTAACAAGACAAAGCTCGGCGTTTAGTTTCGCAACTTAATACACAATGCCCCAAATTCATCGGAAAGTGGGGAACAGAAGGGGGTGTCTTAACAGTAGGTTCCCGAGTTCCCACTACCTACTCTGCCATGTTCGGAATATAGCATAAAGCTGGCAATCATAGCACTGTTGGACATTGTCTTATTGTAAATATAATAATAGTTCACTCAATGCCACTGTGACAGTTTTTTTTAATGTAACAATGATCATTTTCCTTCGTAACTTTTTAGACACCAATAAACAATTGATAAATGCCCAAAAATTAATTTTGAATGTATATCTAACCACGTAGTAAAACAAATTATTAAACACGGTATATACTAATAGTTTATTTATTATTTTATACCCAAAGATTACTGTCCAATTATTTTTGAAGTTTTAATTCTTTAGGCGCGATATGAAAAAAAAATATGAGAGAAAAATGTTAAGAAGAAATATGAAACCACTTAACATCCAATATATAAAATAGTTAAAAATCGGGAAGAGTTACTTAAACTTCAGTTAATCTACCTTTATAATATTATTCGAGAATTCATTGCGTATATTATAACACTACCAAATTAGTGCATAAAGGGTTCTAAATTATTTTTTATAACATAGGAAGGTCAAAACAGATGGCGTGAGCAGTAAGTTAGATCGCGCTATCGTTTGGTTCTGTAATAAATATCAGATCTTGTGTTTCAGATGAACAGTTACAAATATCGTATAATCGACAGTAGTGGTAATTTTTTGTAACGCGCAGCTAATTTGAGGCGTGTTTTATACAATTCATTTTAAATTAATATTTTAAAATTAAGCGTGGCAACGACAATGTTTCTAATTCGGGCGTATCACGTTAGACTTTCGCTTACCATTTATACATTAAAACATACACAATGTAAAGGTAAAATAAACAGAGATACAATGATCCAATTATTGTAGCAAATAGAATCGGTTAGTTCAAGGTTTATAAGTAAAAATTAGGTTTCAGCTATCAAAAGCTCTCTACTCTCTCTACTCTTAGCTCTACTCTAGCTAAATTAGCTATCTACTCTAGCTAAATTACCCAAATAATGAAAGTTTTATCATGGTCACTGACCAATTTTTCTGGCATTGAAAGCCAGAAAAAATGGTCAGAAACATTAACATAAACTCGAACGATTAACAATTACCGAACAATTTAACACTTAGTACACATCCATTACAACTATAGAGATATTATTTATAGGTCCCATTAATCCAGTTTGTACTCTGAAAAAAGTTTTTAACACCGTTTTCATAAGAGAGTTGTAATTGGCAACAGAAGTATGGTTTTTACATTACATCATATTTTTAGGCCAGGCATTATTTATATTACTGCTTAACGGGTACTAATATAACTAACTGAATTAATCTGTGTATCGGCCTATTGCGTTCGCGTTATGAGATAAAAAATATAAGGAATTATCCTAATCAATTTTCTCCTAACGAGAACGCAAAAGGCCGCGTCATGAAAAATACCGACTTAGAGTCAAGTTTTAATTGAAATTTTACTTTGTATTTATTAATTTTTAAAAGTCAGTAAAATTGTGACTTAAATATTTGTAATTAATTATCTGTATCAATTAGAAATTTGAAGAGCACGACTCTAACTAAAATTAAGAAATGATATCTCTTTCTAGTAATGGCGGCCCACCTCAGGGTATGTAATAATAATATAATTAATAAATAATAATAAAATATATATGGCTAATAATCATATAAGAGGCAACTCCAAGACTTGTTTATTATCAATTTACGTTAATATTTTTTTATGTTTTAGCAACAATGATCATATTTGTGGCAAAAATATTTCACGATGAACCACAGCGTTATTTGTCCCTTCATCGTCTTCGTCCGCTTCAATCGCTAACATTATGATCTGATGATGTTAGGATTCCAAAAAACGACATTTTACTTTTATTTTTTTTCTCAGTAAGCTTCCTCGTCGCCACAGTTTCCTCGTCGCCACAGTTATGTAGACATGTTTAGGAACACACGTAAAACTTCTAGCGGATAATAAATAGCACACGGTTTATTCGACGTTTGTTACAAGCACGTTTCAACAAACGGCGTGCAGGAAGTGGATACCCGCACATACACATACACAACTAATACCAAGCTGGAGAGTCATAAAGTTGGGAAAACGAAAGCCAGTCCCACCGTTGTAAGCCACACCCGTCTACTCAGACAGCTACTTTGAATTGCTGGAGGACTTGAATTCCAATGCCAATAGACATAATTAAGAAAGCCCGGATTTTCATTGATAAAATCGAGGGGAAAGTGAAAGTAGCTCTGTTATGATAGGATACTTGAAAGAAGATTGGCTGTGAAAAATTTAATCTACATCTGAAGTGCACAGTCGTCCAGTCTTTCAATCACCTTTATCCTGGGTGAAAGGGAACGGGGCACCCAGCGACAAAAGAATAACTAACATTTTAAGCGACTCCATATTACGTTATTAGAATTATCACGGAATCCGGAACCCTAATCCTCAAAGCTCTGACGGATTTCATTATAAACTCTGTGGACTCTGTTCAATTGTTGAATGATGTTTTTTAAAGCAAACTGATGTGAAGGAATTGTGTCCGTCAAGTGAGGGATTAACCTTAGCAAGAATATCTTTTCCCATAGTTTATATATGACAGGAGTTAGGCTGGTGAGCCGGAATGATGGCATATCATGAAAAGGTTTGTCTGGTTTGGGTATCATTATGATCTGACATATTTACCTGAAGTCAGGGTAGTGGCATGTTCTGAAGATTCCATTAAAAAGTCAAGTAAGGGCAGTAATAGCTTTTCGGGCTAATTCTTTATGGACATTAGAAGTGATAAAATCAAATTCAGGAGTTTTTTTAGGGTTTATTATTCTAATTTCCCGAGCAACTTCTCTGGGAATTGTTGGATTTAAAGAGAGGAATTTCATCTAAAGGTTTGACACAATCTATATCAGTGTCCTTATCTCCTGCATTTAATTTGAAAACTTTGGCTAGGTAATTTGCAAATACTTCAGCTTTCTCTTCATCAGATCTAGCCCGAGTGGATCCCAGTTTAAATGGAGGCTGATGATGGATTGACTTGTGTAAGTGTTTTGTGGCCCTCCGCACATTATTATTACATTGAGTTGTTGGAGACATCGTCATAAGTTTGTTCTTGAGGTGCTATGCTGTCAAATTCAGTAAATCTCATTTGCTGAATTTGACAGCATATACCTCAGAACTTTTTTTGCTCTGTTAAATTTCGTTTAATCAAATGGGTGGCGAGATGTTATACAAGCTCTTCTAAGTTTGTGTTTTTCTTCCAGCTGAATTTATATTTCAATTGGAGTCTTTGGACGTCTACTTTCAGTGCTCAGGATAGGAGTATTCAGCCACGCAGCCTTCTGGATTAGGTTAGTAAGATTTTTACACGCTTCACCTTTAATGATGTTTAGCTTGATATTTTCAGTGATGTAGCTTCAAAAATCCTCCCAAACCGTCAAAATCAAAATATTCTTTATTCAAATAGGCCATTACAAGCACTTTTGAAACAAGTCAAGTTATATACAATTATCTGTAGTGTCGGCTCAGAAGGCGGGTCTGCTGAGAAGAATATATATATGTATATATATATATATATATATATATATATATATATATATATATATATATATATATATATGTATATATATATATATATATATATATATATATATATATATATATATATATATATATATATATATATATATATGTATATATATATATATATATATATATATATATATATATATATATATATATATATATATATATATATATATATATATATATATATATATATATATATATTAATCCTACTCATTCTATTCATGGTAATATTCTTAATAATATATTTTTAACTTTAATTTTAAATTTTTAAAGTGGCACATCTAAAATTACTTGTGGAATTTTATTTTACATACGTGCACCATGTCCCATAAAAGTCTTACTAACCTTTTGAAGACGAAAACTAGGTTTGATCAGCTTGTTTTTACTTCTTGTTTTGATAATGATATCAACACACACACAATTTATTAAAGTACCGTGACAGACATGAGTCTGTCACTGTACTTTAATAAATTGTGGCTATTTTTCCGAACAAGTATTATATTATCATATATGTACTGTGATACCACCGTAAGAATACCCGTTTCTATAAAAAATCTCTCAGGGATTCCTGAGCTCCTATGCCGTAAATAGCTCGAACTGTTCCTTTTGAATTAAGAATTCAATATCTGAACAGCTTTGCCCCAGAGTAATATTCCGTAAGACAATATGCTATGAAAATAGCTAAAGTAGACTAGGCATGCAGTATCAACATCCGTAAGCTGCCTCACTTTTCTAACAGAGAAGACAGATGGGGGCCCCATTATAGTTTCGAATCTAGGGTTAGTCCCAAGAATACAGCGGTATCACAAAAATGAAGAATTTTATTATCCACGCATAAATTAAGCTTCTCTTTCCTAATTAATCAAGATAAACATGTTGTAAAATGGTTGTAAAGTAGTCCATAGGACAGGTACGACTGAAAATAAACAAAATGGGGGCAAATAGTATGTTGTTGACTTAGATGGTATAATTTGGACTACAGAAGCAAAAGCAAACTAATAGATTTATACAGTAAAATCAAAAAAATCAAAATTAAAATTGCGTACTACTTAAGGAACAAATTTAACAAATGCAGCTCTCTGATCAAACTACCCAGACCAAAGTAAACACTTAGACAGCACTCTATACACCTGCATTAATCAGTTTAGTTTACGTAGTGTCAGGTTTAAAGTCATATTAAATATATAAAAGCACTTAATAATAACATACCCACTACGAGTCAATAAGTTAAGACGCTTCTTATCAAGGAGGTTTGGCGTTCCAAAGAGATATTAATAAAGATTTTCTTATAAAAAATCCTTGAAAAATGTTCTGCCTCCGCAGTTACCTCATGTTTCAAGGCCAGAGTTTCAAGGTTTAGAAAAGTCTAAAGTGTTTTTCCAGATTATTCACTATATTTAGGCATCTTCCTCTGGTCCTACACAAGCATAATCGGCGGGGGTAATAGTAGTGAGGGATGGATATCACTTACCGTCATTTTCCTCTAGAAAAATCTATAACATATTATTATTCCATAAAAAAGAAGAATGAGAAGTCACTGCGTCCGAAAAAGCTTAAGTGTAAAAAAATCGATAAATGTGTAGTATGTACTGAAAAAACCTAGAACAATTTTAATAATCTGGTCTCGGAATAAAGATAACACAAATAATATGTACGAAATTATTTTTAAAATTAAAAACATTGTCCTTCGGGAGAACAAGTACGGAATTTGGTGAGGGCTACATAGATGGCGTCAGGAGTAAATTGAATCGCGCTATGGTTTGGTTCTATCGAAAGTATAAAAGCTCTCAGGTATAACCGATAAAATGTTTTCAGCAATAACAATTTAATAATTTTTGGAACACGTGATTCGCCATTTGTGGCGCGCGTGTTATAATAATTAGTTAATATAAGGCAAATAAAGCTTATTTTGTTAAGAAATATTTGCCAAAACGCATTAGAGAGTGAGGGTCCATTTCTCGGTGTCATCCCTAACCCTGAGTTTTTAGTTGGGTCTGATATTCCGCAGAAGCGGCACTATACGGTGTATACCCTCATACTTCTCCCAACATATTTCAATAGGTCACTGGTGTTTCGATCGGGTAAACCTAATTAGTCCACACAGATATGGAATCACAAAATCAAAAATCAATGTTAATATTAAGGACATCGCTTTAGGTATGTTAACGTCAACGTCAATATTTGGCGCTTAAAATGTTTGGATTTGTGTCATACTAACCTTTAAAAATGTTAGGAGTTATGTCAAATGTATATGTCCTTTAAGGGCCAGCTGCCACAGCACACTACAAAGAAAAGACCGTTCCGATAGATTTTGAGGTATTGCGGGTTGAGTGGTGTAACTGAAAACCGCTTTGCCTTTTTAATATTTTTTTTAAGTTTTAAATTTTTTAAGTAATAGAATTAAATATTTAAAAGAATGAAATATTTTATTCTGTCGAGGATAAGGAGGAACGAACCATCCTACGCGCTTACAGCTGCACGCTAGTTCTCCTGCGCCACGACATTTAACTTCAATGTTAATTCAAAAAGTCTATTAGTTGCCAAGAAATTTAGTATACTAATAAAAGTGAGACAATACTTTACCCTTCACCCTAACATTACTCACCGTGCGCTATTGACATCATGTATTATTGTATAGATTACTTTTACATGAAGACAGAGAGGGACATCTCAGCCAAATACTAATCAATCTATAATAACTAGAGAAAAAAATAAAAAAATTGCCTCGTCTACTGTCATCAACTTCTTCATGCATCCTTCATTGACATTTTCTCTTCACTCATTCGCTCAATATGCCCAAACCACCTGGGCACGTTCTTCTTCATTCTCCTTGTGACATCCACGCTAGTACCCATCATTCTGTGTACCTTTTCATTGGGTATACGCTCAGGTAAACTGACTCCTAATATCCTACGAAGAGATCGCATCTCCACATTATTCATGCAAATAATACTGTTATCTAGCAGTGTTGTATTTCTGCGATGAGCAACATATCCAAAGATCTATGAATTATTTTGTTGATAGCGGAGGACGGGCGTGCAAATGACACTGTTACTAGCCGGTGCAGAAGCAGATTGTGGACGCAACCGCTAGACAGACAACTGTCCTGAACCGTGAGACAGAGAAACGATTTGTTGCTGACCGCCCGTGGGTCAATAGAGTTTGAGGACAGGTTCATCTATCACACCGAGTGGCTTAACTTTCGGTCCACTGACTACGCGGGGAGGTATGCTTACGAATTTGGCCTGGCCTATTGTTTCTCACAACTGGTACGTTCTCCTGCAAGAACACCAGACGTCGAAGGCCACATGAGTTCTATATTGAATCTTCTCCTGATATATTTATGTGGCAGTATTAGTCATCAACTCTGAATGTCATCAACATCATACCCGTGGAGGCAGCTTTGCTTGACATCGGTAGGAAATATTTTAGTCTTCAATCGATCCTATAAGGCTAATAGACAACTTAAGCAAGCCGCATATCATGCTTAGGCCACAGCTGAAAACAGCCACGATCCCAATTTCTTACCACCACTGCAACATACCGATGGCAACCTTATACTTTTCTTTGCCACAAACTCGACTTTGAGCTTTGACTAAAACACCGTAACACCTTGGAAGACTAGAGGGAATGGATCCCGTATCGCCACCAGTCCATGGCGGAAGTGAACCTGGTACACACACAAACAACTTAATATCACACAAATACACAAAGTAATATCCCATAGGAGTTGCCCAGGCTTGTCGTTTATAAGCCGAGTGGGCCCGACGGTATGTCCCGTCGGGCAGAGGTGCTGAAACAGTGTGCTCCTGAATTGTGCCCTGTACTAACATGACGTTTTGCACTTTCCTACTACTCTGCGTACGTACCGTCTTCGTGGAAATCCGTCCGCGTACCCCCGGTGTCTAAAAAGAGCAATAGACTGGACCCATCTAGTTACAGGCCTAGCGTTATGACTTCCTTTCTCTCCAATGTGATGGAGCGAGTGATCAATATTAATGTGTTTTAGTCAGAGTCGCTCAACGTGTGATCTTCTAGCATATCTTACCGTTGCCGTTGAGAGTCAAGGTAAGCCATTGGCAGTTAGCCCCGATAGAGTCTGGCACCGGAGCCTTCTGAAGAAATGCCATCATAGGGTAATGTCATTATAGGGTTACGGCCGACACAAGGGTTTATACAAATGGAACGTTAGATTTTTATTTGGTCGACGCATAAGAACCATCTTTGACGGTAGGCAACTACCGTCCAAAAGCATGGATATAAACGGTGGTGTCCCGCAAGGCTAAGGTGTAGGTTGAGTGAAGAAAGTAACCAACACTTTTTTAACTTGTTCATACCACCTTAACTAGTTACCCTAAACTTACCTAATCTTGATGGTCAATGCTTAGGTTTGAGGAGACAATGCCGCCTGCACTGTTGTCAGCCCTATTAAGTTCTCTGAAAATTCATATTTCGTATGGGTTATCTAGTGTTCTAGTTATCAGGTCTTAAAGCCAAAATACATCTTACATATATACACCTCCTTTGGTGGTTTACCCAGGCTCCAGACATTGTCTTTCTATCCAATTGACCCCCCCTCAACCCAACTTCATGCGTCCGTCGCAAAGAAATGGGTAGTAGATTTGTTGTAAATGGGCAAACTGTGACAAGTGGCTCCGCGCCAACACATCGTCTCTTATGCATTTTTCGACAATGTAACCGGCCCCGAGAAATAACATTTGCAAAATTGCATTTGCAAAATTTAGCCGACTTTACCTAACCTTGATGGTCAATGCTTAGGTTTGAGGAGACAATGCCGCCTGCACTGTTGTCAGCCCTATTAAGTTCTCTGAAAAATTCATATTTCGTATGGGTTATCCAGTGTTCTAGTTATCAGGTCTTAAAGCCAAAATACATCTTACATATATACACCTCCTTTGGTGGTTTACCCAGGCTCCAGACATTGTCTTTCTATCCAATTGACCCCCCCTCAACCCAACTTCGATGCGTCCGTCGCAAAGAAATGGGTAGTAGATTTGTTGTAAATGGGCAAACTGTGACAAGTGGCTCCGCGCCAACACATCGTCTCTTATGCATTTTTCGACAATGTAACCGGCCCCGAGAAATTGCATTTGCAAAATTGCATTTGCAAAATTTAGCCGACTTTTTTGTAGTACTTGAGCCATAGATTTATCTAGCTTATACCGTCTCCTCATAGGCAGCGACACCGAATTTTGTGCCGTCTCAAAACAAGGCGAACGAGCGTACGGGTCACTTGATGGTGAGTGATTACCGCCGCCCACGGCCCCGTGTAACACCAGTGGAGCTACAGGAGCGTTGTCGACCTTTAAGGTGGAAGTAGATGCTCTTTATGCTTACAAATGTTGTGTCGGAGTTAACCCGGACTTTCGATTATTTATTAGCCAGCCCCGGTTCTGCAAGTGCCGCACAGCTTCCGCAACTTGCAGTCATTACTTGGACTGGTCATGATAGACCAGAAGGAAGTTGTCTAGATACACTAGAACTCGACATTCCTTATGCACTCTAAGTCTCCGCGACCTAGCATGTTACAGAATAAAAAAGGGGATACGGCGCTGAAGCCAGGTCGAATGGAAGACATTTCGTATCGTAAAGAAGGAGCTGGTAACAGACTCTCAGAAAAGGTCCACGAGATCTAACAAGTGCCAGGTTGAAATATGCCGACAAAGTGACTAGTTTTATCATACAGCCTTGTGGTTGTAAAAATTTTAGCTTGTGATATCAGTTGGAAATATTTATCACATGTCATAATTTCTCGAGGAAAATCACTTAATAATTCAACGCGTAATACCCTAAATTCGGCGAAAAGTAGGAAGCGGTACGGAGTGTCTCAACATCAGAACTCCCAAGCTCCCTACGCCCACCCCGCCATGCGTAAGATACAGCGTGAAGCTGGGATAATCGAACGCATTGAGCTTACGCTTTGCTTCTGTAGAAAAGCTTTTAAAATAAAACTTGTATTTCTGATTCAATTTCTGAATCATGCTTTTAAAATAAAACTTGTATTTCTGATTCCATTTGTAAACCTAGATTTAATAGCTCTTTTATTATATGACATTGCAGGGGAAGAGTTACTTGAATACTGTCTCGTGACTTTTTTTTCATTAGAATTTGTTAAGAGGTAAACGTAAATTTGTTATGCTGAATTTATGCAATTATTCGCACCCAACGCTAGCCAATGGCTATTAAAGCTAATAAAAATTAAAATACACGACCCTCCGTTGAAACGTACTGGATAACAAATTTCTTTATTTAAAAAGAAAAACTATTTTGTCTGCTAAAACTATTTATTTATTTACTGTGATTGAGAGGGTATAGCGTAAAGTGAGAACCCCAAGAAAAATAAAAGACGTAGGCTTGGTCTGACCATGTAATAAATTTTTCACTAGGAGAAGAGTTTCATTTAAAATGTGCAACAATCGCGAAAATCAAAGACATTATTAAATATTATTTTCTCTTGGGGGTACTTCAATAATATTCATGTTTCCGCATTATATCATATAATGCATTTAGAGCGCATTGCTGGTGCATTCAATAATAAATAAAGAAATTGACCTTGTTATATAACACGTCGATCCGAGGATCAACGGTTACCTGCTAGATTGTCGTCCCTCTCGACAGACGGCGACCGCGAAAGCCGAAAGATAGACTACTGAAGCCTCTGGGGCTCCATAGGTCTCACCAACGTCTTCACTAGGAGCAAAATTCGTCGCGAAAATAACCACGACGCACGAATAGATTGCGATGATTAATTATTAAAATTGGTCCTGCAGTTCACTACTGACAACTAAAAAACTTAGTAAAATAAAATACAACCGCTATTGGCGAAAGTACAAAACGCTATAATTTAAAAAATGTGTTCGTTTCCCACATCACCTTGCTGGTATAGAAACAGACGCCATCTGTAGGTGTAAATTGCAACTATTTACTCTATAATCTATGCATACAATCGCATGTCTATGGCTAGGTATATACTGCTTCTTCATAACAATGCTGTATGTTTTCCAGAGGCACATTAACAATATATTCAGAATAAATATTATGGGATCGTCTTATCAACAACTCACTAAACAACTTTTTTTTCTAGTTTCACGAATTATACCGCACATAGCATAATCTGGGCAGAGGGAACTTGGTAACCTTATGGTTCATTACCCTGGGAACCTAATGTTAAGTTAGTTAACACACTGTTAATAAATCTGTAGAAGAGTCAATTCTGTACATTGAAAATATTAAAAAAATAAATAGCAGGGGGTGTAACTGGATCGATACCAAACCCAAATATGTAATTAAAAAAAATGTTGTCTGTCTGTCTGTATGTTCAGGCATCACGTGAAAACTAACGGTTCCATTTCGATGAGACTTGGTATAATTATACCTTATTATTTTGGGCATAAAAAGGGATACTTTTTATCCTGAAAAAATACGTAAAAAAATAAATCTTAATTTTTTAGTTTTATCCATAGACGTTCCTTAGAACCCTCGAACACATTTTGCCTTACCCGCAGTGGATTCGGCGCCGTAACCTGTAGTGTAGTGAAAGTCGGATTTGGCTTGAACCGTTTGCGGCACACGCGGGACGCACGACGCCACGCCTCCCCGACTCCTATATAAGGACAGCGTTCCGCGCCGCACGATGCACAACGGAGCTCTCCGCTACCTGCCGATCCAGACCATCGCAGCCATCACCAGACACTACAATGCCATCCTGCACCTGGCTTATTTTCGTCAGGCGTGGAAGGATCTGGTGATTATAATCCCTAAACCGGGGAAGAATCTCATACGCCTGGATGGCTCATCCGATCACTCTCCTCAGTGTGCTGTCCAAACTGTTCGAGAGCTCAATTCGAACCACGCACCGCACAGTTTGGGTTCCGTAGCAGCCACTCGACCACCCTGCTGACGATGCGTATTGTCCACGTGGTCACGTCCACCCGCAACAAGAAGGAGAATGCAACTGCAGCCTTCTTGGACGTGGCGAGAGCGTTTGACCGGGTCTGGCACCCCGGTCTCCTCTCGAAGATTATCCAGACTGACTTCCCTATCTTCCTACAGAGGATCATAGCAGCCTTCCTGCAGAACAGGACATTTAGTGTTAGGGTGAGAGTGCGATCTCCGACAACCACCCTATCACGGCGGGAGTGTTACAGGGCAATGCTCTGTACCCGTCGTTATACGTTATCTATATCCACGATATTCCCACGGAACCACCCAGAGGGCTACACACTGGCGCTTTAAGCCGATGATATCGCCCTGGTAGCCACATCGCTGAATTCCTTCCACTAAAGCAAAAACTTCAACGGACGCTGGACTTGCTGCCAGGGTGGCTTGTGAAGTGGAGACTGGAGCTGAATGTCTCCAAGTCAAAGGCCATTGTCTTCACCTCCAAGAAGAAGCTGCCACAACCGCTCACTATATCGGACGAGCCTATCGGGTGGGTAAATGAGGCCACGTACCTGGAGATCGTGATAGACAAGAAGCTCACGATGATACCTCAGGTACGAAGAGCCACCAACGAGGCCAAGGCTGCCTTGAGCTGCCTACGCCCCCTCTTAAATTCCTGCATCCCGCTGCGTACCAAGGTGCAGCTTTACAAGTCCTTTGAAAGACCACACCAAACCAACGTGGCGCCGGCGTGGTATGTGCTTGCCAGTGCGCCACAGAGACACAGAATGCAAATTGTACAGAATAAGGCTTTGAGAAGAGTAGCCCAGGCTCCCTTTTACGTGAGGAATGCAACACTGCATAGAGACCTCCGTATGGACAGCCTGGAGGACCATAGACGGCGAATAGCTGCTAATGCATTGCGCCGTGCCGATTCCTCTGTCCATTATAGAATTATATCCCCGCGACCTCCTCCTCCTCTTCTCAGCGTAATACAATCAAAAGTCCAACCCCAAAGCCGCGCCTATATTAATAGGCGCCGAATGACATCTACGGCAAGAGGGCTCTAGCCTTGATGTCGTCACCCCTCTCCCCCCTAGGGGTGGATTTGATGTCATTTTGTCAGAAGACTGTTCCGATCAGTTATTTGGAATTACTTTTGTAAATATTATAGTACGTACGTAGCTTAAGTTTTCATCGTAAATTGGTTTATTTAGGTTGGTATTTTATTTTCTTTTTGTTTATCTTTGGAAACATAGGTACAGTAAATAGGTTATAAGGCAAAGTAGGTTAGTATTAAACTCATATATCTCTCTCTCATTTCATTTCATTGTATTTCTGTATATTTTTAGTACTGTTTTATTGTAACACGATGCCTGCCAAAAAGCGATCTTCTCTTACTAAAACATGCTTAGCGAATGAGACTAGCTAGATCACAAGAATCAATTGAAGAGCGAGAATCCCGGTTAAGCCGCATGCGAGGCAGAGCGGCTGAAGCAATAGCACGTAAAAGCAGTGCCGATCGCGAATTGAGGTTAAGTGCTGATCGTCAACGTCACTCACTATCTCGCTCCTCTGAAACATTTACTGAAAGGGATATACGCCTCACTGCCGTCACGTATTGCCTCGGGAGTCTGAGACGTACCCGCAATATCAAGATCGTTTAACGGCTGACCGTGAACGACACTCGCTGTCACGGGAGTCTGAGACCTACACCCAGTACCAAGGTCGTTTGACGGCTGGTAGAGCTCATTATGCTTTGAGTCGATCTCTTGAAAGTGACGAAAACCGTTTGCGTCGTTTAGAGGCAGCTTGCGAAAACTACGATTTAAGAGTTCAAAATAATATAGATAATTTGTCAAACGAAAGACAAAAAATAAATGATATTCGGTCATTAGAAACAAATGAGCAATGTGAAGTTCGACTCATTGGAGATAGATTTCGTCATAATATTGATAGAGTTTTAAGTTCATTTCAATTTAAGAGAATACAGTTTCATGGAGCTTTATGTTACGCCATGACAAATTCAAATTCAAATTCAAATTCAAATATTTTTATTCAACGTCGTTTTTGAACGTCAAACAATTTACCACCAGTTCACTAAACTTACTGTCTCAGACCTGAGAAGAACTGGCGTAAGAAACTCAGCGGGACTTGTCTTTTTTTTTAATAAAAAATTTAACATCATTTGCATAATTGTGACAATGACACATTTGAAGTAGCCTGGTGCGAGCATTTCATTCCCAAGGCGTGTTATCATTTATAAAATCATTAATATGGTAATAACCTTTAACACACAAACGTCTTTTCACTACTTTTTTAAATTGTGAAATAGAAAATTCTCGCACGTTTTCTGGGATCCTATTGTAAAAGCGTACACCCTGACCCATAAAAGAAATACGGACTCGATGCAATCGAGTCATAGGTGCACTAAGATTAACCTTATTTCTAGTATTAATATTATGTATGTCCCCGATTTTGCTAAATTCATTATTATTTTTCTTAACATACATAATATTTTCAAAAATGTATTGCGATGCAACGGTCATTATATTAATTTCTTTAAATTTTTCCCTTAAAGAGTCTTTTGGGCCTAATTTATAGATTGCACGAATAGCTCGCTTCTGCAAAACAAAGATTGATTGAATACCGGCTGCATTACCCCAAAGTAAGATGCCTGTATGCCTGATGAAAGTAACTAAAATAAACGAGGCGAGCCGTTTCCACGTCTGTTAATATTCTGATTTTTTTAACTGCAAAGGCTGCTGAGCTAAATCTATTCTTGATACTCTCAAAAGGGAACAAAACCAAAAATTTGAGAGGCTATCCGCAGCTGTTGATGAAATTTAGGCGCAAAATATAGAAATACGAACGTCTGTGGAGTTTCTATCGCAAAAATATGATTCAATTATTAACCAAATTGACAAACTGGAAAAAGAAAGACAGCAAAATCTACTCCAAATACAATTATTAGAAAACAGAATGGAAAATTATGAACGGCTGTCTAGGTCAACTTGTATCGAGATAAAAAATGTTCCATCAGTTCCTTCTGAGACAAAAGACAGACTGCTAAATACCGTTATCTCTATAGGGAATAGCTTAGGCGTTCCTATTAAACCACACGAAGTTAAAGATGTATTCCGCATCAACTCACGTGACAAACCAACAAATCGCACAGTCCTTGTGGACTTTCAAGGAGTGATGTTAAAGGAAAAAATTATTCAAATGTACAGAAGGGGTAATAGAGAAAATAATAGACTAACAACCGATAAATTAAAGCTTTCGGGACCGCCCAAGCCGCTGTTTATGTCTGAGAGCTTAACACCCAAAATGAAAAGACTATTTTATCTTGCTCGCGACTTCGCCAAACTGAACGAATATTCACATTGCTGGGTTTCTAATGGCAAGGTACTACTGAGGAAAAAAGAAGGGGAAAAACTTATCAATGTTAGGAGGGAAAATGATTTATCGGATATAGCTGTGAAACTATGACTAGACTGTTTAAATTTGTTTGCTTTTATTAATAACTCAAACATAGTATTATATTATTGCATTGTCATATATTTTAAGTATTATTTTATTAATGATTCTACACTCTTTCTAAACTACACACACTCACTCACAAATTTCAAATTACTTACTGACTCCATATATAACTATTGTAATGCGGCTCTTAGTGTATGTATTAGTAGAGTCTTCGATAGCATTACTATTAGTCGTATTGTTGAAATTAAAAACTTCATTCCAGCTACTACATTACAAATAAATAATGTTTTCCTAAACTATACGAAACATGTTAGCAGAACTTATGTTTTAAGCAGAATCCAATAATGGTCCACAAAAATTTACATAATATTGAAGACTTATTGGTAGCTGATTCCGAACTCTGTTCTCCCGAACAATGTAAGCAATTCTTGTGTGATATAAGTGGAATAAAAATTCTTTATGTAAATATACGAAGTATAAGTTGAAATTTTGATTTCCTTCTAATTTTACTGAATAGATTAAATTACCAAATTGATATCCTGGTCTTATCTGAGTGCTGGTTGAGTAAATCTTTTACAATCCCACAGCTGGCCAATTTCAGTGCATTCAAATCAGGCTATACAAATCAAAACGATGGTCTCGTGGTGTATACTAGACATACCTTATACTGTGACATTAATGAGCCTAGCTTTGACGAGGCTAATTGTCTTCAAATCAGACTTTCAACTACCCATGTCATTGTTGCTGTGTATCGATCCCCTTCTTACCGCTGTATCAGCACTTTCTTAAACAGTTTAGACAAAGTTTTGAGCTCTTTAACAAAATTTAAAACAGTAATCCTTATTGGTGATGTAAATATAAATATAAGCAGCTCTTCACACAACTCCAACGCGGAAGAATATTTAAACATATGCGCAGCGCATGGTATGATACCAACTCATTTATTTCCTACTCGTAACGAAAATTGTTTAGACCACATAATCATTCGGAGTAACAGGGGTTCTTCTTCGTATGTACTGGATGCACCTCTTACCGACCATTGTCCTATTTTGATTTGAACATCAACACTTCAAGCAGCCGCACGTGTAGATGAACCAGCAGTTGTCCATGCACTAGAGACGTCTGATTTTGCCAATATATTAAAGATCAATGATCCAGACGACGCTGCAGAGAAATTAATACTAACAATAACTTCTGCTATTCAAAAAAATACACGCATCATAGCTTCTAGGAAAAGAATTTTAAAACCTTGGATCACTCCTGGATTGCTCTGTTGTATAAGAAATCGCGACAAGCTGTATAAAAAACCATGAAGAATCCTAATGATCTGATTGCTAAAATCAGTTATGGTCGTTATAAAAAATTCTGCAATAATTTGTTAAAAAAATTAAATGTAATTACGAAAACACTGAATTTCAGAAGGCAGGCAAAAATTCAAAAAGGACATGGAAAGTTATTAAAAAAGTCACTAACACCACCAAAGACAATAGTAAGGTCTCTAACAATCTCTTAAAATTAGCTAACGATCCAATCGCAGCAGTTAACAATGTAAATGATTACTTTGCTAATATAGGAAAAAAACTTGCATCTTCCGATCACTTTAATAGTATTTCCCAATTGTATCTTTCGTATATCACCTCCCAAGTGACACCTAACTCAATGGTCATTAATCTAACTGATAACTCAGAAATCAGATCCATAATCTGCGGTCTTAAAACTCATTGTGCTGTGGGGTGGGATAGTATACCGTCCTCTATCATTAAAGCTTCTGTAAATGTACTCACTCCTCCTATTACTTGGATTTGCAACCTTTGCTTGACTCAGGGAATATTTCCCAAAGCTTTTAAAAAGGCTGTTCTACACCCAATTTATAAGAAAGGATGTAAGGAAAACGTTGGTAACTATAGACCCATATCTGTCCTGACAGCTTTATCGAAGATCTTGGAAAAACTTATTAACAATAGACTTGTTGGTTTCTTAAATAAATATGGGCTGCTCTCTGAAAATCAATATGGTTTTAGAAATGGTAGATCAACTGAAGATGTACTCATCACTTTAGTCGACGAAGTGACCCAAAATATAAAATATTGATAAAAGAAAGAAGACCCTCGGAATCTTTTTGGATGTCTCTAAAGCATTTGACACAGTTACTTTGCAGTTCCTATACAATAAATTGGAAAATATCGGTATAAGAGGAGTTGCCTTAGAGCTTTTTAAAAGCTCTTTATCTGATAGACCACATATAGTTACAATTAATAATAACATTAGCAATGAAGCGAATCTATCATACAGAGTACCTCAGGGTAGTGTATTGGGACCAACACTATTCTTAATATACGTTAATGAACTTTGCAACCTTAATATACCGAACGCCAGAATAATTTCTTATGCAGATGATACCACTTTGCTTGTTCATGGTAACAGTTGGGCCGAGACGAAGGTACACAGTGAAAAAGCTCTAGCCATTGTAATAAACTGGTTGTCCTGCAACAGACTCACATTAAATATAGATAAAACCCAATTTATAACTTTAGGCCCAAAACGCTCACTACCACCCGTCTCATTTTCTATAGTTGGTCATAGGTGTCACCCTGAACTATATTTGACTTGTCACATATTCAAATATCACCAGATCTTCCACTGTAAAATACCTTGGAATTCTTATTGATGAAAATCTCACTTGGAAAAATCATATAATATCAGTGAGTGCCCGTATACGGAAAGTAGTATATATTTTTAACACGTTCCCGCCGGCGCGAATTTTCATTTGATGCACCACCAGGCGGCGCTTAAATCTATGTCGCGCTTCATCTGGCGGCGGGTTAATTTCGCGCGTTCAGGCTTTCGCGCGCTTTTTGTTTCTTCCGTAGTTGTCATTGTCGCGCGCTTTTTGTTTCTTCCGTAGTACATTGAGTGCTTACTTTGCAAATTGTGTAACTCGTGTTGTTTTTATATCCTGATCTATGCCGGTAAAAATAACAAAAAGGTGTTGAAAATATATTTTTTTAATTTTCACCTTTTATATATAATTTTAATTTTGCCTATAACATGGATATGGAAATAAGTGATTCGTCTGATGAAAGTGTAAAAAGAGGCAGGAGAAACACATCAAGATTACGAATACTTTCTTCCTCTTCAGACGAAGATTTTACTAACGTAACCAGCAACGTTATGGAATGTTCCTCGGAGGAAGATTTGGTTGAGGATAACAATGAAGAATGGCAAGAAGTAAAAGGAAGAACTTCATTAGTAAATGAGTATTCGGACGAAGAAAAATTTTTACGTGAGGATGTTGACTGTAATGATCCTTTTGCTTTATATAAATTATTCTTTACGGATTACATACTAGAGAAGATAGTCAAAGAAACAAATGAATATGCTATACAATGCATAAACAGTTCATCATTTATAAGTAGAACGCACCAACTGCCCTGGCAGCCTGTTACAAAACATGAAATGAATACTTTTATTGGCATTTTGCTGATTATGGGTGTAATGCCATCACCAGATATTAGATTGTATTGGTCTCAAAAGGAGATGTTTACAAACCTACGCATAAAAAAGGCAATGAAACGTGACCGTTTTTTATTGATTCTTAAGTATTTACATTTTTCGAACAATACCACTGCCAGAAATGAAGATCGGTTGAATAAAATTCGAGACATTATTGAGGCATTTGTGGATACGTTTAGGAGCTCTATTAGACCTGGTAAAAATATCGTCGTCGATGAAAGTATGATTCCATGGAGAGGACGCCTACGTTTTCGTCAATATATCCCAGGCAAGCGACATAAGTACGGCGTAAAGATATACAAATTATGTTTGCCTGAAGGTTATACTTATAATTTCGAAATTTATACTGGGAGAACTGAAACGATCATTGAGAAATCACATGCTCATGATGTTGTAATGAGGTTACTAAATGGCTTATTCTTTGAGGGCCGCATAGTATTTATTGATACCTATTATACAAGTGTCCCTTTGGGAGAAGAACTTCTAGAGAACAGTACATTTGTTTGTGGTACTGTAAAAATGAACAAAAAATTTCTGCCACCGCAGGCAAAACAGAAACAAAAACGTGGCGAAATTATGAGTTTCAAAAATCGTAGCGGTGTAAAATTTCTAAAATGGACTGACAAAAGACCAGTTTGCATGTTAACTACCGTAAAAAATCACCAGTGTAAATTGGTCCAAGGAACAAATGGTAAAGTAAAGCCTGATGCCGTCTTTGATTATAATGTGGTAAAAAAAAGGTGTAGATATGTCAGATCAACTATCAGCGTATTACAGTTGTTTACGAAAAACGATTAAATGGTACCGAAAAGTAATTATACAATTAATATGCGGAACTTCCCTCGTGAATGCGTGGTATATTTGCAAAAAATGGGGGACTAAAAATATGAACATGCTACAATTTAGGGAAGTTATCATTGATCGCCTTTTAGCCAATGAAGAAATAAACTGTCATATACCGTCAGATAAACATATTCTTGAATCATACGAGGGGTCGGCAAGAGAGTTCCGTAAACGCTGCAAGGAATGCTATAAAACATTGTCCAAAACGAAGGGCAGAGATTATGCCACTGCCAAAACAACAAGAGTAAAGACGTTTTGTGGTCGTTGCGAGGGTCAGCCAGCACTTTGCTTGAAATGTTTCAACAAACTACACAAAAAATTATAATTCAATAAGTTACAAATATAATAAAATTGAATTATTTTGTTATTTTTATTCCTATTAAGTTCCATTTATAATATTATAAGTTATTGAGCAAAAGTTATGTTTATAATACTTTATTAATTAAAACTTTTGTTTAAAATAAACGTTTTTATGTTTTCAAGTGAAATTATCAGTGTTTAATATCGCAATCAAGTGCGAGCCACCGGTGGTACACGCCGCCCGATGGCGCAATGAAGTGCGAGCCACCGGTGGTACACGCCGCCCGATGGCACAATTAAGCGCGAGCCACCGGTGGTACACGCCGGCGTGAACGTGTTAAACAACTGAGACCTAGCGCTGGCACGCAGATTTTAAAGATGGTTTATTATGCACTTGTGCAATCGATCCTTACTTACTGTATACCAGCTTGGGGTGGTGCGTCTAAATCAATTCTGTTTCCACTCGAAAAAGCGCAGAGATGCGTACTTAAGGTTATGACATCTAAACCTACTCGTTTTCCAACAACACAATTATATGACATATGTAAGGTGTTAACTGTAAGACAATTATTTGTACTTTGTTCTGTTCTGCGAAAACATAGACTCACCCCATTTAATCCGCATATTGTTTCTAGTAAACGCAGATTTGATAAAATTTGTCTGATTGAGTCACGTCGCACAGTCTTTTCTAATCGCCACTTTTATTATTCAAGTCCAATATTATACAATGATATCAATAAAAAATTAAAATGTATTCTCTCACTCTGCCTAAATGTAGAGCTAAATTAATTGACTGGTTATTAAAATTAAATTATGAACAAACAGAGGACCTAGTAGCTTGACGTCAATGGATTCATCACCTGTACGCACACATATATTCACATACACACACACTTACACATCACACTCGCCCACCATGCATTACCACACACTCTAATAATGTTTAGTGTCGAACACAACAATTGATTCTTCTTTTTGTTTTTATTATCTCTTATAATTTTATGAATATTTTTTTTTTTATTATATTATTATATCAATAACCTAGTTGTTTTGTCATTGTATTTTTGTTTTTCTTTTGTACTTAATTTATATTATATTGTTGTTTATTTTATTTTAATCTTGTAAAATTACAATATGAAACGACGCATGAGAGGCGGGCGTTAAAAACCGCGACACAGTTTACAACTAATGCAGTTATTATCGTTATAAATTGTTTTTTGTAATTTTTTGTCTTGAATAAACGATGTATTATTATTATTATTATATTATTCGCCAATCCATCGATATGAGGTCCCCACTGCAGTTAAGAGACAATAAATAAGGCTCAAGGTCAAACCCTAGTTGCTGCCGTAGATCTTACCGCGAGTTGTACACGGGCAAGTTTACGTAGCTCTTTCCCGTGTGAGCAGTCCAATAAATCTTTGTTTAGTCTTATGACGCCTGTCGTGCTGTTGGGACTCAAGCTCGTGACTCCAAACGTGACACGCTGTGTGCTCTATTGCCACTCGAGGAAATAATATTTATAAGTTTTATTTTTTGGCTCTGGTAACCAGGCAAAGCGGGGCGTTGAGTTCCGCTACTTAACACGCAATGTCTCTAATTTAATCATATTCGATATATAGGAAAAGAACTAATGTGAACCAAGTGTTGTAACACTAGGTTTCCAAGTTGCCTCTCCCAAGCTGGAAAAAAAGATATACCTTTTTTCTTTATATCATGTTATTATCTAACTAAGCTAAGAAATGAGAATTATCAAGTTCAAATAAAAGAATACATACAAAAAGTTAGCATTTATTTAGAGTCAAATTCAAACTTTATCCTTTTCAACTACGATTTTAGGTTTTTCACCCAGCGCTGAAAAATATTTTTTTTTGTTAGTTATTTATAATATATTATTGAGATATCAAAAAAATAATAAATATATAGTCGGCTTACAATGTAAACCTATAAAGTGAATTATCAGAAGAGACAAAAAACGTTTTTAAAAATTATTAAGTAATATACGGATATTTGAATTTGTAATCGATTTGTATTTTCTTCTATATAAAATAAAATAAAGATCGATTTTGTATTTTCTTCTATATAAAATAAAATAAAGATCGATTTTGTATTTCGTTTTACCAAGTTTACACTGAAAACCGACGGTATATAAGTTTTTCATTTACAAGTTGAATAAAAGATGATGGCTAAGTACGTAAATACATATTTTATAGGGCACTAGAAAGAAAGATTTTACTAAATTCTCATAAACACGGAAAAGGGCGTGATTTTCCATTTCAGCCACTTATACTGAAACAAACGACAGTGCTTCTATCTGTGACACCGTATACGTCTGAATGAATGTACCAATTTGGATGCGGTTTTTATACGAAAACCTTGTGTATTGCAACGATACAACTAACTGTTTTATAAAAATCAATTTTTTAAAAGCTACAAGCACTTTGCCGGAAATTATTTTTCAAATTTAAACTAACGCAATTGTTCTCCGTTGAACCAGTAGAAGTATTTAATGAAGGACTGGTCTCGTTTTAGCGCTTCTTCCTTGAATTCGGCTTTGAGAGATCTCCTTAATGTCTTAGCGGCGATGTTCGAATAGTTTACGTAACTAAACACATAATAAAGAAATATGTCAATATCTCAATCGCTTCCATTATAGAAAGTCAAATATTTATATTAATTAGGGTATTATGAGTGACTAAGGGAAGATTTCGGGAATATACTATGGAAACGCGTTTTTATTCATGTTAAATCGTTATTTCTCTTCAAATAAACGGTTAATCTATTTGCAATTATTTGTGATAATCATTTTTCGTTGTTAATCGATACATTTTTTTTCTTATTATATTTAAAACATATATATAAGTGTATTTATTATAACTATTACTTTATGACACCACAACTCACTTTAAACCCGCCATTCTCCAGGTACTCATATTCACAAAAAAATAACTTTTTTTGTAGCTTGACTTGAATATAATTATAGATAGATTTCTAATTTGACAGTTAACTTTTTAAATTTATATGTCATATTTAAAAAAATAAAACTACTGAACTTAGAAGGTTGGGATTTGGCTTATACTTAGAACTATGAAGTATTGGGAACCAGAGAAGATTGCTCAATGAAAGAACTGCTCGAAATATCTTCATAAACAAGCGACTACAGCGTTTTTTTAATATATACCCATATATAGCCCTCTACAACAAATATTGAATTATCAAATTTAATTAAACAATTAATCAATGTTGTTATTTGATTCACTAACATGATTAAAATATGAAGTAAGTTTGATAAGGCACTAAGATCGCGATAAACTATATCCGCGTAGGGAAATAATAGATTATTTTGTCTTAACTTTTTTATTACTTTATCATCTATTGATAACACAAAAACGTTATAGTGAATTGACGTTGGTAATTATCAATAGTACATTCTTGTTTTGATTTAAGATAATAAAATAATTCAAGAAAAACAAAAATATAATAGAAATATTATGTAATAAATAACAGGATAAGGATAAGAACATCGTGACGTAGAGTTGAGGCTTCGCTTCCCACTGGAGTAAATAAATCGTTTTCTTTTCACCCCATTGTCTCCATATATTTAACTCTTAACGTCAATTGGAAAGTATTTGTTCTCCATTTTCTACTTATTTAAGAGCCATTGTGCTAATTGACTAATTAATTTATCTAAATAGGTCGAAGAAACGAAAACATTTTTTATCTGTTATCAATTATCTTTGTTTTGCTTTCAATAAATATAATAAAAATCTTAATCCTTTAATAGCTATATTTTATGAAAATCAGATTAGCTGCTATAGTACAAGTACATTGCCAACATGAGAGTGATGTATTTGGACCGTGGTTTTTTTTTTAATCCTGAATTCACCAAGTTCTTTCTACTTCATTTATTGGAAAGTTAGGAAACATAATGAATTTTGTATGAGTAGGATTGTTTCATAATGAAAATAAACACAATACGACACTTAAAACATTTATTGAAGTTACTACAGAGCTACAATATTTATCCATTGACTGCAACATAGCGATATAAAACCGTTAAAAACCATAAAAACCTTATACAATTCCAATAAAAAATATTTTATAAATAACTTTAACATTAAAATTTACAAATAATTACCATCTTAGTACCAAAATAAACACAAAAAGAACACAATATCCAATTTCTACACAAAACCCGAAAACCGCCAGATCAAAATGTAAAAAAATGATAGAGCTCATCACTAAGACTCATAATCGCATAATCATTATAGTAACCTTTACCATAATAATCACTATTCCAATAATCACCCTGATCGTACCATAATCATCATAAACACCATAACCATAATCACCACTTTTATACCTTGCTTATAATCACGCTATCAGTCCATTTGACATAGATACGCCATTCTCGAGTTATTCTACATAACAATCACACAATTTTTACAATAGAGCTTACGTTTTCAGATTTTGCATAGAATTGTACACAAAAATTAAATAGCATTGACTTATTATGACAAAAAGTGACGATGATTTTTTTTTTAAATATTTTCTCAAGGTGGTTTTTATTAATGATTAAAATATCAAATGTTGAATAATTAACACGCGTCAACGTCACTTGGATAAAATTAAAAAAGCGTTTAAAAAGCATTGCCAACTTACAAACGTAAATATAGACTTGGTCTCAGATTTCTTACATTTTTTTAAAAAGTTTGTTTTGTTTACATTTCTGATTCACGCTGCATTTTCCGCCTACTTCTGGCCATTGGACGTTGAGTGTCGGAACTCAACGCCGCGCCTTGCCTTGTTATCAGACAGAAGAAATGAAAGTATTAAATATTTCATTTCCTCCAGTGGGTATCGAACCCACAACTTATCGCTTGTGCACCTGCGCCAAGATAGGCCTCGTTCGTTCTTATTTAACGCATTATTGTACTTCTCTTTGTAGTATATTTTGACTGTTTTTAGATTTAATTATGACTGATTTATATAGAATTTTTCTTAGTAGTAAGGATATTATGAGTTTAATTGAAATATGTCTTCTTTTATTAACATATTGTACATAAGTCTATATTAAAGTTAGTAAGTTATTTAGAATTGAGTGTGCGACTATTAGCGCACTATAGACTGATTGTACCGAGTTATTATAATCCAAAAATTATTTCCTTATGTTTTTATAAAAAAACTCTTCGAAATCTTTGATAATCTCCAGTTATTACGTTTTCTGTGCGTTAGAAAATAATTTTAATTTCAAATGATGAAGTAAATTCGATATTATATATAATTTTAATTTAATTTTAAACTGTACGTACGTCCATAGTGCGCGTTTAGTACCAAATACATACTGAGATCACATCGATAAAACACCTATTGCTAATATTGAAATTACCTATTTACGATTATTATCTTAGACACGAAAACCATAGAACTACTAACATTGAACATGTATTTGAAGCGGCGACCGCGGTGGTTTAACTTTATCAAATATATTTCAACTTTTGAGCAAATTTTTGAGCTTCCCTTATATCATAGAGTATATAAGTTTATTTTCTAATATCCAAATATATGTATGTTAGTGAGAGTTTGGACGTGGAGTCTGTCAATTCAGATTAAGTTGTTCAACACCAGCGCGATCACCGATTCTATTAAAAACGACATGTAAGTGTGAATTAAAATAATAAAACAAACCAAAGAGGTCATTGTGATTAAAATTAAAAAATATATATAAACACATTAACCTACACATTATCTTAAAATTAACTAAATAAAATACAACAAGTCTTCTTGAAGACCGTGGAAAAAAATAAAAAAAAAGGAATCGACTAAAAATCGATACACAATCGAGATGAAACATCGATACGTACAATTAAAACATCGATATTAACGATTATTACGACACAGATCGTAGACAGGACACTGAGTTACACGTAACAACGAAGGATCATTAGACCCATACAGAACAATAGACATATTGTTTCTTCGCATATCTCCCGCATGGAGTTTCAATATTGGGTGGGAAACGGAGAGAAGCGAGTGTTAAAACACTATTCTCTCACTGCGTACTCCGCGAAATGTGAGAGATGCGTGAAGATAAGAAAACATTAGACATAATATATAGAGACCGATGCAATGTAGAGGCGGGGGGGTGGGGATAGTGAAAATACCACATTCAGTGGTACTAAATACATCAAATACAACACTTATTGGGGAACAATGAGTAAGAGTGGGAACGGAGAGACCCGTCACTAGGTCATCTATCAAACTCTGTGCTATTCGCGTGGGCAAATGCTAATTTATCAAAGTGGAAAGGGGAGGAGTGGGTGGCTTAACAACATCGACAACACGTGATATTACGAATGGAAGGAGGAAATAGGGCGGGTGGGGTTTTGTGTTTGAAGCGGACACATTTATAACATTTAATTAAAAACACGAAGTACACAGAAAACATTGAATTGTCTTCATATTGACATAAGTCAAGCCTATAGTAGATTCAGTCTACACTCCAAGATATATCTCGAATGTCAGATCTTGTTGCTTTCGAGAACCACTGTATATAAACTGTGGACACCATGTTAATTATAACTAGACCTGCATCTATGAAATACCACATTAGGGACTGACCTGGGAAAAGTTTTGATCATGTCAATATAAAGAATAAAATTGCATTATTTCAAAATTGGTAAAACAAGAAAAAAAGGTATTGTATTTAAGAAACAGAAAACCTCAATTCACCTGTCACCAACTGTCAGTCAGTAATGTCTGACGAACAAATCGACATATCTCATTGATTTTTGGATAAAAACACAAACAAAGTAAACACAAACTATTATTATGGATAAATAAATGTTTTGAGAGGTTTTCCTGGCAATCACAATTTCCTACTGATAACCAACCGATCTTCGAAGTCGAACTTTAAATTTCAAACTGAAACACATCGATTTCCCTTTAATACAATACCAATCCTATATATATTGCCATGATGGTGTTTTTTTTTTAATATAAAAACATCAATAAAACTAATTGACTTTGGACAAAATATTTTTATGAATTGCCAGTCAATTTTGTCATATTGATATGTTTTTTTTTAAGTCAAGTCCAGTGTATGTCGCGATACGACGTTATGTTTGTCTCGTCCAGTGTCTTATTACTTATTTCTAGTTAACGATATCGATTTCTTTGGAGCAATAATTAAAATGTGGGAAAAAAATATATATTCTTATTTTATATATATATATATATATATATATATATATATATATATATATATATATATATATATATATATATATATATATATATATATATATATATATATATATATATATATATATATATATATATATATATATATATATATATATATATATATATATATATATATATATATATATATATATATATATATATATATATATATATATATATATATATATATATATATATAAATTTTGAATAAAATATTGGAATTTTGTATGTTTGTGCAATATTTCCATTATATTTTAGCGTCCAATAAAGTATTTGAGACGCCAGTATTACGACTAACTTTATATATATAAGTTATTCGGTCATCTCAAATACGTTATTTTACAGAAACAAATTAAAAAGTATTTTATAGACCTGAAATGTATTTTTTAATTAAGACCGAATAATGAAGAAAAGTCCAAAATCGATTTTATTTTAAAGATATAAGCCTTAATTATTATTCCCTATATATATATATACCTAAGTTAGGAATTATCAAAGCCAAATTCTAGGGTTGCAACTTTCAACTGTACACTCGAACATATTTATACATCCACCATTCAAATTTGGCAACCCTGAAACGGTGATAATAAATATAATAGAGTCCAAGTGACATCTTCGGCCAATTTTTGAAATAAATTAATAATATTGAACCAATTTTCAATTTATTTGTAATAATTTCGACAACAACCTGTATGCAATATGTAATATAATTTAGAAGATGTATACCAATTTTTACAACCATAATTATATTTATACCGACAGACACAAACACTAATTAAAATATATATATATATATAGAATTCAGCACCGACATCCATCGGTATATACCAAAAAAAAGACAGAAACTGCCTAGATCTAGACAATACGATTCACACAAACAAATTTACATAGTATAAAAATATAGCGTGAAAAATATTTCCAGACCCGTACATACATTTAAAATTAGTGTTGCATCTCCATTTAAATACAATTAAGGTTATTAAGTGTAACAATAAACCAAAAAAAAAATGGCGGCACTCTTTTATATTTATTAATATATAAACTAGAATTATTATTAATAATAATAATAATAAAAAATCTTAATACACTGTATATTTACACTCGTGGGTGATAATAGACATATTATTTTTAATATACAATTAAATGTATAATATGTATAATGATCATTTTTATCATATGTTTATTGATATATTAGAAATAATATATTAAGTCTAGATCATCCACGCAATATAATCATCAAGGGAATATTCTATAATTATTATTATTATAGCTATAATCATAATCTATAACTATTATTAAATTTAAAATGTATTCTATACTGTAGATATAACTAGAAGTTCTTGATATCTCCTTATTATTAGTATGAAATGATGTTTTATATACACGTGGTTATGATGCAATCGATTGTCTTTAAATTCACTTATATACGGTGATTATATTTAATTAATATTATAATTATATATAATATATTTATTATATACATATACACACTGTGTAACGTCTTTGGTATGATCGAGCCACCATACAATTTCTAAGAGAATAGGGAAATAAGTATTTCAACACTAGTCTTAGTTATCCCAACACTAGTGTCAAATACTATATTAGTGATGCGAATTTTGTTTAATACTTTTCTATTGCCAATAGTCAAATAGGAGGATAGGATATGGATTTTCAAAATGAAATGTGTTCAGGATATGAAATAAAAACAGGGACCTGGGAAACGA